>OZ005661.1:128565860-129098360 GCA_963930645.1 Salticus scenicus
GAACTAAAACACTAACCGACTAGCATACAGCCAAAGAGCCAAACACCATATATATTTCGAAATATTCAGATTCCTTACACCTCAAAACGTGTAAAAATGTCAAAAAAACTAAGTCTAAAATTTTCTCGAAATTTTTTTTCTAAATTTCCCATTGCAAAATAAAATAAGTATTTAAGTTTTTAAAGTTATTGTTTTATTTTCATTTTCATTTTTATCTATTTATCTATTAAAAAATCATACAATCACAATGTTTTGAGTGACTTGTATATCAGTAATTTCATAAAAAGTTATTTATCAGATAATATAAAGAAATAACGAGCAAGTATTTATTTATTTATTTATTTATTTATTTATTTTAAAAAAAAAAGTATCTTACGACAAAAAGCTTAAAATGCACAAGGCACAAGTCTTTCCATTTATATTTCCAATGTTATCCGAAGCCTCCCTAATGGGAAATTAAGGATGACCCCTAGATATTTCTCCTGCAGAAGACACCCCGTCGTTCTGACTAGGGAGTTCGTAAACAAGCGAAGAAGCAGAAAGTGATGAATTTTATTGGCGTGCTAAAATCTACGCCAAATTACCTGCTTTAATGACTTTGCTTTTTTTTTTTTTTTTTTTTTAGCCTCATCGTCGTCGGCAAACTATTTCTGCCTTTTCACAGGGTTCCTGCTTTTCCACCTGCAGTATTTATTTATTTATTTATTTATTTATTTATTTTAACTTAGTAAGTACTATCCTACTTATATTTATTTCCTATTTTATTCATAAAAATTTACATGTCATTTTAATGATTGATAGAACATTTATTTATTTATTTAATTATTGATCTGATTAAGATAATTTATAGTTACATATTGTACACTTGAAATTTCTATAATACACTTTCTTCTTCTTCTTCTTCTTCTTCATTCTTTCTTGTTTCATGCAGTAAGATTTTATGATAAAGTTTAATAAATATTTTAAACTATATAGAAGACTTATTAAAAAATTATTTAATGAAATAAAAATAAATAAATAAATGCGTATATTATAATTATATTAAAGGTTAATATTATCGGATAATGTTAAGATATTTTCTGTGTTTGAACATTATTACTCTCAATAATCGGTCTCACTTTGATTTTTCTTTCGATTTATTTATTTATTATGGATTGATATTATAATGTAAATCTAACAATAATTTTACGACGTATTCTTACAATAATATGCTGTTTAATTTTCAATAATATCCTAAACTGCTTTAAAGCCACAGCTTCGAAACCAATATTTTTATATTTATTTATTTTATGTTAGAGCAGGAAAAAAATAAAAAAATAAATAAAAATAATCATAATAAATAATTTTTTTCTTGACATATTTATATTATTAATTATTTTAACCAACATAAGAATCTTTTAACGTAGATTAGTGTTAAATATTAATTAGTGTTAAAAATTAACGTAGATTAGTGTTAAATAAAAGCATTAACCATCATTATTATTTTATTGATGTTGACCCAAATCTTTAAATTTCACTGCTTTTTTTTTTTTTTTTTTTTTTTTTTTTGTTTCTTTTAAGATTTTTTTTTTTTTTTTTTAATATATATATATATAATTTTCGATGTGCAACTGGATATATAAGGGACATAATTTTAAAATTAATTATGAATTTTTTATTTCTGTTCTGTGGTAACTCGAAATTTTAACACAATGCAGTGCTGTATTTTAGATTAATATTGATTTTTTATACTCGTTTGCTGACAATTCTGTCATATATGTGTGTGTGTGTGTGTGCATGTATCTTTAAAGATAATCCTTAGATTTTTCACTATTTTAAAACATTATTGCTCTCAGTAACCTGTATTTTCATTTTAATTTTTTTTCTTCACAAATAATAATATAATAATAATTTTATCAAGTATTTTTACAAAGATATACTGTCTAATTTTGTATAATTTGTTAAACTGCTTCAAAAACATCGTACGTAGAAAAAAAAATCACCCTAATTAATTTATATTTTTAAATTATTATATTTTACTTTCATTTCATAAATCGGTTAAATGTATATATATGTAAATAAAAGATACTTTCACATCTGAAAGCAGTAATTTGAAATTTCTATTTTGTTATTTATTTATATTTTCATCTATATAAAAAGGTTCCCGTGTAATCATTTAAATTTTTTAAATATTTCTTCTTTCTTTCTTTTGTGGCAGGTTTTTTTTTTTTTTTTTTTTTTTTTTTTTTTTATAATAAATTACTAGCTTTATAAATCACACAGGTATCAATCCAATAGTTAGGTTTTTTTTTAAACTGTCACCATCCTTATTCAATTTTTAATTTTTAAAAGTGATAAGATTTAATATTTCTGATTGCGAATATTTAGAAATGATGTTATCTAGCTAATAAAAAAGCTAAAAGCTAAAATAGTATTGCCTAAAAATTTACAGATTAATATATATCTTATTATTACTTTATATATTAACAGCAGCACCTTTATATTAATATTCACTCAATATTTTCTTCTTTCTTTTCTGTTTTCTTTCCGTTCTCTTAAATAAAATTTTTATAAAATTAAATTAATAGGGACAATTTAATTTTATAAAAATTTTATTTAATATTTTAAACAACATGTAAAGCTTTTTAAAAATTATTTAAAAGAGAAAAATAAGTCTATGAATGTGCATATTCAATAAAATCTTGCAATGAAAAGAAATGTTATCTTATTATCTAAATACGTAATCAAAACATTTATTTGTTGTCTTACAAACGACCAATAAACTTTAAAAATAAATAATTATGATTAAGAAATATCTAAATGTAAAATATAAAAATAAAAAATATATATATAATAATAATAATAATAATAATAATAATAATAATTGTTCATTAGTGTTAAATATGGGCTATTAGATAGCATCATTATTCTTTTAAATGTCGATAAAAAAAATTTGAGTAATTTTTGTATCTTGATAATTATGAATTCTTAGTAAATTTTTAAAAATCCATTTTTGTTTAATTATACTAAATAATATTCGCTTAAACTGATTATCTATTTTTGTAAGGGTTTCTTTGCAATTTTGAATTTAGATATAAAAGAGCCATAGCTTTGAAATTAATGTAACTTTTCTTCATTTCATCCTGAAATGTATCGAAATTTTATGCAGGACAGTTATTTTTAGCCTAATTCTTACATAATCAATGTAATCAGTGTATATTTTTCCTTCTCTTTTGTAGCATAATCACGTTCTCTGTTTCACTCTCTCTTTTTCTTCTTTTTAAATTTTAATAAATTATTTACTTAGTTGAACTTATTATAAAATTATCCTCCTCTTTATTCAATATTAATTATTCGTAAAGTGATAAAATTTCATTTTTATTTATTTATTGATTTATTTTGTTTTTGAGCATGGTTAGAGATTATGCTCAAGCTTAGAAACATAAATATTGTGTCATACTATTATTCAGTTAATGAACAAAAATGCAAGGACTTCTAAGTGGGTAATTTGAATGCCAAAATTAAAGTATTGAAAGACTAAAAATTAAAAGCTAAAACAATATGACCGGGCAGGAAACTTTAGTGATAGTTTATATTAACACATATCATTTTTATTCACTCGTAACTGAACAGTTTGTTTCAATTTATAAAATATTTTTGGAAAACAAAATTTTTGATAACATATATTTTTCAATAAATAAATAAATAAATAAAACAAATAAAATAAAAATAAATAAATATTGGGGATTGTGTGTCGTACAAGATAAATATTAATAATTATTAGATGGCTTTATTACCACAAATACTACTAATCTTTTATAACTATATAATCATTTAGACTTACAGAATTTATTTCCATAATGAAAGAGTTTCAAACAAGATAAACATTAATAATTATTAGATTGTTTTAGGAAAACAAAATTATTGATAACATATTTTTTTCAATAAATAAAATAAAAATAAAGTAAAAATAAATAAATATTGGGGATTTTGTGTCATACAAGATAAATATTAATAATTATTAGATGGTTTTATTACCACAAATACTACTAATCATTTATAACTATAATCATAATACTTATAGAATTTATTGCCAGAATTAAAGAGTTTCTGAACAAACTATATTAAATAGTCTACTTCTCTGAAGGGACTGTTTTCTATGGTACAGGGTTGGCCTATTTAGAGAGATTTCACTATATACATATATACAAACATAATTAAATATTATTAAGCTGTATAACATATATTTTTATTTTTTAATTACTTAAATTATGACTAGAAAATTTAGAAATATACAAATAACAATTTTATTAAGTAGTAGTTAAAAAATGAATGAAACATATTATAGCTGTGTTTGAATTAATATTTTGTAAAATCACTGTATAAATATTAACTTATACATGTTTTTAAATTTTGTAAAATATTTATAAGAATATTTTTTAAAGAATATTTTTTTTTTTTCAAAAAAGTGAATATACTATTTAGAAGGATAATGATATCTGCACTATACAATAAAATATCAGCAGCATTATCACTATAACTAAGGAGAATTTATTTCGTATCTTGACTGTGAAATTAAAAATGTTTGATGATACTTGTTTAACAGTTACAGCTTCGGAAAAAGTATTTCGAATTTATTTCAAAGTACATGGATTTTTCTTTTTGATGACATCAATAGGCATTCAATGCTGATTAATTATAAAGCACATTTGTAATTTTAATTGGAATGGAGCTGTAGTTAAAAAAAAAAAAAAAAAAAAAAAAAGAAAAAATTATTAAGCTGTTTATAGTTTAAAAATTTTACGTTTCATAACTTAATAATTTATTTCGTAATTTATTTTATTCTAATTTCAATATTATTACAAAAAGTTTTGAGATTTTTTTTTTTTTTTAAATAACAGTTCTAAGATTTTATTTTACTTTTATTTTATTACGGGTTTATTGTTATTTTATCATTTTAAGAGAAAAAAAAAAAAAAAAAAAAAACCTCCAAAATTTTTGTATTTGTATTTAAAAACTATTGTCTTCTTAAAATGTTGAAGAAAAATGAATTTATAATTTGTGTTTATATGTTCCAAAAACTATAGATGAGTTATTTGTTTATTGAATTTGGTTACTGAAGAAGGTAATCTATAGATGCATAATGCTTAATTGTTCTTTTATAAAAAATATTTTGGTGGTGCATGGATTAATTTCTTTTAGAGATCCTATAAATTAAAAGATTAAAGTTCTTTTCCCCCTTCAGATATGACTTGTATTTAATATCTGAATTTTCTTTTGTTTAAAATATATTAAAAAATTGTTACATTGACATTTATTTAAAATTGTTTTATGTGCTTTATTCAGATTCTTCAGCTAATAAATTTATCAAGTACCATTTAGCATAACTATTTTTGGCAAAACAGATTTTACTTAAAAAAAAAAAAATAAATAAAAAAAAAACACGGCAGATATTTGATTGCATTAAAAGTTTTTGTTCATATTAAAAACTTACGTATATCTTATATTTTATAGTTCAATTCTGAGTTATATTCACATAGTCTGTTTTAAGTAGAAGTCAAAAATATTTATTTAAATGCTAATTGATTTTAAAAAAAGGAAATGAAAGAAAGAAAGAAAAATACTCACAGTTTTCTATTCTTATTAGTCTATATGGTTTCATGGGTCTAAAATCTTCTGTTTCTCTGCTTTTATTACGTTTAAAAAAATTATTAATATATATACATACATATATTTCTACAGGTATTGCAATCTAATTGTTCTTAAAATTAAATTGAAGTAAGTGATATTATTAATATTCTAAAAAATAATATCACAGTTCAAATACAGCAAATAATTACTATATCAATTCACGTTAACTAGTACCCTCATTGGAATTTGTGGCAGATTTATTTGACTGTATTTTTCGTTCTCCTTCTTTTCATTTTAATCATAATAATTACACCTATACAGGGGTCAATCCAGGTAAAAATATGGGCCCATTTGCTGCCCCTTCACAAAATTCAAATCCCTAAAATGGGCCCCTTCACAAAATTCAAATCTCTAAAATGGGTCCCTTCACAAAATTCAGATTCATAACAACAGCCCTTTCACAAAATTTATATAAAATAAAAAAATGATTTTGTAAAAATTTTCCACGTTAACAGTATTATTTTTAATAAGTGTCTGGTTCAATAACATGTTGTTAACTTGATATTAAACATTAGATAGAAAAACTGCTAAAGTGAAAGGTTTCGTGCAATAATTATTTTTACTGCAGTAAGAACTAAATTTTCATAAAATTATTTTGTTTTTCACCAAAAGGGGCCCCAAACATTAAAACCTGGATCGATCATTGATATATACCTAATATACATAATATATACTGAAATATTATGATAACTATTTAATATATATTTATTATATATATATATATATATATATATAGAGAGAGAGAGAGAGAGAGAGAGAGAGTTGATTTAAGAGCTAAAAATTATGTGAAACAAGGGCAAAATCCAAACAAATGAAGCAGAAATAAGAAGAAAAAGGAGCAGAGGTCACCACGGCTTAAGACGTGGAGAGCGGGTTAAAACAGTTTGTTAGGCGCCCAATTGCTCCAAATGATAACAACAAAGGGTTAAAAATAAACTTAATAATTACTGTAAATAATAAATTTAACATATATGTATATGTATATACATATGAATATGATATACTTAATTAAAAAAATTAAGTAAACAAAATTTAAAATTACTATACATATGCACACACATATATGTATATACATATGAAAAAGTGTGTGTGTTTGCTTAATAATGATTATAAGTAAGCTATATAGAAATTAATGTAAGTTTGAATAATTAAAACTATTTGATTTATAAAATTTGCTGCCACATTTAAGATTTTTTGTACAACTTATATTAAAACCCCACCTCCCTAAAGGACCAATTTAAAATGGGACGGTGGACGACCCTTTCAAAGAGGTTTTACTGTAATTTTATTTTCTTGCAATTTAGATAGTTTATATTGAAAAGTTTTATAAATTTTTATAACTTTTTTTTTTATCTAATTTATTTACAGTTATGGGCTTGAAACTGTGTATTGCTAATTTTGATAAGTTGCATATTAAAAAAATATAGATAGTTAAATTATATCAGAAAAAGAAAACTCCTTAAAGAATTTTATACACACACACATATACATATTGACCATATCTTAAGAATTTTATAAACATAATCCTGCATTATTTATAATCATTGAGAGTTACTTAATGTAGAAAATGGTCATTTAAATCAAAACTTAATTGAAATTAATACAAGCAATGTAATAAAATTAGATGAAAAAGATTAAATTCCAATTTGAATGAATAAATTTATAGGTTAAAACTGCTGTGATCATGTGTGTAAAAATAGGTATAAATTATAAATACAAAAAATATTAAAAAAATATACATGTAGACAAAAACATGACAAATAAATAAATAAATTAATTAAATTAAATTAATGCGCTTTTGAGGATTCTCGCTTTGTCTGCAATACTCGTGCCTACTCTGTACGCCTGACGAAGGGTCGTGTTTTCTTTCGACCAAAAACAATTGTTGTGAGTATTTTTTTCTCCATTTTATGTTATTTATTTTATTTTTAACTCTTTTTACTTATTACATTTCAATGCCAGTTCTACGATTCATTTTCGAAATTATTGCCCCATCATTGTATTTCCTGAAAATTAAATATATACATAAATATTTGAAAAAAAAAAAATAAAAAGTTATATTTCTGGAATTGGATAAAATATCTTAAAAGTAAGTGAATGCTTTTTTCAGTAACATTAAAATATATTCATGCTTTCTTCTTTGTACTCAGGTCACAGAAGAGGGGCAGGTAAGAAAAATTAAATATTTTAAGTAATTGCACTGCATAAGTGTATTGCTTCTACACATTACCTTTGTTTAGGATTTTTAAAATTGTAATTAGAAATCTGTTATAGATGCTGTACGTCAACACACTTGTTACGATAATTCTACTGAGACCGACCACGAAATAGAGAATGCTGTGTGAAAAATTGGCTGCGCCATGAGAAGGATAGGAGTGGCAGAAGGGACAAAAGTGAACTATGCCCAAGAAACAGTTTTATCTGAAAAATCATTCCCTGGAATATGTAATATATTTTAAAAAATCCTCACCTACCCTCTCCAAGCATAAAATAATTTACAAAAAAATCTTGTATAAGTAAAGAAGTGTATAAATATATTCCTATTGATTTTTTTTTTTTTTTTTTCAATTAATAAAAGTATTTTTTTTCTCTCTGTATTTTACGTGTGTTAAATTCAAGGCAATCCTGAAAAGGATTTTTTTTTTTTTTTTTTTTTTTTTTTAATTTATATATTTATTTATATTTTATTTAATTTTGCTATTCCAGTTTCAGTTTTTTTTTTTTTTTTTTTTTTTTTACTTTAAAGAAAAAGAGGTAACTTTTTTAAAAGAAAATAAAAAATGCAAAATTGTTATTAATTTTGAGTTCCTTTTACGACAAAAATAAGTATTTGTATAATGGGATCATTCTTGGAGAATTTAGGTCAATTTAATACAATTTAGGTCAATTTAACACACATATATATATGTGTGTACGTATGTGTGTGTGTGTGAACACAGTCGAACCTCGTTAACGTGAACTACTTTTAATATGAACTTTTCCCACAATCCCCGTCAAAATGACGATTAGTTTCTGAGTTACTGATAGCATGAACTACTGATAACATGAACAAATATTTTATTCCCCTTGACAATCACGTTAACGAAGTTCTACTGTATAAACACAAACACAAACACACATATATATAGCCACTGAAAACAAATTTAAAACACATGATTACTAGAGAAAAAGTGTATTTATATTTATGTTGAACTTAATCATTGTTTAGGTATGTAATTTTTGGCAAATAAATTGACAATTTTGCTGCTTATTGGAAAAAAAAAAAAAAAAAAAAAAAACTTCATTATCTTTTTTAATTAAGATAAGATATTTATGCTTAAGTAGCATTATAAATGCATTAGTTCATTTTATTCCTCAGATAGCATGAATTTGTTCTAAATCCAAGTGGTATTAGACAAAAAATGATTTATTTATTTTTGAAACTCTATTACTACATTGTTCACAATTGGAAGAAACTGTATTAAAGAAAAACAAAGTTAAACTTGTATGAATTTTAACAGATATAAGTATTTCTTTTAAGAAATAAACTATGCTCCTAATTTTGCATCAACTATAGAAATATTATACTGAAATTTAAAAATATAAAATTTAATTTTTGTTAAATCACATTTATTAAATTTTTAAAGAAAGTGCTGCTTAATTACAAAAAATTGCAGTTAATTTTACATAATACTATAATAAGTTAATAGGATTGAATAATAATTTCATAGAATTAATTTAATTATTTCATAGAATTACAGAAACCTTAGTATATTATATAGAAATTTAAGCAATACTGTTATTTTAATAGAATATTCATACTTAATAAAATAAATCTGTTTTTAAATATTATTTACTTATCTTCATATGTATTAAGTAAAGTTTCATGCTACAACCTAAAGTTTGAAAAGAAAAGACTACTGAAATAAATGACTGACTAAGAAATTTATGATGAGTTAGAATCAGACTCTGCAGATAAATTTATTTTTTCTTTCCACAAATATAATATCTATATACACATATATACATATACAGTATTCCGAATGTTTATGAGCTCATAAAATATATAACCCAGTTTATCTTTTTAAATATTGATCTTAGACATGCATAATAAATTCTGATGACTGAGAAAAGTACAGAATCTTATCAAATTGTTCAAAAATTTGAAGGGATTAAATTTCAAGAATAAAATAATAATAATAATAATAATAATAATTTTTTTTTTTTTTTTTTTTTTTACAGTGCTTCTGGAAAAAAATATCCCGTACAATTAATAATAGTATTCCATATAAGTAAAAGGTGATATACAAAATTTCAGAATTGTATAATAAATCAAAGAGGATTTTTCTTTTTAATCTTCTTTTATTTGTTTTATTCCGAAGACCTTTTTGATAATGCTGACATTTTGATTGTTGTTTTATAGGTAAATGGGGTACGTTTAACATACTAGACATTTTTTGTTTAAGGGAAATTTAAACAATTAAATTTTGTTACTCTTAGAGATTGAATCCCTTAAAGATTTTTATTAATCTTAAAAAGTTCTGTATTTTTAAATGTATTTTTTTTTTTTTGTATATGTGTCTAAGATAAATATTTATTAAATTAAACAAAGGGTTAAACAAACAAACAAACAAAAAAAAAAAAAAAAAAGAGCCCCACAAAACTAGTTTTTAAAACTAACAAGCATAAAACTTTGAATTAACATTCTTTCATTTTACGATGTTAATTCAAAGTTTTGTAGTTATTAAAGGACTCTTTTTTTTTTCCTTTTACGCACAATTATACAAAAGAAAAATTCAAGAAAGATTGTTAAAATAGAAAGAAAAAACGTGGAAGGAATTCGAACGGTTTGATTTTATTATGGATAAACACTTCAAAATGCGTAAACAAAATCGTGTGAAATGAAATGTTTCCACAGTTGAAAGCATTTTAAAAAGGAAAAATGAAATTATGAAATTCTGTATTCGCTTTTATTAAAATACGGATTGTATAAATTACTAAATATTCATTCTTAATTAGTAAAATTTTATGGTTATTCTCATCGTTTAAAGTAGTTATACATACATATATATATGTGTGTGTGTGTTGGGTTGACTAGAATGTTCTATTGGTTTTCTAAAAAAGGTAATATTACCAAAAATTCTACATTTTGAAAATAAAGATGTATACTTAATTCTACCTTAACAACCTTTTTACCTATTACGTTTAACTTTTTTTACAAACTCTTGCGCGCATAAATTCAACTTTGACAGAAAAATAACAGAGCAAACACAATGTTATCTCTTTTTGAAAACCGAAAGAACTTTCTTGCCAACCCAATATATATAATAAAATAATAATTTATTACAATGATCAAACACCTTGAAGGAAGACCAGAATGAATGGATATAAAATCACATAAACTAGAATAAGAAGGAGGAGCAGAGGCCACCACGGCTTAAAACGGGTGTAGCAGGTTAAACAAGTTTTACGGGCATCAAACTTTCCCCCAAACCTCTGCAATACCATATTGTAACAAAGTGAAAAGTTAAAATAGAGATAATAATTACTTCAAAAACAGAAAAATTAAGTAAAAAAAAATTAAAACATAAAGCAAACACCATGTATAATTATATATACATTTATTTATTTATTGATACAAAATTGTTTTATATGAATGTATAGGATTGAGATATCTGTTCATTAGTTTTTAATTTAAACCAATAAAAGTCCCGTCATGCAAAAAAAAAAAAATAAATAAATAAATAATCTTCTTTAAAGCTGCATAAGAAATAAAATAGGTAAATACATTTCCAAGATTGCACAGTAAGCCAACTGTGCTGTCGATTCTACTTCTTATTACTAGTAGTAGGATTTTACTTTTAATAATTTACACAAAGTTTTTTTTTCTTTTTTCTTTTTTAAATAGGAGAAGGGGGGGACATGGTTAAGTTATGGGATCATTATACCATGATAAAAGAATTGTCTTCATTTTAAGAAAAATAAAATAATTGGATTATTGGAATGAGTAGTTGCAGAGAAAATTATGAAAATTTATATCTAAAGAAATAAAAATACATGAAAAATTGATTTCTAAGAGCAAAACACAGAAAAAATTTCCAAGCATTTAGAAATTTCTAGTAAAATTTTTGTTCTAATTAAATAATAATAATGATAATAGGAACGTCATATGAAAAAGAAATTAAGTTCTATACAATTTTCTGTATAAAAGAATATAAATTTGCGTGAAAATTACTTAGACGGCTCTAAGATACAACGATTGAATAATACACTAAATTATGTATCAATTATATTAATAAACTGAATAATATATTAAAATATAATAATATATTAAATTAGTTTATTAATACATTAAAATTTATTTAGATATAAAAGCATATGAAAGTACCATGAAATTTCGTTGTTGTACAATAACAAATATGATATCGCAGAATAATCGAGATGACATCATATAACGTCAATAAATAATCGGCAAGTAACCATTTGGCTGAAAAGCGGGAGGGAAAATTCGTTGTAAAACACTACAAATGATACCGCAAGATAGTCGACAAGACATCATATAATGTCGATAAGTAATCAGGAAATAACCATATGGTCGAAAACAGGGGGAAAAAGCATCAGGTTTGTTCTAAAAATGCTCCGACTCCGATGGTCGATAGACCGTTTACCGGGCGGACATATTGCACTTCCTACCGATGTCAGGAAATGAGGTCGTTTGAACGAAAAATAGTCAAACAGGGACATTCGGCCGAAGTTCGGCCGATAATTATTTGCTGTTGGGGTTGTTTTAAACTATAGAATAAGGATTTAGGTGTACGTTGTCATGTTTTTCGAAAGTTTCATGAAATTTGAAGAAAAACCTTTGAGTTATAATGTAAAAACTTCCGAAAATTTTTTGCATTTTTTAATAAAATATTAATAACTCCTTAAATAATCAAGATATCCACACAAAACTATACACGCGTATAAAATATAACATTTATAACCATCTATAAACTTTGCAGAACAATCGAAGCTTTTTCCATATATAGGGTTATCACAAATACTTTTTATTTTATTCGATTTGTTGTTCGTCCCCTAAGGGCCTTCGCGACGAAATATTTGCTGAAAAATATGGGGAAAGACGTATTTTTCTTATTTTCAAAATTGAAGAACAGCACGATAAGCATTTTTTAAGGCATTTGACAAAACGTAAAAAAGCGAAAATGTTCACATTATTTTGTCCAACACGTGTACGTTAAAATGTTGTTTTATTCGTAATTACTGAATATTGGTCCTAATTTTACACTAATTTGACTATTTCACACTATTATTAATATTATTATTATTTTTTTAATTTCAGTAATGTCACATTAACGGCCCTTTTCACTTACCGTCGCCAGAAGCCCGAGCCAATGTTATTTTATGGGGAAATTTTCTTTACAAATAACTTATTAACTAATACATATTTTTAAATTCTGTTTTCACATTCAGAAAATTCCCAACTGTTAAATTGACGGAACTTTTTTAAAAATGTATTTTTTTTTTTTTTTTTTAATATTTTATATTGAAATTGCAAAATGAAAAAAAATTACATATTGAAAATTCTTATTTTGCAGCTTCAAAATAAAATATAAAAAATTAAAAAAAAAAACTTTTTAAAAAAGGTTCGTCTGTTTAATTGCTGGGAATTTTCAGAATGTGAAAACAGAATTTAAAAATATGTATTAGTTAATGAGTTATTTGAAAAACAAAAAAAATTCTCATAGAATAACATTAGTTTTGGCTTCCGGCGGCAGTGAGTGAAGCGGACCCTTAAGTCATAATATGAAAAAAAGCATGACTATTCAAATGAGCTGCGTGGCAAAAAAAAAAATAAATAAATAAATAAAAATACACATATATATCCAAATGAATTTACACTCCTGGTAAAAACCGGACTATAAAACTGACAGGAAGGATTAAAAGTGCAACAAATATGGGAGATACAAAAAAATTATTTAAATTATACACACATACATATATATATATATATAATTTTAAAAACTTAATAAATAATTTTGTTATGTTAGCAAAAATATTCTTTCTTCGAAGGAATTTGGTTTTATAAAAATTTCTAAAGTTGAAGAAATTTGTGTACATCGAATATGATTAAAATGTAAATCCTATTTATTATAACACATTTGAAACAAAAACAGAATATTATTAATTTTAAAATTTTTACTCATACTGTACGTCAGTTAGCATCTCTGCCTCCCACACGGCAGAACCCGGATTTGAATCCCAAGCAAGGCATAGTTTTTTCGCCCTGTCTTGTCTATGTCAGGAATGGCGATGGCCGCCCTTTATGTGTCCCTTCTATAAATGGCCATCATTTGGGCGCGTATCTGAAAATGCTCACGTGGCAAGTGCTGCGAAATATAAATAAATAAATAATTAAATATATCTTATTCAGAAAAACGATATAAATGATTTTAATATTCTCTGAAAAGATATTTTATTTGTTTCAGAAAATAAGACATAAAAACAAAATATATCTGTGAAACAATCCTCAAGATACATGTTAAAATAAAGCCTAATAAATTGAAACTAATGAAAAAAATATATATAAAAAAATCAGATAACTGTTTAAAGAAATCAGTATTTTTCTTAATATATTATTAGTTGTATTGACAATGTAATTCTACTTGAGAGAAATTGTAATTCTTCAAATTCCATTGGAAGAAATAAAAATAAAAAAATATGCTTTCATTTTAGGTTTAAATATAATATCTCCCAGTAAGTATTTGGACACTTTAAAATTTAGATATTTTGTTAAATATCTAGAAAAGTTCTGTAGGAACCATCTTGAAACTTTGATAGTGTAAAGAACATGCCATACTACATATTTTTCAGCCAAATCTGTGTCCTGAAAAGGAAAGAGGGACCAGTAAAAAAATTTAAAAAAATCAAATTTTTTGGATCACTCTGTAAAAGGTAATCCATTAAATGCGTTTTGGCTGTAGCATGTGATTAAGAAGATTTTTCTCATTATCTGTATAAAACATTTTATGAGATACACACACATACATGGAGATATAACGGTTTCTTTAAAGAAAAAAATTCAAAAAAAAATTCCATTTTTACTTACTCTTACCCATAAGGTAGAGAAAGTATTGTTTTTGTTGAAATATTCGAAATTTAGTTTTGTTATATTTACATGTTTTGCGGTCCCCTAAATTAAAAAATCATGTTTATAGCGGTTGGTCTGTGTGTGTGTCTGTCTGTTACCAGTATATCTCATAAACAAATTATAGCAGAAAGTTCAAACTTGTTATTCTAAATGTGTATCATATAGGGACGCAACACTAAGCTTTTCAGTGAGATCAAGCAAATGGTTTGTGTACAAGGACACCCAAGATAATCCAAATACATTGCGTTTATGGGGAAAATTGCAGGTAAGTAGAGTTTAACATCTATAGACTGCACTAAGCTATTTGTTAGTGGAAGTGCTTTACTATAATATACTTCTAGCTGGAACCCGTCGAATTCGACGATCACTTTATTGACCGTAATGTTTCAAACAAAGTCGCATCATTATTTAAATGTATTTCATGTTAAAACATCTAATATATTTTACGACATTTCACTTGAAAAAAGAAAGTCGTAAAAATGCTTATAAATAGAAATACTATATATGACATCACTTTCTACAAAGTACTGTCAATGTGACGTCAAACTGACTCCAAATAAACAGATGCTATCTTTTATTTTCTATTTCATTTAATACTAAGACTATATGTTAGGTGACCCGTCCGGCGTTGCCCGGACCCATGATACTTTAAATGAACCCTAATTTTGCATAATTTTAGACTTTTAACTCGATTTTGTTTGAATTTCTGTTTTTAAATGAAAGCATCACGAGAAAAAGAATCATCTGTAACAAAACAATTACCTCGAACCAAACGAAACTATGCCTTGTGATCCCGGTGTTTACGGCAGAGCATACACGGGCCGCTAACAAATAAAAAAATTCCCAAAAATTAACCTGGAACCGAACGAACCCGCCCGGCAATGCCCGGGCCCGTGATAATAACCTTAAATGGACCTTAAACTTGTATGATTTTATATCTTTAACTCGATTTTGTTTAAATTTCTATTTCTAAATAAAAGCATTGCGAAAGAAAAAAATAAACAGCTGCAACAAAAAAAAAATTACCTCGAACCGAACGAAACTCTGCCTTGTGACCCCGGTGCCTGCGGCAGCGCATACGCGGGCCGCTAATACCATGAAAAAATTCCAAAAAAATAACCTGGAACGGAATGAACCCGCCTAGCATTGCCCGGGCCCATAATAATAACCTTAAATGCACCTTAAATTTGTATGGTTTTATATCTTTAACTCGATTTTGTTTGAATTTCTATTTTTAAATGAAAACATCACAAAAAAAAAATAATCATCATCATCTGTAACAAAAAAATTACCTCAAACAGAATGGAACTCGGGTTCGTGACCCAGTGCCTGCGGCACGTATATGCAGCCAGCTAATAACATGAAAAAATTCTCAAAAATTAACTTTGAACCGAATGAACTTCTCACTCCTGTTACCGCTGCCTGTGGCTGCGGCACGGTATAGCAGGCATGCTACGCACTCGCTGCAAAATCCACTTTCCTCCACCAGGGAGCGCAGTATGTTGTATACGAACATCACAAATCGAGTTGAATTTCCAAGACCTTTCAAATAAGGTGTCACATGGTGGTGTCAACTGCAAAATCCTTTAGTTACACTTTCCATCGCCAGGGGGCACAGCGTGTTCTATACGAACAACACCAACAGTTAGGAAATATCAAGACCTTTAAAATAAGTTGTAACATGATAGAGTCTACTGCAAAATCACCTAGTTCCATTTTATCCACCAGGGGCGCACTATTTTGTATACAAACATCCCCAATCAACATGAAATTTTAAGACCTTTATCACCAATCATCTTGAATTTCCAAGAACTTTCAAATAAGGTGTCGCATGGTGGTGTCAACTGCAAAATCCTTTAGTTTCACTTTCCACCACAAGGGGGCACAGTGTGTTCTGTACGAACATCACCAACGGTCAGGAAATACCAAGACCTTTAAAATAAGGTGCAACATGATAGGGCCTACTACAAAATCACCTAGTTATATTTTTCACCACCAGGGGACGCCCTATATTCTATACAAACATCCCCAATCAACATGAAATTTCAAGACCTTTAAAATGAGGTGCTAAATGTGTGGGTCTAGAACGGATTTCCCTCTCAAACTAATTTCCCCCCCTTTCCCCTCCTTCAAATCTACTTTCCCCCCTTTTCCCCCATTTAAAATTGAAAATTCCAAAATCGGAGATATTGATTTTTTTAGTATTCGAGTCTAGTCCCCCCATGTACATTTTCTTCACCGTGAAGTAATTTGGAGCTGAGTTATGCTCGCCAACGTGTGTTTAACCCCTGCCCCCCAGGGGAGGGGGGAACCGTTCGACTTTTTATATTTTTCTCTTTTCATAACATATCTACAGACCAACACCTTTTATTAGACACCTTAACCAAATTTTTACACCTAGCCGTTCTCTCAATTCAGTGGAGACAGACAAAAACACGTTTCAAATTAATATATAGATATCATATAATATTTACCATGTCTAGTAAAGTTGCTCAGGAATTGAAATTAATTCCTCAAAGCCATATGGTAAATAATATATTATTATTTTTTTTAAGCTAAATATTCATCGATTGGTTTCTTGTATATTTACATGTTTTGAGGCTTCCCGAATACCGAAGTCAAGTTTTATAGTTTGGTCTTTGCTTTTGCTAGAGTAAATTAAAAACAAATAGTTTCAGGCGATCCAAATGATGTATTTTGAAGTAAATACGTTCGTTACTAGAAAAATTTGTTCAAGATTGATAAGTTTCAAGGAATGATGCGTGTGAAATTTGTCTAAATAATTTTAAATGAACTTTTGAACTTAATAACAGATTTGAATTCTACATAAATGTAGGTACAATAATGAAGAGTGGGGTTGAGGGAAGGGGGGGAGGAAGCCTCCCTCACATAGAATTATTTACCAAATAAAGCTGTTCCGAAGCCTAAGTTGAATTGTCTTAACATAGGTTTACAAAATAGTTTTCGTTATCTTAACCCTTAATTTCCAATCCGTACTTATAGTTTTAAATTTAAGGGTAAGAGAAAGTCGTGTGAGTGGCACACCAGATTATTTTAATTATAACACATAGGGTAGTGGACCCAGTGCCAAGCCATTTCTAGCAAATAAAGCATAATACATGAGACACAGCACACAGCAACCAAAATGAAAAAAAAAAATAATAATAATAAATATCTTACGAAATACAAGCCCTTTTACTAAATAATTTTTAACTATGCATGCGCAAGCTTTATAGTAAAAATTTCTTTTGCATAATTTAATAGCCAAAGGTATTTAGCAACTTATTTGAAATACCCAACCTATTATCATGTAAAATCAGAACGTTACGAGAGTATGAAAAGAATATAAGTTTTTCTCAAAAAAGAAAGATGTTAGGGGATTTTATCAATACTTATTTACAATCAGCGAAAACACTGTATTACCATTGGGCATTGATTGATCAAAATAAAAATGTGAGTAAATCCCTCTTAATTTAGCTTTTATTTTGAGAGAACTGAAATTCTGTTCGTTCTATCTCTAGTAACTATTTGAATTTACTTGATATTCGTTTGGGAGTTTCATATAAGTTGCTCAATACCTTTGGCTATTAAAGTATGCAAAAGAAATTTTTATAAAGCTTGCGCAGGTGTAGTTAAAAATTAATTAGTAAAAGCTCTCGTATTTCGTAAGATATTTAACATTTTTGCATTCTGATTGGAATATGCTGTGTCTAATTTAGTATTCCATACTTTTAACACGCTTTTATTAGCTTCACCTGTATGTATGTTTGTATGTATGTTTGTTTGTATGTTTGTATCCGCTCTAGGAACAAACAAAAATCTATATTGTAAATAAAAGAATTTTCCTACGTGAACGCTGTAGCAGTGAGGTAAAACACCGCGCTACGAACCTAATGGTCTAGCGTTCGAGCCCAGTCAGGGAAGATTTTTTTTAAAATGGTTTTTGTTTAATTCTAAATTATTTTAATTTAAGATTTAAATGTATGTAAATATTATGGTGTGTCACTCACATGATTTTCTCCTACCCTGCATTTTAATACTAAGATAGATATTTTGTGCTTTTTAGTTCCCATTTCTATAAAAGCGTGTTCTTTAATTTTTTAAAACTATAATATTGTTTAAAAATAGCTTTGCTCTGGGTCTAATACCTCCGTATGCGTTATAACTAAAAAAGTGGAAATTCTTTTTGCAATTTATTAAAGAAACCATTATATCTCCATGGATATGTGTTGTAAACTCATAAAAATTTATATAGGTAATGACAAAAATTCTCATATATATATATATATATATATATATTTTTTTTTTTTTTTTTTTTTTTTTTGCCATTAAAAAAAAAAAACAATGTATATCCATGTATATATGTGGTAGCCTCATAAATGTTTATGCAGATAACGAGAAAAATCCTCTTCATGCTACAGCTAAAACGCATTTAAACCATTATTTTTTACAGTGTAAGGCAAAACATTTTGATTATTGTTTAATTTTTTCCTGGTCCCCTTTTCCTTTTCAGGACACAACTTTTCCTGATATATATGAGGTATAACATGTCCTTTAGGCTACCAAAGTTTCGAAATGATTCCTGAAGAACTTTTCTAGATACTTGACAAAATGTCTAAATTTGAAAGTACCCAAGTACTTATTGATAGATAGTGTATATGGCTATAAAAAGTTAAATAAAAAATGTCCATGTAAGTCCGTTAGAAATAAATCGCACTTGTGTTACTTGAAAACCAATTTCATTATGATACAGAATAATACTATAGTTTAAAAAAATTAAAGAACACGCTTTTAAAGAAATGTGATCTAAAAAGCACAAAATATCTATCTTAGTATTAAAATGCAGGGTAAGAGATAATCGTGTGAGTGACACACCATAATACTTACATACATTTAAATCTTTAATTAAAATAATTTAGAGTTAAACAAAAACTATTTTTAAAAAATCTCCCCTGACTGGGATGGAACGCTAGACCTTTAGGTTCGTAGCGCGGAGCTATACCTCAACGCCACGGTGTTCACGTAGGGAAAGTCTTTTTTTTTCTATCATTGAAAAGACTGTTTCTATTATGCAAATAGATAAAGGAAATTTTCGAATGAAAAATGCAATAAAACGGTATTAAATTTTTCTGAATCCACTTAAATAAATCTTCAGTAAATATAGATAAACCTATGTCAGCCGCAAAATCAACAAGACAATCAGTTTCACTTATACGGTCTAGCAATTGCGGAGCACATTTAAATTAGTTTTGACCTATGCCAACTGCAAAATACGAAGACTGTCATTTTCATTTTATGGCGTCTTGCATTTGGGGAACACAATTAAAAGAATTCTGTATACAGACACGTTTTCATAAAATGTATTTCATAAATATCTCGTGACTGCTTTTACAATCTGATGCAATAGAAATTTAAACGACCAATTATATGAAGCTTAATATATGTTCGTATTTTGTATAAATAAATATTTAGAGCATTTAATTTTATAAAGTTTCTAAAATTGATTTAAATAATTAAATCAAAATGTATATCTCACAAAGTAATAAAATTTTTAAATTCTGCAAATCTTTTTAACATTATTATGTAAGTTTCCTTTGCTCACATTTATGTTTTTGTCCTATTAGTATTATTTATATTACACTTACCTGCTAGTAAATAAATTTAAAATTACAATTAATCTGAAAATAACATAAAAAAAAACCTTAATAGTACATGGATAAAACGTGATATCTTAAATAAATAAATAAATAAATAACTGAAAATGGTTTTAATGTAAAACATCATTGTGAAATCGTTACTTCACACATAAGAATTTTAATTACAGTTTTAAATAAATGTAATAGTTAATTACTACATTTTCAATAAATTAAATGTCTAATAAAATAGCTAAAGAAATTCTAAATTACTTTTTATATTTATTCGCATTTGTCTCTATAAATAAATATCTTAATTCTAATAATATTTTATCTGTTAATCTATTAAATAAATCTTCTGGGAACAAAAACAAATTATTTAAATTTAATAATTTATTTCTGCTAGTCATCTTTTTAAATGACATCTCTCAGAATTCTAATCTCTAATAAATCATTTAATAAATCAAAATATAAAAAATATTATTTTCATCTATTAACCGTTGTGTATACATAATTACATTTTCATTTTTTTAAATTGCGTAAGTTTATTTATTAGAAACTAAATTAAGCAATAAATGTCCGTTGTAACATCATTAAAGGGGTAATTTATATTTCTAAATGACAGGATGTAGTAATAAATCGTAGTCTTTCTGTCCCCCTTAGGCAACGATTTTCTGGCGATAAAATTTGGCATAATGATAGGCATAAACTGTTATAACGAACTCTCTAAACTCAAAATATTTATATTAATTTAATCGAGAGACAATGGATTAAGTTTGGCTGTAAAATTTGGCACTATTTCGGAAAACTTGGCGTGATTCAGCAGTTGGATCTTGATTGCTGCAATGAAAACTTCAGAATTGGCTCCTCAGCTTTTGCTTGAATAACACATCATCGCAAAGCCCTCTCTCTCTATCTCATCTAACCCTCTGAATGTCTTCAAGACTGTTTTAATTTTTTATTCAAGATAATATTCATTAATTCATTCCCATGCTAAGATGATTAAATAAAGTATAATTACTGGAAAATTATTGTTTTCCTTCTTCACGGTCTGCATTCATTGTTCCTGGAGTTTTTGCGGACCTTTGCCTAAATAGCTCAAGTTACCGTTTTTCCTCTATAATCATACAATTTATCTTTTGATATTATGTCCAAATTTACATTTTATTGTCGTATTTTGTCTTTATATAGAACGATCATTCTTATATATAATTTACTTAATTTAAAGGTATGAGGTTTTTTTATAGTGGTATTGATGCTTTAAAGATAAAAAGATTCTAATTAATAAAATTTTTCTACAGGGGATCCTATAAAACGTTGAACAGTGAAACTTTTCGAAAATTAGTAAAACAAATTTTAATGAATGATTTATTGTTTTGTAACTTATTTTGAACTATTTTGCAATTGACAGTTCCCACTTACCTGTAATTGGTAAAGTAAACCGCGTTTCAGTCTTTTTGAGAAATGTAGAATTGTTCAAAAAACAGTTTTGGTATAAAACCATTGAAACTTTTAATGTTTAATGATTTATTACTAATTCTTTTATCAATGTTTCTTAAAATATAAAATTAAATAAAATTAAATAAATAAATATACTATTTTATTATTAATTTTCTTATATATATATATATAAATCCAGCATTGATCTGATAATTTTATATGACATGTGAACGTAAATATTCTGTAAATTTTGTAAATTTACGATATCAAATAAAAGGTGCTCCGGGTGGTTCTGCGCTTTTTAATTACATAGAAATATTTCTACGAGAAATTTAAATAAAAAATAACTTTAATTAACACTGTTTTATTAAAGCTATTATCATTAAAATAATAATAATAATAAAACTAAAATGTAACTTTTACATTTAAATGTAATAATAAAATGTAATAAAATTACCTTTTATTACGGGGGTATACAAATATTTACAAATAACATTTACATAAATCATTTACAAGCAATTTCAAATTCACATAATTTCATGATAGTTTGGGGGCATTTATTATCTATTAATTCAAAGCTTTCGGTATCTGAAATGAATGGAAAGGATTTATCTTTTCTCAAGTATGGTAAAAGGTTTTATTTTAAGGGAAAGTCTGTTAAAAGATTTTTTGTCGTTTTATTACAGCTATAAAAATAAAACTAATATGAATGAAACTCAAAACGACGACTATAACACAAAAGTTTTATAATAATTATGGTTTCTTTTTTACTTAATTTATTCCGTAAATGGTTTCGTAACAGGATTAAGAAAATATGTCATTCAGTATTTTTACTACATAAAGTTTCGGTATTTAAACAATCCTTTACGCAATAGAGTGTAAAGGAAGTTTTAAAACTTTTCTATTTCAACGGCATGGTTTTATATTATTGCATTAACAAATATTTTTTCTTTCCAAATAATAGACGTAGAATCTTTTGATAAATAAATTAAGATGAATGTTCTTACAAAAACAACTTAATTAGATGGAAAGGATTAGTGAAGCACTTAATGTATTTTCACAATCGATCTATTTCAATATGAAGAATTATTTTTATTTCATCTTAAAACACTTATTAGATAATTTAGTTTTCTTTCGAAATGTGTTGTTATTGTTATAGGGGATTTAGGTTTAAGAAAATGACTAAAATTAAAGAACTATAAGTCTTTTTTTTTTTTTTTTTTTTTTTTTTTAGAATTAAAATAGCGACCATTTGATATTAAAAAATATTTAATCATTAGTTTATCATTAATTTTCTAAATTAGAAAAATAACATGTTTCAACACTTTTTTAAAAAAAAGTAATAATTTTCTTTTCGAAATTTGGTCTAAAATAATAAATGGCAGAAATTTATTTCTAAAATAATTATTAAGATAAAGTTTATAATAGCGTATATTGAATCAGAAATAACACAACACTTTTATAAACTAAGACAAAGAAATAAGAATAAACAGAAAGATTCGTTTTCATATATCTATTTTTTAACTATTTTCATCATAAAGATTAACAATGTAAGATTTATTAATTAAATTAATTAAAAATAAATAAATAAGTAAATAAATATATAAACTTCCATAACTAGTAGGACTTAAAATGAAATCTTTAGAATAAATAATCTCCAAATAATTACTACAATTCAACACCGCAAAACCCTTAATAAATTTGCAGATTTTTTTTTTTTCTTTTTTCCTCTCAGAACTAATTTTTTTTTTTTTTTTTTTTTTTGGAGGGGGGGGGGGGGGTCACAAAAATATTTTTTTAAATGCACTCGAAAACTTTTTAATGCCTTTATTTGGTAAAAAGAAAAATATTCATTACCATCATAAAATAAATAAATAAATAAATATACTAAATTTAATTTATTTAATCCAGTAGCTTTTATCACAGTCTAAAGTTAAACTAAAATCTTCATATATCTTGTTACAAACCATAAAAATAAAACATCATAATGAAGGAATACATTCAAATGCATATTTAAATTAAAAAATATTAATCGGGTAAACCACAGAATTATTACTATTAGTAGAGGAATGCCTCCGGGTTTGGGCACAGTCTTTATTTTGCCGTATAACTTTTGATAGAGTAGATATTATGCAAACATATGAATACAAGTGGAACGCTAAAACCCTTAACTGACGTTTGATGCAGTAATTGTATCGATTCCGTCAGCCAGAAAAAATTATTAACAATTTTGTGAAGTAGTCATTTTTGGTCAAAAATTTTTTACATCCGGTTGTGGGTACACTTGAAAAATCCGCTAAAAATGGGAAAATAATAAGAACAACTACCATAAATACAAAAAACAACAAAATTTATGCATTTTGTAAGGATTCAGTGGCCGATATAATAACAGAAAATGGCATTTTTTCAATTTTATTCGTCACCTTCTTTGTCCTCCGAATCAGAAGTGCAATGCTTGCAAGTAACATAATATGCATGTATATTAGCAAACTTCCAAGGCATCAGACGTTCACACACGGTGCATTTCACTGAGATGGCTCTTGTTAGGCATAGTGGCAAGTGCTTGAAACAGATGACACATAAGTCGACATCGTCAGATTGTTGACTCCAATTTTTGGCACGTTTGGCCGGCACTTGAAAGATGGAGTTGCTTTACTTTCTCTAGATTTCTTCTGGAGGCACTCAGATGCTGCGAGGAAGTCCATATTCTCGGGCAGTTGATTTTTTGGATCTCCGATTCACTAAGTAATCCTAAATGGCTTTAACTAGCGCATTTAAATCCATTTCTTTTGGATCGTTTGATTTTTTCGGGGTTGACATTGCAAAAATATAAACACTAATGAAATATGTTATTTTGATATAAACGACCATATTTGACAGTTTGTAAATCAAACACATGTTTAAAAAAAAAAAAAAAGAACAAGTGTGCCCACAACCGGGAATAGCAGCCATTTTTATAATGGCAGAAAAAGCAATTTTCGTCCAGATATTGGCTGAATTCGATAGTCCATCACAGAATATAAGGAATATACTGCATATATATATACGTTGCATTTACATTTTTGAATTAATTCACTTCGATTTATCGCATTCTGAAAATATTCACAAATCACTTTGTGTCGCTTTTTCTCAGTTTTTTATTTTATCGATCTTATTAAGAAAATGCATCTATTCACTTCGATGTTAGCACAAAATCTGCGTACTGTCAGTACGCAGTTTCGCGAGTACTTTAGCAGTACTCATATTTGCTTTATAGATATGATGGGGTGTCCATAACCGGAGAATGCCCATAACAGGAGAAATTCTCGCACATTCTAATACGTCTTTTGTTTTTATAAACACTCTATTTAAGAAGCTGAAAAAAAAAAAAAGTACTTGCAAAGTATCTTCTAACATGCCGAAACTTACGGCTGTATTCACCATTAACTTCAACTCCCGGTTCAACGCAAAAACTTGAAAAGCGTCTAAGGGCAGGTGCAGCTTTCTAAAAAATTGACCGGCTTCTTCTGCCATCTAGCGACGAAGATTTCATATAATCTTTGATTGGTTATTTTCCGCTAAAAAATCATAAAGTAACTATGCCGCTAGATGGCATAAGCAACGCATCCAACTTTGATGAAAAGTTTGTACCCTGACTTTATGCGCTTTTAAAGTTTTCGTATTCAACCGGAAGTTGAAGTTATTGGTGAATACAGCCGTTAATTGATTTATTGAAAATTTGTTGTAAGTAAATATCAATAATTCTAAGAAAGTAAATGCTTTTAATTTTTTGTATTTTATTTTTCTGTAATTAAAAATCGTTTATATGCTTTAATTAATTAATTTAAAAAATATAAAAATAAATAGGTAATTTAGAATCATCTTACTTGTTTTATTCCATATTTCATTAAAAATAGAAAAAAAAAAAAGTTAAATTTCGGTATATTAATTGTGATACATTTAGTTATGAATATTTTGCTGTAAAAAGTTTTTCAATTTATTACGTTGAGTGATTAATATAAATTCATGGTCCTTTAATTGTCAGAATAGTAGAAAAAACGAGATCCGGCTTTTTCAATTGTTCTTGCCCTCTTAGAATTGGTGAAGTAGTAAAAACTACCCATACTGAGCAAAAGACTCCCTTCTTTATCCAGATGATATATATATATGTGTGTGTGTGTGTGTGTGTGTGTGTGTGTGTGTGTGTGTGTGTGTGCGTGTGTATGTATGTGTGTGTGTATGTATGTGTGTGTGTATATTTTTTTTTCGTGTATATAGACCTGTATATATACATGCATATACAGAGTGTCATAAAAGTTCCAGTACTGACGCTGATGTATTTTTTATTTACAAAACAACAAACCTTAAAACGATTATTTTTATGCTAATGTTAAAAGGCACATTTAAAAAAACGGAGGAAAAAATACAGAACTCACATTTATAATAAATGTTCAAAATGTCCACCCTTTTCTAGGAGGCAAAGCTGAACTCTTTTGCGCATGAGTTTAGAAACGCGTTGTACAGTCGGCTGCAAAATTATTCGAGCACTAGCAATAATCCTTGCCAAAAAAAAGTACACTTAATACAGCTTTGTTAAATAAATCCTTGTCGAGTCATGTTCTTAATCAGTCTAAGAACATGATTCGACAAGGATTTACTTAGCAAAACAGTCTTAAGTGTACTTTTTAAATATAGGAATTATTGGCTAGTGCTCGAATAATTTTGCAGCCGACTGTAACATGCTGGGAGTGACTTCTTGTAAAGAAACCTGAACACACCTGCGCAGAACCTGTATTACGAAATTGTCGAACGAGCTGATATAGCATATTTTTACTCGGTATTGCATTATCTGGATATTTATATCGGCAAATATCTTTGCATCTTTCATACGATTTACATTCAAAATAAGCTTCAAACAGCGTAATTCTCTGAATGCGCGATAAACTCATTTCACTATGTAGAACAAAATAACATAAATCTTTATTCTCACACAACTTGAGCGAGAAAAGAAACAAACGATAAATATTAAAAAATTGATGCAATAATAAGCAGACGATAAAATTTAATATTTAAAAAAAA
Organism: Salticus scenicus; assembly: GCA_963930645.1. Taxonomy (NCBI): domain Eukaryota; kingdom Metazoa; phylum Arthropoda; class Arachnida; order Araneae; family Salticidae; genus Salticus; species Salticus scenicus. The sequence goes on from OZ005661.1 coordinate 128,592,792, forward strand.
TCATTTACACAATGAGAGTTAAATTCGAGTACTGGAACTTTTAGGACACACTGTATATATGAAGTAGTATGAAAATTCTAAAACATATAAAATATATATTGTTTGTTCCGCAGTTTTTAAGGTATGCTTTGTTATTTCGCCTTTCAAATAATATTCCATTATTGTACATACGAGTAAGGTTTATTTTCCTTTAGTATTTAGCTGTCATCCTGACTAAGTTTTCAACAGTCAAATAGTCCAACTGAAAAACAATATGGCCAAAAGATGAAATTATTTCTACTATTACCCTGAAAGTTAAGTAAAATTACCCCAGTCTCAGTCAGCCTAACGACAGATTTTATTTTGAGATTTGGTTCATGTGAGTGAAAAACGGCTACACATTAGGGAAAAAAAACTTACAAGGAAACATTCAAAAGGTGTCATCTTCAAAAAGTATTGAAAAAAATATATTTGATTCTACTCTTCATAAAACACCAGGAAGTGAAAAAACTATCGGCTGAAATTAATTACAGCGACCACAAAAAATTATCAAAATTAAGCATATTTGGCGATTTCACACTGCTAGGCGATTGATTTTAAATACTTGGCGGAAAAGCAAAACACGGTTCTGTTCGTACATGGCAATCTCGGTGCTAGCAAACGTATCGCCTAACAGCGCTAAATCGCCAAATGTGCATAATTTTAATAATTTTTTGTGGTCGCTGTAATTAATTTCAGCCGATAATTTTTTCATATTCTGGTGTTTTATGAAGAGTAGAATCACATATATTTTTTTCAATACTTTTTGAAGATGACACCTTTTGAATGTTTCCTTGTTAGTAGATTTTAATACAATATGTTAATTACAGGAAAATTTTCTGCCGCTAGAATTTAATGCTTAGGACACGAGTCTCGGATGGCCATCGATATCCAGGTCCTAAGAGCTACAAAGAGACAGTCAAAGTAGTAAAAAAAAAAAAAAAAAAAAAAAAAAAAGAAAGAAAGAAACAAGCGTTTACGGCTTGAATTTTGAACGAATTGCGCAAACGGTCACTATAGAATTATTGATCATATCATAATTTATGTCGCCTTATTCTGACATTAAATGAGTATCACAATATAAATCGAATCGAATGCGCAATGCGCTTTCGATGGTTATACAATTATTTAAAAAATGTTTACTTCATAATATTTTTTGCTATAAAAGTAAATTTCTTTTTTTCTATAGCTATTCATATCGCAAGCTTCATTTATAACCATTATGTACATACGTTACTTCAAGTACTATACTTTGAGGTACAATAACTGTTACAAAGAATTTATATATTTTTTAATTTTTATTTTATGTTAAACGATTGCTGTTTTAGCACGCTTTTATTAGCTTCACTTGTATGTATGTATGTATGTTTGTAACCGCTCTGGGAGCAAACAAAAAATCTATATTGTAAAAAAAGGCTTTCCCCACGTGAACGCCGTGGCGTTGAGGTATAGCTTCGCGCTACGAACCTAAAGGACTAGCGTTAGATCCCAGTGATGGGAGATTTTTTAAAAATGGTTTTTGTTTAATTCTAAATTATTTTAATTAAAGATTTAAATGTATGTAAATATTATGGTGTGTCACTCACACGATTTTCTCTTACCCTGCATTTTAATACTAAGATAGATATTTTGTGCTTTTTAGTTCACATTTCTATAAAAGCGTGTTCTTTAATTTTTTTAAACTTTAATATTATTTAAATGTACTTTTTACTAAAATGTCATTTTAACATAAAGAAGCTACAGAACAACAAACCATATTTTCTATGTATCGAAACAAGTTTAATTTCAGATTATTATTATTATTATTATTACTATTTTTGATGTTTTATATTTTATAAAAGTAATAACGTTAAAGAATCAAAATACTTAACACGGGATTTTGAAGAAAATACATGTAACTCCCTTTTTACATCTGAAAAGAGACTGTACAGGTTAAAAACTATTTCTTATGTTATAAATATTTACAGCAATAAATTTATCTTTAGGATGACAATTTCCATTTTCATGAAATAGCTAGTAAAAAAATAAGTATTTATTTTGAAGACTTTTTATGAAAATTTAAGAAATATTTCTAGATTTATCTTATCCTGGGAAGAAATTAATGGTTCATTTGCTATACATGTGCTGTTTCAGTAGTCAGAAATTTCCATTTCTTATCCCAATGATTTACTTTCATGCCGACTGATTTCTGAAGAAGCAGATTTTTCGAAGAACATCTGACTCAGCAGAAAAGTTGATAAAAGAACATTATTTCTATTCTCGAATAGTACTTTGTTTTGAGATAAATGTATTTCAGAAAATCGTTTTATTATACATTCTGAAAGTAACTTTTGTTTGATTTTTCGTTTAAAAAAAATAGTTTAAATACTCTTATATCATTTCTGATTTTTATTAAATTGATTATGGAAATAATTTCCGTTTCCATTTATTTATATGATAATTTTTAAAGATAATGAAAAGTATGAATGCAATCTAAAAGATTTAAGTGATTACAAGTAATATCGTTAAGTATTCCTAACTGAAAATAGTGTAATAGTTTTAAACATTATTTTTGTCTAATTATAATGATTTCTTTTAATTTTTTTTTTTAAGTTAAATATTTTTTTTATTATTATTAACAAAAAATATAAATTTTCTTTGTATGAAATTTTTTTTATTATTAATTTTAGACAGTGTGAGGATGTTTTAGTTATTGAGATTGGAATATTTGTTATTTAAATTAACAAGCTACATATTTTTTGTTAAATTGTAAACTAAATTTAAAATAGACAGCGCCACCTGTTGGAAAATGCGCATCAAAAGTTGCCAAGTGCTAATTTACGTCAAAATACAACTATATATAAATTTGTGTTAAATTATTTGCATTAGATCTGGAGCTGGAGTTGCCACAGAAGTTTTATCATACACATTCTCGCAGTCAGAGTTTTTTTTTTTTTTTTTTTAATTAGTCAAATCATATTTTCGAACTCTGAAAACGAGTAAATAAATCGAAAACCAAAATTCGAAGAATTTTTCGAATCTAAAATTTTCTTTTAATAAATATAGAAGAAAGTAAAAAAGTGAAACAGTAAAAATTTTTAAACCCTTTAAAGGGAGGGTATTTCTGCAGAAATATTTTCTACCAAAGATTTAAATAAACAAGAATGAAAAATCGTGCGATACGCATTGATTATTAACACTTTCCAACTGTACGTACTTGTATCGTATAACTTTCAATGTTCTTATCTACGTTATCACGAAATGGACAGACAGAAGGTCTGAAATGCGTACAGGTAGACAAATTGAATTGATAATTATTCTTAAACATAAACATTGTTGGAAAGTGTTAAAAATGCTTAACGCAAAAAGAAATGCAGCCTTGTATCAGAATAATTTAGTGTAATCCTGTAAATCTGAAGCTTTACCATATCATACTCTGTACAAAACGTTATTTTAGCATATTTACAATAAACATTTTTTTCTTCTTGATTTTTACAGTTGAAATTATTGAAATGTGATTTATAAGAAAAGTCTGTCCTGAAATGCAATGCATTGGCACTTTTTTTTTTTTTTTTGGTAGTGGGGGATGGGGGGGGGGGGTTCTATACACAAACCAGTCGTGTAGGATCTATTAATGCCCTTTTAAATATGGAACATTCCACAGTGAACTCGAATAACATCATTTAAAAATAAATCGGAAAATATTTACAGACACTGCGGGAAGATAGACGGACAGATAGACAGGTGAACAGTCGGACAGACAGATACACAAATTGAAATTCTATTCGCAGCTAAAATTTGCTAGAAATTGTTAAAAATGCTTAATGTAAACGAAAATGCAATTCCAGCAAATTTCCAATAAAATCTGTCAATGTAACTGATTTTTTTTCTTTTGTGTTGCCCTGTAAATGTAATGCTAATCACATTACATTCTGCATAAAGTATTCTTTTGTGCATATGAATAACATATTTGAATTTTATTAAGATTTGTGCAAAATAAAGTTATGAAAATGTACTTTCTAGAAATACCTTTCATAGAACGCAATGCGTTGGAATGCTTTCACGTATTCGTGTACACAAAGCAGTGGCGGCATTTACTCCATTTTCTAAGGGAAACATCTTATAGTAAACCTGAATAACACATTTCAATTTCATTATGGTTTGTGTAAAGTAAAGAAATTAAAATAGGGTATATAATATAGAAATACCTCTCATAATAGAACACCGTGCTTTGGAATACTTTCGAGGCTCCCTGTGCACAAACCAGTGGAGGTATAAACTCAATTTACAATAGGGAACATTCTATAGTATATTGGAATAATATATATATATATATATATATATATATTGGTTTCAAGAAATTCAATGAATAGGTACGGGAGTTAGCGCGCCAGAAAGACAGACAGACAAACCGAAGTTATTAGCACTTTCAACTTTGATATGTCCTCTTTTCGTAAAAAGAAAGAAAAACGTGCTCGTAATAAAATACTTTTTATAAACATGACTTTCTCACATTAAACCAGCCCTTTAAAATAATTCCTTGCTAAATCCAATCTCATGTTAAATTGTAATAAACAAGTTTGATTGTATATATGATTCACCTTCTCTGGGAAAAAGAAAAATAGCTGTTAAATAAAATCATCAAAAACCATTTTATTTTATTTATATAACAACATTTTTTCTTAATACATAGCTTGTGATCGTTAAATAGTGAAATGTAATCTTTTTTTTAGTATTATTAAATGTCAAGAAAAGCAACTACACTGTAAAAAATTTCTGTAAATTTGCTGCAATAATTACATAACGTCTGTAAATTTACAATAATTCTTAGTTAAAAGTAAGTAATCGAGATTCTCAATCTTTATTCTGTATTTTTATCTGTTATTATTTTTTAATTTCGGAATAAAAATTTAAAATAAAAGTTTCTGCTTTAGAAAAAGTACTCTAAGTCAGAAATTTATTCTAGTCAATAATTAATTAAACTAATCTTGGTCATTAAAATGCATATATAAAATAGATTTTTTAACATCTCCGTTTATTTTTCTCTGTATTTTTACATAAAACTTAAATGATTACCAGCAGTTTTCTCTTGAACTTTTTAACAGTGTAGACTTATGATTTCTCAATTCAAATAAAATTTAACATAATTTATTTAATAATTATAAGAAAAAGTAAATCATAAATATATTTACAAAACACGTACATGTCTGACTTTTAGCATGTGTAAGAATGTGGTAGTGCTGGGGTATTTTTTATTGTGAACCACACATTGTTTTCAGTTATGCTTTTGTAAAAACTTGTTAAATCTCCTTGTTTAACCCGTTAGTAGTCGCTAGTTGGTCGATTTGCCGCCCATTTCTTCAGTGTTTATTCAACAGCCACCAAAAATTTTTAGAAGTGGCATTTGATATACATAATCGACGATTATCCGAGTCAATTCGCCTTTTACGTGTATCAAATGCCTCTTCTAAATATTTTGGTGGCTGTTGAATAAAACTGAAGGGATGGACCATAGTCTCCTTAACTAGATGCCTGTCGCGGGGCTTTTAAACTTGGCAACAGGTCAAACGGTAGACAGCGCCACCTGGTACAGATTGCGCGACTTTTTTATTCAAATGTCACCAATAATTTTAAGAAGTGATATGTGATATATATAATCGACGTTTCTTCGATTCTATTCGCCCTTTTTGTATTTCAAATCCTACTTTAAAAATTTTTTGGTGATAGTTGAATAAAAAAGTCACGCAATCTGTAACAGGTGGCGCTGCCTACCGCTTGAACTTTTGCCAAGCTTAAGAGCCACGCGACAGACATCTAGTTAAGGATTTTATGGATGGACAGAGAATCGACCAACTAGCGACTACTAACGGGATATACATAAACTAAAAATTTAAAAAATGCACGTGTTCAGATGCACACGTATAAGAGGGCATTTGAATTGATCTTTATTTAAAAAGAACAAGCTATAAATTAAAATATGCTTACGATATTCAGATATATAAATTACATTAAAATAAAATTAAGTTTCCTTCTTTACAATGGAGGAATAAATAACATAGAACAAAAGCATTTCATTTTGTTCAATTGATGTAAGCGTCTATATTTATTTAAAAGAACACGATGTAAGTGTGTATTTAATTAAACAAATGTTTAGTTAAGATATTTATTTTGCCCACAATTAATTGCTAATTCTTTTTAATTGAATCCGTGAATTATTTACATATTACTTAAATTTTTTATAGAACACTACTTTATTCAAAAATAATCCACTTAATTATTGAAGAATTGAATTAGTAACTATAATATGCGTATTAGCATCCTGAAAATGCAGATCTTTTATTTTCCTTCTTTTATTTGCATTCCACCACAGACTCTTAAGGAATTTAAAAATTCTGGAGTGACTCCACTCGTATATGTAATGCTCGATAAAACGAAACCAATCAGCTCAATCAAAAAGACATTTAACGCTATTGCACTTCAAATGATTGTTGCCCGTAGGTCATAAATATTAAGGATTTTTTGTTGTGTCCCTGTTAAAATTTGTAAGTGCTGGATTCACCAAAATCAATAAATTTCTTCCGACGGTGACCTATAGTATGTATAAACATTTTAAGCTCAGTCAGCACTTCAAACAATTTTAATTATAGTTCATATTGATTAAGAAATTTTCTTTGTTTCCCTATAAAATCCTGTCAGTATTAAGTTCACAAAATCTATATATTTCTTGCGACGGTGACCTATAACATGTATATAAAATTTAAACTCAATCGGGTAAGTGTTTAGACGTACTTAGACGTTATCGCTCTTTTAAATTATTTCAGACCATAGCCCATTATGATAAAAACAATTTTCGTTGTTTCCCTGAAAAAAAAAAAAAAAAAAACACTATAAATGCTGCTTTTACCAAAAATCTACCTAATTTGTGATAAGATAACATGCAATGTGTACGCAAATTTTCAGCTTACCTGAAAAAGGCATTTAGACACTATAATAATAACACTTAAAATAATTTGGGCGTATACCGTAATGATACAGATATTTTCTTTGTGTTCTTGTAAAAATACTATAAGTACTAAAATACTATTCACGGAAATCTATACAATTCATGCGACTATTGGTTCATGCGACTAAATTTGTACAGCTCATGAGACACATATATAAATTTGAAGAATTATCGAATAAGGCGTTTAGACGCTATTGCACTTTAAATAATTTTGGAAAAATAATTTTTGTGTCTCAGAAGAAAACATTCAAAAGGTGTCGTCTTCAAAAAATATTGAAAAAAGTATATGTGATTCTACTTTTCCTAAGACACCAGAAAGTGAAAATAATTATCGACTGAAATGAATTACAGTGACCACAAAATGTTTTCAAAATTAAGTATACTTGACGATTTCACATTGTTCGGCGATTGATTTTGAGTTCTTGGCGGAGAAACAAAACACGATTCTGTTCGTATACGTCAATCTCTGTGCTGGCGAACTGAACGCCTAACAGCGGTAAATCGTCAAACATGCTTAATTTTGATACATTTTGTGGTCGCTGTAATTAATTTCAGCCGATAATATTTTCACTTCCTGGTGTTTTATGAAGAATATATTCACATATATTTTTTTTTTCAAAATTCTTTTGAAGACGACACCTTTTGAATGTTTCCTTGTAAGTAAAAATTCAATAAGAGCTAAGCGATTGTAGATTCGCCAAAATCTATATAATTCATGCTACAGTGATCTACATCATACGTAAAATCTTTCATTCCATTCGAACAAAGCGTTTAGACGCTATTGTATTCACTCAAACACATGCATACATAACAATCTAAAAGGAGAACTTGTGTCAAAATTAAAGTTGGAAATGTACAACCAGACATCATTATAGCCTTAAATATAAATTTCCAACATTGTACGACCAAACATTTTTTTATCTACGCGAGATACAAAATTTATTTCGCAAATCAGATTATAATACTTCCCTTGCATAGTATGTTCGGACGGTAAAAACTGCCCGACAATACACTGGGCAGCAAAAGTGTTCGAGAACTAGCAATAATTCCTTTCTAAATATAATAAACTGAATACTGCTTTGTTAAATAAAATCCTTGTCGAGTCATGTACTTAGTTAGTCTAAGAACATGATTTGACAAGGATTTATTTAGCAAAACAGTATCAAATGTACTTTTTGATATCGGAATTATTGGCTCGTGCTCGGATGCTTTTGCTGCCGACTGTATTTTTTTTTTTTGTGCGTTTCTATTCTTTCTAATTACATTGAATAAAACTCATGCTATGAAATCGTTCAGTAATGGACTATAAAAACCAGAAGACTTCTCTCAGCCATTTATGTCTTAATATTGATATGTGAGGGATATCATTTCTTTCAGAAATCTGAAAATATAGTTTACATTCGTCTACAACAGAAAGTGCAACATGAAAGAACTCTAATAATATTACAGGCCGAAACAAAGTTATTCGAGCGCTAATAATAATTCCTATATAATCTAGTATGATGTGGCCACCACATGACTTTCTTCTGTGTAGTTTTACATAAAATTTATTCAATACAAATTATTTATTAAATTATCAAATTATTTTCCATTATAAAAGCAGACGATTTTTATCTGACAAAATTATATCATTAAATGCCGGAAGAAAGTTTTTTTTTTTTTTTTTTTTTCTTTTAATTATCAGGGGAAATGTGATTTTTTTTTTTGTTAAAAGTAAAAAAAAAAAAAAACGATAACTTTGTTGTAAATAATCACAGATCTATAAATCAACCAATCGTTTTAAAGGTATTGACGAGATCTTTCGAAATATACCCATATTGAAAATTTACTCCCCCCAGGAGGGAAGCGATGCTCCCACATGCACAATTTTTTTCCCTAGTTAACTACTACTATTATCAATAATTCATATCAATTTTACAATCACACGATTAAAATAACTCGCACTATGTACATTTATACGAAATATTGTTTTATACTGCAATGTTAAAAAGTTAGAAAAAATGCGATCACAGCGCTACCTGTTGATCGAATGATCCCCAAATCCAATAATCTCCAGTTTATGTCAGGGTCCAACGAAATACCAAGTTTGGTTAAATTTCATTCATTGGTTCATGAGATACAGCGTCCACAATATTTGTGATACAGACACACAGACATTTTCTAAAATTAGTCAAATCGTGTTCAGGACATCCCAAAACGTGTAAATCCATCGAAAACTGGAATTCGAAAATCCAACACTTTCTCTATATGTACAGTCGGTAACAAAAGTGTCCGAACACTAGCAAAAATTCCTATATAAAAAAAGTACACTTAATACAGTTTTGTTAAATAAATCCTTGTCGAATCCTGTTCTTAGTCAGTCTAAGAACAGGATTCGACAAGGATTATTTAGCAGAACTGTATTAAGCGTACATTTTTTACATAGGAATTTTTGCTAGTGTTCGGACACTTTTGTTACCGACTGTACATATAGAAGAAAGTAAAAAGGTACACTTATTACTGTTTTGCTAAATAAATCCTTGTCGAATCATGTTCTTAGACTGACAAAGAGTATGACTAGACAAAGATTTATTTAACAAAGTAGTATTAAGTGTACTTATATAGGGATTAATCTTATATATAGTGATTATTCTTAGAGCTCGATTAATCTTGCTGACGACTGTATGTGATTAGAAATATCTCAATCTACTTCAGAGTACAGTGTCGAGAACATTAATTTTGTGTCATCATAGGTCTTTATAATTTTTATTGCCAACATTAGGTTTAATAATCGAATTTTATATAATGTATTTCCAGGAAAAGTCATTAAACATAATATCTCCAGTCTTGTATGCTGATATTGGTCTCTTCATATTTTTTTTTCACTGCATGTTCCATGTATTAATTTTGCCAGTCTTGAATAAAATAAATTATTTCTTTCCAAAAAACATGACTTCTTTGAAATTTAATTATTGCGTCTGAATATATTCAATTGAAGCATTTATCATAAGAATGTACTAGTTTTATTTTTATAAAACGTGGTAATTTAAAGTTTAAATTTTTAGCGTTTTAAATTTTTAAGACTTTTTAGTAATGTAAAACCAGTATTTACTTATATATTACATCGAAGGGACCATTTTTTGTTATTAAACTATAATGGCAAATTTGACACATAGAATAGTCTCCAAAATAGTACCGGTACAATTTAGTTGCTCACACAAAGTACTATTTAAAGAATTATGTATTGTTTAAAAGGTTATACCAAGCGTCAAACAGGAATTAGCTAGCGGAGAAGCAAATAGAGCGCAGCATAAAAACTGATTTATTAGTATATATTACATTTTATAATCTGTACACCCCTTTAGTCCTGCTATATTTTTTTGCGATTTGTTAAAATCTATTTGTAAAACCTGTAAGACAAAATAATTTGAATATTAACTTAATGCACGTGAACAGCGTATTGGTGTTTCCGCAGATGTCGCCACTTAAACAAAGAACTCTGATTTATCCGATAAGATATTCCCAACTCATTACTTACTTTCGGCAGCAAATTATCCAAGCGCTAGCAATAATTCCTATAGAAATAATCTGGTGTGTCATTCACACGACTTTCTCTTACCCTGAAATTTAATACTAGAAATACAGGTTGAAAATAAAGAGGTAAGATAACGAGTACTGTTATGTAAACCTATGTTAAACAATTTAAATTAGGCTTCGGAAGAGTTTTATATGATAATTAGTTCTTTATGAGGGGTCTACCGCCCCCCCTCAACACACTGTTTCTTTAATGCACCTTCATGTATATAGAATTTAATTCTGTTAGTATAATTAAAAGTTTACTTAAAATTATACAGATAATTTTCACACGCAACATTCCTTGCACTTATCAATCTTGATCAGACTTTTCCAGCAAGAAACGTATATTAATTTCAAAATACAACATTTGGATCTTCTAAAATTATTAGTTTTTAAGTCACTCTGAGAGACACAGACAATGACCAACCGTTAAAAAACATGACTACGGTAATTAGGAAGCCGCAAAACGAGTAAATATGCAAAAAACAAGCGATGCATATTTAGATTAAAACATACATTATTTACCATATCTCTTTGAGGAATTTATTTCAATTCCCTAACAGCTTACCTGGAAATGGTAAAATATTATTAGTAAAGCACATCCACTAACATCATAAAAGAATGTTATCTCTTAAATATTTGCAGTTCTGTATATCTTTCGAAGCTTATATACAGACCACATGGTGCAACTAAATATAATCCTATAGTAATCATACTTGGCCCAGCCTGAAATATGCTCCCATCAATTTGCAACGATTGTCGCACTTTTTCCTAGTTCTTTTGTGTAGCCCTGTAAAGTAACAGTCAATGATTTACCTACCCTATTCTACATGAGACATGTTTTTATGCATATAAAAAATATATATTCGTTTCATTTGGTTTAGTGCAGTCAATAGATTTTAAACTCTACTTATCTGCAATTTCCCCCACAGACGTAATGTATTTGAATACTTTTGAGTGTCCCTGTACACGAACTATCTCGTTCATCTGAACGAAAAACTTGGTGTAGCATCCCGATATGATACACATTTAGAATATCGAGTTTGGAATTTCTGATACTATTTGTTCTTGAGATATTCTGATAACACACACACACAGACCCAAATCATATTCTTACACTGACTAAGAATATGATTCGACAAGGATTTATTTAACAAAACAGTATTAAGTGTACTTTTTTACTTTCTTTTACCCATAAAGTAGAGAGAGTATTGTTTTAGGATCAAATTTTCGAACGTGAATATTTGTTATATTTACACGTTTTGAGGTCCCCTGAATACGAAAATCATGTTTTTGGCGAATGGTCAGTGTGTGTGTCTGTGTGTCTGTGTGTCTCAAGAACAAATAGTATCAAACAATCCAAACTTAGTATTCTAAATGTGTATGATATAGGCGATGCTATACAAAGCTTTTCGTTGAGATGAAGCAAGTGGTTCGTGTACAGTGACACCCAAGAGAATTCAAATACATTACATCTATATGGGAGATTGCAGGTAAGTAGAGTTTAACAACTATAGACTGCACTAAACCAAATAAAATGGATATATCTTCTTTATATGCGTAAAAGTATGTCTCCTGTAAAATATGGTATGGTAATCATTCACTGTTTAAAGAGAGAGTTCACAGAGTAACACAAAAATAGTTGATTATAGTGCGACAACAGCTGAAAATTGATGGAAGTGTATTTCATGTTGTGCCGTGTATTATTACTACAGGATTATATTTAGGAACACCATGTGGTCTGTATATAATCTTCAAAAGATACACAGTACTGCAAATGTTTAAGCGATAACATTCTTTTTTATTGTTAGTGGAAGTGCTTGATATGATATTCTACTACTATGTCCAGGAAAGCAGCTCATGAATTGAAATGAATTACTCATAGATATGTGGTATATAATGTATGTTTTTAAACTAAACATTTATCGCTTGTTTTTTGCATATTTACACGTTTTGAGGCTTCCTGATTGCCGAAGTTAAGATTTTTAACGTTTGATCTTTTCCTGTGTCTCTTACAGTAACTTAAAAACGAATAATTTTAGGAGATCCAAATATTGTCTTTTGAAATTAATATAAGTTTATGAACTTGTGTTCATGATATAGGTTCATGAACATGTGTACCAAATTGCAAGTCAATAGACTGAATTTTACAGCCTCTATCGCTAGACTTACATATAGAAAGACAAACAGACAAAAGCATTTTGAGTCTCCATTCTTAACATAGAGCCTCCATTGACGTTTCGCCAATAAATTAAAGTAAGCCATGTCGTTAAATAAACAAATACTTAAGTTATAACAGGTTGTTTGAGTATTTTTTTCCGTTGTTTAATTTGGTGCTATTGCACTTCATATAATTTGAGCCCACAGATTATAATGCTCAATATCTTTTCGTCGTATCATTTAAAAATCTATAAGGGCCACCAAAATCTATACAGTTCGTGCGACGGTAACCCATAACATGTGTAGAAATTTTTAGCTCAATCGAATAAGGCGTTTAGACTCTACCACACTTTAAAAAATTTTTGCCCATAGACCATATTGATAAAGAATTTTTCTTTATGTTCCTGTGAAAAAACTATAAGTGCTAGATTTAACAAAATCTATAGAGTTCGAGCGATGGTGACTTATAACTTTAAATTTTCATCTCAGACAAATAAGGCGTTTAAACGCTATCGCACTTTAAAAAAACGTGGGTCCATAGGCCATAATGACAAATATTTTTTCTTTGTGTTCCTGTAAAAAAAACTGTAAGTCCTAGATTCACCAAAATCAATAGAGTTTGAGCTAGGGTAATTTATAGCATAGGTATCACCTTTCAGCTCATTTGAACAAATAACGTTTAGGTGCTATCGTGTTCACTCAAATAGATACAGACACATACATATATCATCGTAAAAATTTAAAAAATGAACTCAGAGGACCTCAAAACGTATAGAAACACCAAAATCTCAAAATCGGATTTTCGACATGATTACAATACTTTCCTTACATATGTATGTTCGGAAAGTATTAATTTTATGGTCGAATGACTTTATTTATTTTATTTATTTATTTAATTATGTTATAGCTGACTCTCTTAGCTTAACTCTGATTTTCCTTTTAGCTGAATTATTTCTTGTACTTTATCTAATGTAGTTGACTCCACAAAAATTGTTGCAAAAAGAACAGTTTAACTTTAAACAGAGTTTATTTGGAAATGGAAATAAATATATTTTTTATCCAAATTTAAGCATTATCATTCGAGAAGAAAAGGTACTTTTTGTGAAACATTATTTTAAAACATATTGTTGTGCTTCTTGAACCAGAATTTTCGCTTAACTAAGAATATCGTTCATAATAAAAGACTACGCATTTTCACGAAAAAATTATGTTGTATTTTGTATATTATCAGTGGATCATAAATTTTGTGCAAACTTCAGAAATTCATAATAAAAGAACTAATGTTGAGAAATCTATTCGGTTTGAGGGAATATGATCACAGGGACATTGGAATTTTTCTTCCACGTCTAAGCTATATTATATTTTTATAACATGGACAAATTACGATTATATTTTGTCGAAACGATACTATAATGATGTAATTTATAACATAGTGGAGAATAAAAAATAATATTTAGAAATGGACAATATTTAATCACGCGGACTCAGCTCAATGATCTAATAAGAAAAAATGACGACATTTGTCTGATTAGATTATTTTATAAAAAATATATTTTTAAAAATTTCTTCTTCAGAATTTTTCCAAGCGTCATTTTAAACACAGCAATAATTTAATGATATATATGCAATACTTTAAAAATATGAATTATTATTATACATTGACTTAAAAACGCAATTAATAAATGTATATAATCAAAAAAGAGTTTTTTTTTTTTCCTTTTCTTTTCTTTTCTTTTTTTTTTTTTTTTTTAATACAAAAGATTGTGCCAAAATAAATAAATGAAAAGTCATCGCGAACAGAGCGACGAAATTTAAAAGGAGTCACGGGGGTCCTATACTAAAACTGTGCTGCCTGCGGAAGTATGAAAACTAGGTCGTCAACTATGAATTTTAGTTTGAAACATTTCTATGAATGATTCTGGTATCACTATCGCACAGTATTAATTTGGTTCTAATAATAATTTGACTTCTGGTGAATTAAAATTTTAATTAGGGGGGAAATTGGTATAATGTTTATGAGTTTCAAATTTTAAAGGAAAAGAAGTAAAGTGCGAAACTTTCGGACGGGTTTGCTAGTATAAATATATCCGACAATAACCAAAAGAGGACGCTTATATGTCATACTGAGACGTTTTGTATAAATCAGGCAAACTCAAAAAGACTAAGAAACAGAATACATAGTAAAATATGTCCAACATGACCATCAGCGCAAAGCACTAAGCAAAAAGGCACGTCACTATGAATATTAGCATCGATCGCATATTAGCATGTTAGCACCTATCCGTTGGTTTAAGTACCAGTTCTCGGTCCCGAAAACGGTATCATGCTACCGGCATCGCTTAATGAATTCATTTCCAGATAGATGTTTCATTGATATCCTTATTTGATTAAAAAGCATTCTACGAATTTCTGACTTAACGCATATAGCTGCCAATGTTTTAATTTATTCCGGAGTATTTTTAGCCCCGCCTATATTTTGTCCAACTTTATTTATAGAAAAAAATTTCTCCAATGTGTAACTTCGATAAAATAAGGAAAAATTACAATGAAAAAATAAGTGATGTGAAATAAAGGCAGGGCTAAAAATACTCCAGAATAAATTAAACTAGCTGAAACCCGTCGAATTCGACGATCATTTTATTGACCGTAATGTTTCAGAAATCGTCGCACCATTATTTAAATGTATTTCAAGTTAAAACATCTATTATAATTTATGATATTTCACTTAAAAAAAGAAAGTCGGGAAAATGCTTATACATAGAAATACTATATATATGACACCACTTTCTACAAAATTCTGTCAATGTGACTCAATATGACTCCAAAAAAACACTTGCTATCTTTTATTTTATATTTCGTTTAATATAAGACTACATGTTAGCTGACTCGTCCGGCGTTGCCCGGGCTCATGGTAATAACCTTAAATGAACCTTAAATTTGCATGGTAAACTCGATTTTGTTTGAATTTCTATTTTTAACTAAAAGCCTTGCGAAAAAAAATAATCAGCTGTAACAAAAAAATAAAAAATTAAATTAAAAATTAAAAAAATTAAAAAATTAAAAAAATACCTCGAACCGAACAAAACTCTGCCTTGTAACCCCGGTGCCTGCAGTAGCGCATACGAGGGCCACTAATAACATAAAAAAATTCCAAAAAAAAAAAAAATTCCAAAAAAAAAAAAAAAAAAACCTGGAACCGAAAGAACCCACGCGGCAATGCCCGGGCCCATGATAATAACCTTAAATGAACCTGAAATTTGTATGGTTTTATATCTTTAACTCGATTTTGTTTGAATTTCTATTTTTAAATGAAAGCATCACAATATATATATATATATATATATAATAATAAGTAACAAAAAAAAAAAAAAAAAAAAACCTCAAACAGAACGGAACTCGGGCTCGTGACCCCGGTTCCTGCGGCAGCGTATATGCGGGTCGCTAATAACATGAAAAAAGTCTTAAAAATTAATCTTTAACCGAACGAACCTCTGAATCGTGTTTCCGCCGCCTGTGGCTGCGGCACCGTGTAGCAGGCATGCTAAGCCCGCGCTGCAAAATTCACTTTCCTCCACCAGGGGGCGCAGTATGTTGCATACGAACATCACCAATCAACTTGAACTTCCAAGACCTTTCAAATAAGGTGTCACATGGTGGTGTCAACTGCAAAATCCGTTAGTTGCACATTCTCCCGCCAGGGGGCACAGTGTGTTCTGTACGAACATCACCAACGGTCAGGTAATACCAAGACCTTTAAAATAAGATATAACATGATAGGGTCTGCAGCAAAATCACCTAGTTCCATTTTTCACCACCAGGGGGCGCACTATATTGTATACAAACATCCCCAATCAACATTAAATTTCAAGACCTCTATCCCCAATCGCCTTGGATTTCCAAGACCTTTTAAATAAGGTGTCACATGGTGGTGTCAACTGCAAAATCCTTTAGTTGCACTTTCCACCGCCAGGGGGCGCAGTGTGTTCTGTACGAACATCACCAACGGTCAGGAAATTCCAAGACCTTTAAAATAAGATGTAACATGATAGGGTCTGCAGCAAAATCACCTAGTTCCATTTTTCACCACCAGGGGTCGCACTATATTGTATGCAACAGAAAGTGATTTTTTAGTATTCCACTCTAGTCCCCATATGTACAATTTCTTCACCGTGAAGTAATTTGAAGCTTAGTTAAGCTCGTAAACGTGTTTTTAACCCGAAAGGGTGGGAAACGGTTTCCCACCCGTTTCCGCGGGGGGAAAACCGTTCGACTTTTTTTTATTTTTCTCTTCTCATAGCACATGTACAGACCAAGACCTTTCTTTAGACACCTCAACCAAATTTTTACACCAAGTAGTTCTCTCAATATAGTGGAGACAGACAAAAACATGTTTCAAATTAATATATAGATTGTTGGCATCTATGCTTACCTTTGAGAAATATATACATTGTTTGGAATAGAAAATAAAACACTATTTTTGAATTCATTGTTCGTTTTACTTCGTGATGCCCGTAAGTTCGTGCCTAACAATAAGGCCTCAAAAGATTTTGATAACTATTTTTAAACAATAATTGTATTTAGTATTTAATGTCTTATCGCCTCATCTGTAATCATCTTTATAGAATTGAAAGGTCATATAGGAGAAAGCCATGCGAGTGTCCAACCAAGTTATTTAACAAATAATTACTTTATATCTATTGAAATTTGTGTAACAAAACCTTTTCTAAATGTACACCCAACTTATATGCATATTATTATTATTATTTGTTTATTTGTTTATTTTTATTTTTATTTTTATTTATTTTATTTTATTTTATGTTATTTATTATTTTTTTTTTTTCGTACTTAAATTTTCTTAAGTGTTTCGTTTTCATTTTCAATGCACTATCTATAAATTAATTTTAAAGATAATTTAATTCCTGGCAATTTCTGTATGTAGTGCATTTTGTTACAGTGTTGAACGATTTATCACTTTTTTTTTTTTTTTTTTTTTTTTTTTTTAACATCTTTTCAATTTTTTATTTTTTTAAATTTAGAGAAATTGTCCAAAAAAAAAAAAAAAAAAAAAAGACCTGCCTAATGACTAACGAAAAAAAAAAAAAAAAAAATTGATAATCGCTTTGAAGTGCACCATCAAATTTAAGCATCATTAGTGTTAATATCATTTCTACGTCGAAAAAATAAAATAAATAAATAAACACGAATTGAAATTCAACAATTAACACTATAAAAATTATTAGAAAACATGCTCTAACTAATTACCGACAAAATGTAAACATTAATGATTTTTTGTTCTGAGAGAATGCGTGAGTGATTAGTCATCGTCCAGCCCAAACCCCCTGGACCAGGAGCATGAAATTTTGTGACAATGTTCCTTCTACTACGTAGACATCCACTAAGAAGGGATTTTACAAAATTCGCTCCCTAAGGTGAGGACGGGAAGGCAAAACGTGATTTCACAAAATCCTTCATATCTCAAACAAACAAACAAACAAACAACAACAAAAAGAAAAAAAAAAAAAAAAAAAAAAACAGATATCTGTGATCCTTTTTTTTTTTTTTTTTTTTTTTTTAAATATAGCTAACACAAATATCTAAAAGCCAATTTTTGTAATTTTAGAAATTCGGTCCCCAAGGGATGAATTGATGCAAAACGTAATTTCACATACGCAAAACGTGATTTCATATAATCCTATGTATCTCGAACAAAAAAAAAAAAAAAACAGATATACATGAAATTATATAAATATTTAAAAACCAATTTCTGGAATTTTAGAAATTCAGACTCTAAAGGGGAGACGGGGAAAAACGTGATTTCAAATAATCCTTTATATCTCAAAAAAAAAAAAAAAAAAAAAAAAAAAAGAAAGAAAGAAAAGTTATGTGTGAGATTTTTGCTCCACAATATAGCTCACACAAATATCTAATAACCGATGCCTGGAATTTTAGAAATTCGTCCCAGGTGGGGTGGGAAGAGCGGGGTTACGGGGCAAAAAAAAAAAAAAAAAAAAAAAATGAATACACTTAGACAGTTCAAAATTGGTACTGATAGGTTTTTGAGGCCTGCAAGTCGAATGAGGATATTTTCGAAAGTGTAAAGTTATTAGGAGGGGCGGGAATGGGAGGAGAAAGAAGGGCAACAAAATAGAGTTAGTCCGTTCAAAATTCGCACGTATACGTTTTTGGAATTTACAAATCGAATGCAAATATTTTCATAAGGGTAAAATTATATGGATAGACAGAAGGAAAACGCCAAGGGGTAAAAATTTAGAAACAAGAGATAAAGCGTTGAAAAATAGTATTATTAGGTTTTAAGACCCGATAAATCGATTGCGAATGTTTTCGAAAGTGTAGAATTATAAAGAGAGGCGGGAAGGGGGGGAAGGCGCAGGGGAAAAATAAAGAAATTCAGATATAACTATGGAAATTGGTATTATTAGGATTAAAAGTCCGAGAAAACGATTGCGGATATTTTTGAGAGTATAAAATAATTAGGAGAGGCGGGAACGGTGGGCGAAGGAACCCGGGCGCAGCGCGCACATATATACGCTGCCGCGGGCAGTGGGGACCCAGACCGATTATTCTACCGATGAAAGAAGGATTTTTTTTAACACGCTTTTATTAGCTTCACCTGTAGGCATGTATGTTTGTATGTTTGTAACCGCTCTGGGAGCAAACAAAAAATCTATATTGTAAAAAAAATACTTTCCCTTCGTGAACGCAGTGACTGTGAAGTAAAGTCCCACGCTACGAACCTAAAGGTCCAGCGTTCGATCGCAGTCAGGGGAGATTTTTTAAAAATGGATTTTGTTTAATTCTAAATTATTTTAATTAAAGATTTAAATGTATGTAAATATTATGGTGTGTCACTCACACGATTTTCTCTTACCCTACATTTTAATACTAAGATAGATATTTTGTGCTTTTTAGTTCACATTTCTATAAAAGAGTGTTCTTTAATTTTTTAAAACTATAATATTATTGTATTTTATATTTATGTTTTTCACTTAGGTAATATAGTGATTCATTAAGAGTGTCAAACATAAATGCGAGCGTTGCGCACAACGGCCTGCGCTGCCGAAGACAGTGAGGACCCGGTGCGACGTTTTTCCCGATCAGAATATTTCTTTTACTCTTTTTTTTTTTTCACGTGATAAAAATTAATGAAATTTTGAGAATTCATTAATTATAGTGATTTATTTAAAATAGTGACCAGCGAAGCGTACGCAGTCTGCTAGTTTTCTACATAACTTACTTAATTTCAAAGTAACAAAAATTTTTTCTAGAGGGGATCATGTAAAATTTTAAACAGTGAAACATTTAAAAGATTGATGAAACAAATTTTGATGAATGTCGTCTAGTTTTGTAACTCATTTTGTAACTATTTTGCAATTTACAGTGCCTATTTATCAACAATACATAAACTAAACTGCGTTTCAGTCTTTTGATAAATGTTCAACGAAACAGTTTTGGAATTAAAATCATTGAAATTTTAAAACTCAGTGATTTGCTACTAATTCTTTTAACTATTAATAATTTTTAATAAATAAATAAATATACTATTTTATTATTTATTTTCTAATATATATATACATATATATATATTATTCTAATAGTTATCTGATAATTTTATTTGACATGTAAACATAAATATCCTGCAAATTTTATAAATTTACAGTAAATTATAATAAATTTAAAATTTTTCGATATTGAATAGAAAATGTTCCGACCGGTATCACTTTTTTTAATTAATTAGAAATATTTGTACGAGAAATTTACATAAAAATAATTTTAATTATCACTGTATTTTTAAAGCTATTATTATAGGAAAAAAAAAATAATGAAATCTGAGGATAAACAAATGTTTAAAAATAACATTTACACAAATCGTTTACAAACAATTTCAAATTTGCATAATTTCATCATAATTTGGGGGCATTTATGATCTATTAATTCAAAACTTTTGTTACCTGAAATGAATGAAAATGATTTACCTTTTCCAAATATGGTAAAAGTTTTTTTTTTTTTTTTTTTTTTTTTTTTTTTTAAAGATAAAGTCTTTTTAAAAGATTATTTGTAGTTTTAATACAGCTATAAACATAAAACTATTATATATGAAACTCAAAACGACGACTATAACACAAAAGTTTTATGATAATTATGGTTTCTTTTTTACTTAATTTATTCGTAGGATATACATATATAGAAATCCGAGGATATACAAATGTTTAAAAATAACATTTACACAAATCGTTTACAAATAATTTCAAACTTGAATAATTTCATCATAATTTGAATTTGGAGCATTTATGATCTATTAATTAAAATTTTTTGTTACCTGAAATGAACGAAAATGATTTACCTTTTTCCAAATATGGTAAAGGTTTTTCTTTTCTTTTTTTAAGATAAAGTCTATTTTAAAGATTATTTGTAGTTTTAATACAGCTATAAACATAAAACTATTATAAATGAAACTCAAAACGACGACTATAACACAAAAGTTTTATAATAATTATGGTTTCTTTTTTACTTAATTTTTTTATGTATATAGTTTTGTAACAGGATTAAGAAGAAGATGTCTTTCAATATTTTTGCTGCATACATTTTCGGTATTCAAACAATTATTTTAGCTATAGAGTGAAAAAAAAGTTCTAAAACTTTTTTTATTTCAATGACATGGTTTTATGTTATTGCATTAAGGATTTTTTTTTTTTTTTTTTTTTTTTTTTTTTTCCCGAAATACAGACTTTTTTTTTTTTTTTTTTTTTGAAAAATAAATTAAATTGAATGCGCTGCTTACAAATCAATTTAATTAGAGGGAAAGGATTAGTGAAGCACTTAATGCATTTTCATAATCCATCTATTTCAATACGAAGAATTATTTTTATTTCATCTTAAATTACTTATCAGATAATTTAGTTTCTTTTGAAATTTGATGTTATTGTTATAGGGATTTAATTTTACGAAAATAACTAGAGTTGAATAAATATAAAACTTTTTAATGGAATTAAAATAGTGATTGTATGATATTAAGAAATACTGAATAAGAAATATAGACTATCATTAATTTTCTAAATTAGAAAAACAAAATTAGAAATATATATATATATATATATTTTAATTGCGACTAAAATATTTAATAGTAGAAATTTATTTTAGAGGTATTTATAAAGATAAATTTTATGGTAGCATGCCTAGAATTAGAAATGACTCAAAACAAACAAAATTAAGTTTAATTAGTTTAATTAATACTGTCAATTAAGACTAAACTTAAAGACTCATTTTCTAATAACTATTTTTTATATTTTTCATCATAAAGACTAATAATTCAAGATGAATAATTAATTAATGAAGAAAAAACAAGGAAATATATATATGTAGTAGAATGTATTATTATATAATTAATGTTTATAATTTTGTTTGAAATATTACGTATTTCAAGGTGGCCGGTGCGTCGGCACTTACAAACCTTGACATTTATTAATTATGCTACAATATGATGTCATCATCTGTATTTCCAATCATACACTACGGCTCGATGGACCATATATTCCATATATTATTAGAAACCATAGTAGTATTATAATGAAGGATACTTTCAAATGCATATTAAAAATGAAAAATTTTAATTGGATTAATCTTAGAATTATTGCTACTAATACATACTAAAACGGCTTTTGGTTTTATAAATAACGTATAAGCACACATTCTAATAAAGAAATAAAAAACCTTTTTCCTTGCAAGACATAATTTAACATGTCGAAACTTAATAGATTTTTTTCCCTGTAAATTTTAGTAGTATACTATTAATTATGTTTATAAATAATATTTTAAAAAAGTATTTATTTTTCTACAATTAAAAACCATTTATATGCTTTTAGCAAAATAAATAAATAAATAAAATAAAATAAATAAATAAATAAAATAAAATAAATAAATTTGTAAATATCTAATTTTATTCTCCCTTGCTTGTTGCTTACCAAATTTCAGTTAAAAAAGAAAAAAAAGTAACTTAATTTTTGCTATGTTAGTTGTGGTATGTTTAGTTATGAATATTTTGTACGTAAAAAATTTTTGAATTTTTTACATAGAGTGCTTAATGTAAGCTCGGGGGTCCTCTAATTGTCAGAAAGGAAAAAAAAAACTGAACCCGATAAAAAAAAAGTTTCACACCTCAAGCCCTTTATTTTTTCAAGAATTCTTAGAATTCGTGAAACAGGAAAAGCTACCACACGACTTCCATTACCTACTATTACACGCATTATATGCATTTCTTGGAGATAATACGATCAGAAAATATAAAATTGATCTAATGAAGTGGAAACGAAAAATTTGATCTAAAACTGACCTACCTAAGCAGAATGACTGTTAATTTTCCTGTAATAATCACGTAATACACGAAAAAGGATATCTAAAATGGACATATGAAACAATTTTCAAGAAAATCGTTAGAGCCGTTTTTGAGATAATAACTTTTACCAAAACTTGGCATACTCAATTATTGACAGGTTGATGGTTGATTGGGTTTTAACTCGCACTAGTGCTGCGCAATAGGCAATTGGCGACGGTCTGGGACTCATCCCTAGAGATGGCCTGGAGACATGCCATCACAATTTTGATCCTACACTTAGTGGATGGCTCCCCCGCTTCCGTAACTACCAGAGGTATATTTTTGATGGGAACATGGAAGACATTGCGGCCACGACAGACTTTACATGCACCAGCCACCATTCGTGTACACGACGGTCTTTGGCCAATTCGAGTACCGAACCCGCAATCTTCCAAATACGAGCCCGGCGCTCTACCGACTGGTCTACCGCGGCCCCAATTATTGACAGGAAAACAATAAATACATACAAAAGGATATATAAAAAAGAGTTAATATAGCGAGTTTGATAAAAATCTGAACAGCCGTTTTTAAATAACGGGCTTGTGAGGCCTGAAATTGAGCTTTTTATACAGGGTGCCTACCAATTTTCCCTAACTAACCATCTATATCATTCGAAAGGACATCCAACAGAGTGTTTATAAAGCAACATTGAAGAAAATTGTTTGAGCCGTTTTTGAGATGCAGACTTACAGTCCCACTTCCGGCTTCCGATGTCCCACTTCCGGTTGTCCAATTTTTACCAAAATTTAGAAAATTCTCGAGTACACCAGATCTGTTTCAATTCTGAAACTTTGTAGTTCTATATTCAACAGTTTCGGAGATATGATAGCTAGAATCTTCCTCACATACACACACACACACATACACACTGACCAATTTCCAAAAATCCCTGTTTTGGACTCAGGAGACCTTAAAACGTGTAAATCAGGTGAAAACTCGATACCGAATATTTGGGCAGAATACAATACTTCCATTACCTACGGTAGTCGGGTTATGGAAGTAAAAAGCTTTATAACATCAAATCGTACTTTCTATGCATCGAAATAAATTTAATTTCTGGACGTTATTTTCTAAAATGTTTTATATTTTACAAAATTAATAGCATTCAAGAATCAAAATGCATAGCATGACATCTGAAAAGAGACTGTATAAGTTAAATACTATTTCTTATGCTATATATATTTACTGCAATAAATTTAGATATATGATAATAACTTCAATATTCACGAAATAGGTAATAAGAAAAAATAAGTATTTATTTTGAAGGGTTTTTACGAAAATTTAAGAAATATTTCTAGATTTATCTTTTCCCGTGAAAAAAATTAATGGTTCATTTGCTATACATGTGCTGTTTCCGTAGTCTAAAATTTCCATTTCTTATCTCACTTATATTTTTTGTCATGCTGACTGATTTCTGGAAAGCAGATTTTTCTAAGGACAGCTGACTCAGCAGTAAAGTTGATAAAAGAACATTATTTCTATTCTCGAATAGTACTTTTGTTTTGAGATATATGTCTTTCACAAAGTCGTTGTATTATACATTTTCAAAGTAACTTTTGCTTGATTTTTCATTTTTAAAAGTTTAATTTAAATATTCTTTTCTCAGTTCTGATTTTTATAAAATTGATAATGAAAAAATTTCCCTTTTCATTTATTCAAATGATTATTTTTAAAGATAATGGAAAGTATGAATGTAATGTATAATTTTTAAGTAATTACAAATAATATCGTAAAGTATTCTTAATTAAAAATAGTGTAATAAGTTAAAGCATCATTCTGTTTTAATTATAATGATTCCTTTTAAACTTATATTAAGCTAAATATTATTTAATTAGTAACATAAAAATATAAATTTTCGTTGTGTGAAATTCTTTTCATTACGAATTTCAGACAGTGTGAAGATATTTTAGCTTTATAGATTGGAATACCTGTTACTTAAACTAACAAGCTCTTTATTTTTGGTGTAATTTTAAAATAAACTTACACGCTACAGCGCCACATGTTAGATATTTTTCATGAAAAGTTGCTAAGTACTAACTTACGCCTACACCAAAATACAACTATATATAAGTTTATAATATATTATGTACATAAGTTCTGGTAATTTTAATGGTAAAGTAATGGTAAAAAAGTAATGTTAGGAAAGAAAATCGGTTTGCTGCAATATGATAACAGGAACATTGGAATTTTTCTTCCATGTATAAAATTAAATAATTCTAACAATAACCAAAGGAGGTCGCTTACATGTCATTTTGAGACGTTTTACACCATTCAGGCAAACACAAATAGACTATGAAACATATCACAAGAATATGGAATTATAAATTTATTTTACAGCAAAATATGTCCAACATGACCACCAGCACAAAGTATTGAGCAAGTGAGGCACGTCACTGTGCGTAATAGCAACGATTGCGCATTAGCATGTTAGGGGGCGTCCATTAATTACGTGAGGCGTTTTTGACAATTTTTTTATCCCCCCTCCCCCTGGTGAGATTTCGTGAGATTTGGCTCAACGCCCTCCCCCCTCCCCTAATCTCACGTGAGATTTTTCAAAATTTGTACTTTTACTGTAAATGCGTTGGATTTATTCCAAAAAACGCAATTTGCTTTATTATTTTTATTGAAGACTAGTTAAGACTAGGTTTTTAAGATTGCATAGATGTGTATAGATTGCGTGTGAATTGCCTGTGGCGCCTAAAACAATTGAAAGGCTACTGTGATGCTTCGCGGCGTTCGGATAGCCACGATAAATATTACCGTGTCAGATTTTGCCATATCTAAGTCAAGAAACATGTTTTAATTGAATTTAACTCAGTTTTCTTGCAATTTTACACTGTTTTCTGAGGGAAAAAAATTACGTGATATTTGCCGAGACGCCCCCTCTCCTCCACGTGAGATTGGGTGCGATTCGGCTAGAACCCCTCCCCCCTGAACACCTCACGTAATTAATGGACGCCCCCTTAGCACCGATCCGTTGGTTTAGACACTGATGCTCGATCGATAAACGATAGCATGCTGTCGGCATCAAGTACCGATCTCATTTCCACACATATGTTTTATTGCTGTAGTATGATTTGATTAAAAATTTTACACAGATTTGTGACTTACCTACAAGAAATATATATACTGCTTACCATAGAAAATAAAATACTATTTTTGAGTTCTTTATTCGTTTTTTTTTTTTTTTTTTTTTTTTTTTAATGCCCGTAAGTTCGTGCTTAATAAAACTGCTATTTTTAACTATTTTATAAATGTAATTGAGGAACAAACATTCAAACCGTATTTTCTCAAAAAAAAAAAAAAAAAAAAAAAAAAGAGTTACTGATTTTTCTTTAAACTTAACGTAAAAATAGTATGTCTACATATATTCATAGATATGTTTACATATTTTTCTAGTATCTCGTAATACATCTAAACAAACGATAATTAGGTTTAAGTTTAGTTATTTTTTAATTCATTAGCTTTTGTGCTGTCTGAAAAAATTGTATCCGGAAGGTAAAAACACGGTTTAAATGTTTGCTACACAATTATGGTCAATATTCAGTTGCTTATCCCTTAATCTGTAATCATTTTTATAGTACTGAAATGCCGTGTAGGAGAAAGTCATGCAATTGTCCCACCAGGTTATTTAACTAATAACACTGCGCTGCAGAATTTTTTTTTCCTTTCGAGCCCTCATACCATTTCTGCTGATTCTTATGTAAAATGACCTCCTGAATCCACCTAAATGACACCTATTTTACCCAATCACCCACCGTTTTCTCGGAACACCACACCCTCCTCCAATTTTTGTCATTTTTCGGAACTTTTATGCCCATGAATTTGATTTGGAGTTTGGGAAAAGATTATTTTAACACTTAAAATTTAAAAAATATAATGTATAATAAATATTAATAATAATAGATGAATCAAAAAATAAATGTAATTTATAGTTTCAGGGGCAACCCCCTCCTTAAAAAAAAAAAAACAAAAAAAAAAAAAAAACTTACCCCTTTGCACACAGGTTCATGTTTTAGAATTTATGTATTTCTGTATTTAAAAGTTCTGAATTTCTGTTTACCTCTGTAGCCATCATAAGAAATTTAACAGTTAAAATAATCCCCTCCAAATCAAATTCGTAGTCATAAAACGAACAGTGATAAAAATAGGGGAGTATCCCTATAAAACGGTGCGTGGTGACGTAAAATGGGCAACATATTCAGATTCAGGAGGGCAGTTTACATAAGAATTAGTAGGACTGGTGTTGAGGCCGATTACCATGCAGAGCAGTGTAATTACTTTAATTATTGTATTAAAATTTGTGTAACAAAGCCCTTTCTAAATGTACACACAACTTATATGTCTTTTTTTTTATATTTTCTATTTGTTTGTACTTATTTTCATCAGTGTTTGGTTTTGATTTTGACTATATACAGATTAATTTTAAAGATGATTTAATTTATATCTATGCGTTTAGTGCATTTAGTGTTTTTTAGTAATTTTTTAGATCTTTTTTTTTTTTTTTTTTTTTTTTTTTTTGTACATTTTAACGATTTTTTTTTTCCACTATCGATTTAGTTACAAGTTCAATTAGGGGACCACCCCATGTGAAAATAAAAGTAAAAATGTTTTGGATTACCCTGTATTACAAAATGCTACAAATGATTTACAACTTTAAAACATAATTTTACACAGTATGTGCAATATTTGTATGATTTTCTGTAAGAATCACAAGATTATTTAGACAAATATAATAATTTGTTCAAAAGGTATTAACTTTTTGGAACTTTTGACTATACAAAGAATGGATTTAAAGAAAATTTTCAAAGCTTTCAGAAAACTTGTAAAAACATTAGAGAATCATTATTTTGAAACATAAAAATCACACCCATAATTTTCGTTAAGATATGAGTATTTTAAGTAAATATATATATATATATATATATATGCATTTTACTGCGCATGCAAGAACGACAGAAACTTTTTTGTTACATAGGTTGAAATCAAGATTAATTGGGCAATTTACGTCAAAGGTTCATTTGAATAAAAGAAAACCAATCAGCAAATTATTGGCAAAAGTATGAGCAAACTTTTAGATATTTTTCAAAGTCTAAATTTCATAAGAGGTTTTTCACATGCCACACATTTAATTTAGAGATCTACTTATTACACTCCCGTTGCAGAAGTTCTTCTTTGTGAAAAAAAAAAAAAAAAACTTGTAACTCTAACATAATTTTATTTATTTGCTAAGATTTGTGAATTTATAAGCTGTTTTACAGAAATGTAAATTTCATATATGAAATATTATGCACATATTTTTTCCATCATTTTACAATAAAAATAATTTAGATTTTTTTTTTCTATTTTTAATACAAGATAATTAAAACACTCTGAGAATTTTATAAAAAAATAAATTTCACACAGTAATCAGAATGAGATAAATATATATGATAAATACAGGGTGCGTCAGGTATTTGAGAACAATGTATCCTCCTAGAAAAAGGGAGCAAATACCAGAGATATATCATTTAATGGACATTGAACGTCGTGTAAACAAGAAACGGGACCTAATGCACTATATTATTTAATAAATCCACCATCAGCTGCAATATCAGCCTCATCATGCTGTCGAAACCACCCGCAGGCAGAAATGATGTGGGTCATTGGAATATTTGTCACGGAATCCCCAATAGCTGTCTTGAGAACTCCAACAGTGCTGTTTGGATGCTTATCGGAGGCTCTTTCAAAAATGCCTCAGAGGTAATAGTCCAAAGGGTTAACATCAGGTGAGCTAGGAGAGGGGGTGGCATGTTCGGAGTGATGTGATCATGAAAATTATTTGTCATCCATTTTTGGGTTGAATGGGCCGTATGGGTTAGTGCAGATTCCTGCTGAAAAACATATGACCTGCCACGTGCTACAGCAGCAATCCAAGGCTTCACAACCGTGTTCAACACATCGGTATAAGCAACTGCATTAACTCTGGCACCTTGACAAAATAAATGTGGGCGCATCACGTCACCTTCATTGTTCACGATCACTAAGACCGTAACAGAGGAAGGGAATTTAGGTTGAATGACAGTTACACAGCCAACGTTCATTTTTCCGGTTGACTTTCTAGTCCTGGACAAAGTTCTTCTCGTCCGAAAAAAAGCAGAGCATTCTTGGCTGTTCCGGATGTTTCAGCATGTTTAAGAGGCGTTTCGTTCTGATTACTCTATTCTCCTTCATTTTCCGGACATGAAAGATCCTCTCCGCATTGCGTACGACTTTTAACGGAGGTCTTCATGAACCATACGTCGAATTACGGCCTCACTAATCTGCAGATCTCTGCTGAGCGCTCTCATGGACTTTCCAGATTCCTTTCCGATGGCAGCTTGAACAGAATTTATGAATTCTGGTGTTCTGGCAATGCCCGAACTCCGAAATGACGTTTCCTGTGTTTAACAGTTGTCACATCAGCACTGGAAACCTCCAGTTCTCTTCAGATTTTGAAAACGAATGATCGCAGGAATTTCAGGAATGTAGCGATTTCAGAACCGAAGTGTCCGACAGCGAAGGAGACGATAACAGCATACTTCTTCATTTCCTGGGTTAGTGTAAGTTCTACCATGTTTACCTGCAACAGAAAAGGATATTTAAAGATGGTATACAAGACATTGCATTACATGTAATGCGTGTTCTCAAATACCTGACGCACCCTGTATATTCCTCTGCCTATACCAAGCCATTGAAAGTCCTATCAAAAACCTGCTTTATAAACATACTAGCAGGCTTTGCCCGCTTCGCTGCACATTAAACTTAAATGAGTTGTCAAAATCCCATATCTTTATTAATAACCTAATTTCTCGCTGTGATTGGTAGAGGTTTTCTCGCTCGCAACGTGAGGAGTCTGAGTCCCCACTGCCTTCGGCAACAACTTACCCACTTCTTACTTCCCCTTCCTCAGCGGATGAGTTCGAAGTTTTGCAAAATCCCACTAATGTACATAATGCGTACACTTAATCAATATCCACACACTAAACTTTCAAACGGAAAAACATGTTTTTACATATGTTTATTGCCCTCCGACTCCGAGAAGGGGGGGGGGTTCGAATTTCATGAAATCCAGTTACAATAAGTGCCGGATGCATACAAACAATTTACGCACCAAATTTCGTGACCACAGAAGTCTTAATAGAAAATATTATAAATAAATAAATACAAAAAGCACAGCTTTAGTATGGGACCCCTTTGGTGACTTTAAATATTTTAAGCCATTTTTGCGATGAACTGAATTGGCTACCTCAATTGTGCAATTAAAGATCTTGGCGAAAAACGTCCGAGCTACTTCGGTGCCGAATTTCAAATTTTGCCAAAGGGATCCGATACTAAAGCTGTTCCATACACAAAATAAATAAATAAATAAATAAAATAAAATAAAAACTCTTTTCTGATATTTACAAAATAAAAATAAAAAATCTTAATAAAATCCAAATTATAATCATTTACAATTAAGGGGAGAACATAAAAGAACCACATAAGGTACATAATAAAAAAAAAAAAAAAAAAAAAAAAATACTAGCAGGCTTTGCCCGCTTCGCTGGACATTAAACTTAAATGAGTTGTCAAAATCTCATATCTTTATTAATAACCTAAGTTCTCGCTGTGATTGGTAGAGGTTTTCTTGCTTGCAACGTGAGGAGTCTGAGTCCCCACTGCCTTCGGCAACAACTTACCCACTTCTTACTTCCCCTTCCTCAGCGGGTGAGTTCGAAGTTTTGCAAAATCCCACTAATGTACATAATGTGTACACTTAATCAATAGCCACACACTAAACTTTCAAACGGAAAAACATGTTTTTACATATGTTTATTGCCCTCCGACTCCGAGAAGGGGGGGGGTCGAATTTCATGAAATCCAGTTACAATAAGTGCCGGATGCATACAAACAATTTACGCACCAAATTTCGTGACCACAGAAGTCTTAATAGAAAATATTTCAAATAAATAAATACAAAAAGCACAGCTTTAGTATGGGACCCCTTTGGTGACTTTAAATATTTTAAGCCATTTTTGCGATGAACGGAATTGGCTACCTCAATTGTGCAATTAAAGATCTTGGCGAAAAACGTCCGAGCTACTTCGGTGCCGAATTTCAAATTTTGCCAAAGGGATCCGATACTAAATCTGTTCCATACACAAAATAAATAAATAAATAAATAAAATAAAATAAAAACTCTTTTCTGATATTTACAAAATAAAAAATAAAAAATCTTAATAAAATCCAAATTATAATCATTTACAATTAAGGGGAGAACATAAAAGAACCTCATAAGGTACATAATAACAAAAAAAAAAAATTGTTTTACTGCAGGAAAGAAAAGTACAACTTAATTGAATAAAAATATTACACTAATGCCAAATATCTCTATGAAAATATTTATCCACATACAAATTCCTGATAAAAAAAAAAAAAAAAAAAAAAAAAAAAAAATCACCAACTTTTGTAGGTATTTTTCTCTCTAATTTTTATTATTATTCACGTGAAATTAAAAATATTTCATTTTATTTCTGGAAAATAAATATATATATAAATGCGTATACATAAATATAAAACCTTCTACGAATCTGGGTTGAAAACGGAAAAAGGGTAAAATAAATTAGAAATATCAGATCTATCGTTACAAATTTAGTACCAAATGAAAGGGGTGATTTTTCTGAATCGTGAGGTGTAAACAGTTTTTCGATACGACAATTAGATTTTTTAAAATTAACTAAAGTATGGAATTTAGATAGCAACACTTCATTTCAATCTTTTCATAATTTGTAGTACGAATCACGTGAATAAAAAAGTCTTTAACTTAAAAATTTATTTTTATATTTTATTTTTCCATTCAAAGCGTTTTAGTGAAAAAATATTTATGGCGCAAGCGCAGGCGTTTTCTAACCACAATTTAAACACTAATCATAATTTTGAAAATTTCTATAGATATAATTTTAAGTTGGGTGAAAACCTAAGTTTCTGCCAAGTGCTGTTGAATTCCGTCCAGCCGTTCTCGAGTGATGCCCGGATAAACGTATTTTAGTCTTTTACCCCCCAGGGGGGAACGGGGGGGATTTTCTGAAAAGTTGATAGATATAATTTTAAGTAGGCTGAAGACCTAAATTCCTGCCAAGCGCGGTTGAATTCCGTCCATTTGTTTTCAAGTGATGCCCGGACAAAAAAAGCGACATACAGACACGATGACACACACACACACACAGGCAAAATTTTCTGAAGTCATTTTCGGCTTTCATGGGTTGTGAAACGTGAAA
Organism: Salticus scenicus; assembly: GCA_963930645.1. Classification (NCBI taxonomy): domain Eukaryota; kingdom Metazoa; phylum Arthropoda; class Arachnida; order Araneae; family Salticidae; genus Salticus; species Salticus scenicus. The sequence goes on from OZ005661.1 coordinate 128,625,175, forward strand.
ATATCGCAAAATTTTTTGATTCCGACAAATTTACAGACAAAAGTCTGATTTTATTAATATAGATAATAATAAGATTTGGCGTTTATTCTTCATATAAATTTTCTTATTGTTATCCTAATAATTACCTGCAATTCGATAGATAGTTGCTATATTTTAATTTAGTCAAAATATACATAAAAATTTTCTGTAATAATATTTAAACTGTTAATGCTAGTTTTAGTTTAAGAAAATGTTTCGAACAAATATTGAAATGATGCAAAAAATACATAATGAAAATTTTTATTATTGAAAAGTCAGGAGCTATTCCATTTATAGGTTAAAAGACAAAACATTAAACGAGATTTCAAATAATTACAGAATTATCATTTCAAAAGCTTTGTATAAACTAATATTCATTTATGTATCATATTTTGAGAAAAGAAAAACGTATCTATGTAACGAGAAAGTTTGGAAAAATTAAAAAAATATTAACGAAAGCTTTTGCCGTAACTATTTAAGATAACGCAATGGAAATTTTTTAGATTTTCCTTTCCCTTTTCAGCATCCTGGAAAGGATTATTTTAGCATTACACAGACCTATTCTTATAACGACAAGTTTATCTTAGATAATTGTCATATTTCTTTTCTTTGTTTAAATTCAGCGATGGAAAAATATATCGGTATGTCTTTATTATCTTTTATCTTAGAAGATGAAAGAACAGAAATTCCAAGAACACAGTAATTGATTTCTTTTAAAAGAGGGAGATTAAATGTTAGATAAATTACTCTATCGAACGCAACGACATTTTCTTTACGTACATGTGGCATGATTTTATCAGCGATTATTGCTATTATGACATGTATATCGATTGGAATTCTTTTCTAAACATTTTGAAAACAATCTACTGAAAAATAAATGAAACGTATTGTAGATGAATTAACTATTGTTATACTTTATTTATTGTCTCTAATATTAGAAATAAATGAATTTTCGTGGAATTCTCTTAATTATTTAAGTATGTAAATATGTCGTGCATATAATCGGATAGATATGTTTTATATTATTTATTAGTCTTGTCAAAAAGTGAAAATGTAGTTTTTTAGTTTAAGGCGACAATGAAATTTTAAATTATAGCAATAATAATAATAATAATATCAAAATTAAATTTAAAAAACTATTACTACAAAGGTTCTAATTTCATATGGTTTCACTTGTAAAAGAGAAATATATTAAAATTTACAATTACATTCTAATTAAACTGATATTAATTGAAATTATTAAGTAATCGTTAGATGTCAATGGGCTCTTTGCTCATCAATTTTTGCCTTACACTTCCAATTTTGTTTTTACAGATAGAATTAGATAATTTTTATAAAATTTAATTGATTTTTTTCCCTTAACAATCATAATTACGAGATTTTTTTTTTTTTTTTAATATTAAAGTTTTTACAAAACAAAAAGTAAAAAACTATAACTATGTTTTGTGCTAAGAGATATAAAAAAAAACACTGAATAAAGTTTTATGAAGATTCAAGAAAAAATAAGACGTATAAAATATTTTAAACTTGCGGATCTATGTAAAAATTAGTTTTGAGAAAATGCTGTTTTATTTTTTTTTTTTTTTTACAATAGATTTAGTATTAGTTTACAAATGTAAACGCTTATAACTCAGCATAAAATGATAGGAAATGAAATTTTTGTCGCCTTAAAAAGATAAAATCTAGGTTCATAGTTAATATTTACGCGGCGCATGCACTATTCTGTAACAGATTAAAACGTCATTTGATATGCAGTCGAACCTCGTTAACGTGAATCTTAATGAGGATTAACAGTTCGTTCATCTTATCAGTAGTTCATGCTATCAGTAACTAATCTTCATATAAATAAACTAATATTCATTTTGACGGGGAATCTGTAAGCAGTTCATGTTAAAAGTAATTCACGTTAACAAGGTTCGACTGTATATATATATATATATATATATATATATATATATTAGTTCACTTTCGAATAAATAAAGAAAGGAAAGGAAGCTATAGGAAAAAAAAAAAGAAAAGAAATTTCAAATAACTTTATACATATTTCAAATAATTTATATATATATATATGTGAGGGTGTCTTTTAAGTGATGGGGTGGGGTATTTTGTTTTTGCTTTTTTTACTTTTTTGAAATCCGATACGCATACCATTTTTTCGCATACTAATTTTTTTCTATTTGACCCTAAACACATTTTAGAAAAATATCATCTCTCTGGGATAATGTTAACCCGTATTTGGTACAAAACTTTGAATAACCACAGTAAAATATAAGAATTTGCAACAAGTGTTTCGTGTCGAAAGAAAACACGATCCTTCTTCAGGTGAATAAAGTAGGCACGAGTGCTGCAAACAAAGCGGCAACGCACAAAACTGACTTTAGGGAAGATCAAAAGCAAATAAAGTCGAATGGAAATATCAAAATTTTGTACCAGTTACTCTGTGGCGCTTTTTTATAATATTAACCCGTTCCAAATTAACGGGAAATTCATAATGTAGATATCAGGATTTTCCAGTCGATTCGGCACGGGTTAACATTATCCCAGAAAGCTGATATTTTGCTAATAAGCGCTTAGGGTCAAATAGAAAAACAATTACAGGGTATACATATCGGGTTTTCAAAAAGAAAAAAAATCACCCTTGTTAAAGAGATATACTAATATAATTGTTTCATCCATTGAATGTTTGAAAAGGTTTTCAATACACACACACACACATATATATATATATATATACATATATATAAGATTTGGTTTAACACATATGGTAGTAGACTAACCTGCGTCTGGCCTTTATTCATCTGGTACAGTGTTCGAATCCTTGTTTTTGCATGTATGATCATAGCTATTCGGAATCAATTTAGTTGAAAATTCTAGTCTAATTAGCCTTAAAGTGCAAAAAGTGACAATTTATGAACAACCCAAAACCAAATTCTAATTGTTTTAAAAATTATATTTCTGCGTATTTTATTAAATATTTTTCCTTACATTATGAAAATAACACATAGAAAATTATATTTATCAAGAAGTATTGTGTTAGCTATTATTTTTAAAACTATAAATTTAAAATTTACTAACATTGCAATGTTCCTCAATTTAATTTTAAATTTAACCTAAGAAATCAATTGTTACATTTCCATTTAAATTTGAAATATATTATCTAAATTTTAATATAGGTGACAAGTTAGGCCCGAGAGAATATTTCACTTCTCTCATTTTCACATTTATTGAAAAGGGAAAAATCGAAACTAAATAAGAAAATTATATCGAGGAAGATATTAAAATACATTAATAGTTATTCTATTTAAATTTATTACTCGAAGTTTTAAATCTATGAACAGTGCTTATTTTGGTATTTATACAAAAATTCACACAAATACTTCAGATTCAATTTTATTGTCACTTTCCCAAAATTTGGTAAAAATAATAAATATCAACATTGTTTTGAAAGTTTAAAATATAAACACTTTACCATAGATAAACAATATATACTTCAATAAAATTAGAAATAATTTTAACGATTTCATGCTAGACATAAATTTAGTAAATTAAAATTTTAGTAAATTAAAATTTTAATTAGATAAATAATGGTAAATTAAAATTTTAATTAGATTGTGAAATTGGTATAATATTTATAAGTTTAAAATTTTAAGGGTAAATAACAAAAGAAATAGAGTGCGAAAATTTCGCGCGGGTTTGCTAGTTAACAAATAAATTTCTAAACAATATCTCTAAAAAAGAGGTAATTAAACACGTGTCAGTTCATTAATAAAAATACCTGATGATGCTTTGGAATTTCAAAGCGAAAAGCTTAGGGTAAAATTTTCTAAATTTTTTAAATAAAAATTAATTTTACGTGTTTTTAAAGTGTTTGTAATAAAAATAAATTTCTGTTTTCTTGAATTTATGTTAATCAACGTGTTTAACTATATCCATATACAAACATTAAAATTCCCATGAGCGGATAATATATAATGTGATGTCGATTATCACATATTCTAGAAAAATTAATTTTCATTTCTAAATAATAATAATAATAATCAATAAAAATAAAATGAAATGAAATATGTAACGAACACATTTTCGTACACATTCCTCTAAATTGCAACTTAAATTCTCATACAGTATGTTCTTTAAGTTTTTACATTCTCCCTCTTCCCACATATGTACCTTTTGCTAATTGCAACTCTATCAAAAACTTTGATCACGTATTATTCGTTCTTTAACATTAATACAGATCTACAATAGCTTGTTATGATTTTTCCTAATTCGGTTTCTTTTCATCTTACAAATAAATGCAGTTTTGTCGCCATGTGTGCATTCCTTGTCTTATAACATGGTACGTTAATTTTTGCTTAAAATTCCGGGTTCTCATGGCGATTTTTTCGCGATTAGTGAGGACCGTTTGAATTGTAATTATGTGGTAGCCTTTTCAAAAATTGTATGTGTTTATATGTAACACAATTATAACCATTTTTTCCTCTACTAATTTGAATTTGACTTCGACTAGAGCTCTGGCGAAATTAATGAAGAAATCGGAGCGTCACATCATCAGCATGACTTGAGCTAAGAAGTCGTCCACTTCGGCTCCCACTCCAATGCTAACAAAATTACTTCAATTATAATTATTAGATATTATAATTATTTATATAAAATGTTTAATAAATTTTTTCGTGATTATCTACAAAACTGCCTGGATTAATGCCCACTGAGTTATTGTCTAGTCACTTCGCAAGAATTCTGAAATTGCTTTTATAAAGTACACTTCTATAACCAAGGGTCATCCAAAAATCCTCAACTTCAAAATTTTTTATCGTCACATCTGAAACATGCTGTATGAGAATTTGGCTTGGGGACAAAATCTCGCGAAACAAAATATCGCGAGGACAAAATATCGCCGACGTAAATGAGTACAAAGCAAAAATGTGTTGGTAATTATTAGTAATGTTGTATAAAATTTCATGACATACCTTAGTCAGAGCACTGACATTCTGACAAACCTATAACAAAAATTTTATAAATTTTACTTAAAATGGTTTAAAGACTATATTTATTAACTTTTGTTAAGATTAGTCATAATGAATTCAATCGTGCTTATCAATTTTAAAATTTTTAATTTAAGTTTGTGAATAGTATTCAGTTTTAATGTCAGCAGTGATATACACGATTTTTAAAATGTATTTTGAATAGTGAAAAACAAAAGATAAAATAACTTAGAAATAAATATAGATAAAATGATGAAATTCAACTCTATGGTTTAATTAATTAAGTTATTTAATTAGTTAATTAATATTTATAAGGCCATGTGGCCCCTGCCAGAGATCACGCGTGACACAAAATAAATTTTCGAATAAATCATACTATTTTTTTGATGCGATATTTTGTCCGGCGAGATTTTGTTCCGCGATATTATGTCCGGATTCCTGAGAGGGTAAGTTGCAATTTAGAGGTTATGAAAATGTGTTCGTTACATATTTTATTTTATTTCATTTTTATTTATAATTATTATTATTATTATTATTATTTATAAATGAAAATATAGTTTTCTAGAATATGGGATAATCGACATTACATATAAAATATTTCAAGTTTGAGAACTTGCATGTAATGGAGATAAAAAGTGTATTTTTTAAACGATAAGGGATTGTCAACTTGTTGCATAGCTAATGATAATGGTAACATTAATACAGCCAAATAAAACATGGAAATGATTGTTCTATAAAAAAATAGATCTAGTGCTATATCAAAGTTGTCTTTTAGAAATCGAACACGAATAAAAAATATTCTGACGTATCTACTAAAGATGTCTTCTGCCGAAATAGTCTGATGGAAAATTTTGATGTTAATTCCATTAGATATATTTTGGGATCAGCATTTATACTGGTTCCTAATAATGGGCATTGTGAAGGAATATCTTCACGTATTTTGGTTTGGTTTGCATTTTCAAATAAATATAATAATTAAATATTACATTTTTTATAAATAAAACTTCTATTAACATATCTAATGAAATCCTGAATTATGTTTTAAAAACATTTGTATCTCTATAAATAGTTATCTTAATTTTAATATTATTTTATCAGTTAATCTATTAAATAAATCTTGTGAAAATCGAAGCTTATTCTTTAAAAGAATAAATTATTCCTAGTAATCTAAATGCGGTTTTTTTTTCTAAATATCGGTCTTTCAGAATTCTAATCTTTCAAAGATAAATCATTAAATATATATATATATATAAATTGTTTTCACGTATTAACCGTTGCTTGTTCTATAAATTACAATTCATTCTTTTAAATTGCGTAAGTTTATTTATTATAGCTAAATTGAGCAATAAATGTCCGTTGAAATATCATTATAGGATAATTTATATATTATTAATGACATGATGTAGACATTATGTCTATTTGGAAGCAGACGATTTTCTGGCGATAAAAATTGGCATAAGTGATTGGCGTAAATATGTATAATGGACACTAAATTCAAAATATTTACAATATTTTATTCGAGAGACAATGGAATATGTTTGGCTATGAGTTTGGCGCTATTTTCGAAAAACTTGGCGCTTGGCGTTATTCTGCAGTTGGATGTTGATTGTCAGATTAAGAACACAACACACACTTCGCTCTTAATATCCTGCTGTACTAATATGTGTTTATGAAAGCTCTCTCTCTCAACCTAAAATTGCCTGTACACCACAGAATGTCTTGAAGAAGATATTTAGTTAAACATTTTTAAATATATTGTGATATATATCATATTCACTGGCTGAGATGTCAAGCTTCAAATAAAATGTCGTATTACAAAAGATTGCTCATTTTCTTCACGGCGTGATTATATCTATTGCACTTAGAATTTATTACGGACATTACTAGCTTGTGCAAGAAACAATTCAACAAGCATTTTGACAAATATGTCAAAATAAATTAAAAACCATAACCAACCGATAAATATGAAACGATGGGAAGATAAACTGAGCTAAAGTTATTAAAACGTTGCAAACTGGTGTGTTGAGAAATGTTTTATTCCTGCGTGACCAAAAGATTTTGTCTGTTATTGGCAATATTTCAGAATCGCATAATGTACTATTACAACGTAAGTCAAAATTCTCAAGCATTCATCTCAAGTCACATTATTCATTTAAAAGGGTAATATATATATATGTATATTTTTTTCATCCAGTTGATGATGTTTTCTCATTTATAGTGTAATAAACATGTTTAAATCATGCCTGTCCAAATCAAAACATACAGTGGGCCACACTGGAAATGTACTGGGTCTCCCATAAGACTTTAGACATATATGTATAGATGTATATATGTATTTAGATGTATACATGTATTTAGATGTATATATGTATATACATGTATATATGTATATATGTATATACATATGTATATATGTATATACATATATATATATATATATATATATATATATATATATATATATATATATATATATATATATATATATATATATGTATATATATATATATATATATATATATATATATATATATATATATGTGTGTGTGTGTGTGTGTAACAGGATAGAGAAAAATATTTGTATTCTTATAAATTCTGAATCGAATTGTAAATTAATGCACATGAACTTTTCTAAAGTCAGAAATATATTCTGTTCATTTCCTACGTAGCTCAATTTAAACAGTGAAATCGAATGCATATGTAAATTTTAACAAGATAAAGCTGATTTTAAACTCTAAATTGCATTTTATTTGTCAACAGGAATGAATAAAACTTTTATATATAAAGTTTTCTTATGTAAAGAACTTTTATTTCAATTTAAAGAGTGAAACTGTAATATAGATTTTTAAATTTACAATGAAGACGGTAATTCAATTTAGCCTTGTTATTGTATTCTTTACAAAACTTTGCGATAAGCAATTTTAAGCGTCTCATTTTTGTCTTACCAAACCATCAATAGGACATTTTCTTTTCAAAATTTTTGAGGATTAAAATTAACTTTTACTTTCGACCGTGATTTAAAGATATGTGAAATTAGATTTTATTTCCCAAACTGTATTCTTCCTTATTCTTTTTTTTTTTTGCGTCAGGATTTACTTCACAAAACTACTTTTTACTTTCTCTTACCCATAGGGTCGAGAAAGAATTGTTTTAGGGTCAAATTTTCGAACGTGAGTTTTTGTTATATTTACATGTTTTGAGGTCCCCTGAATACGAAAATCATGTTTTTTAGCGAATGGTTTGTGTGTCTGCCTGTTATCAGCATATCTCAAGAAAATATAGTAGCAGAAATTCCAAACTCGGTATTCTAAATGTGTATCATATAGGGATGCTACAGTAAACTTTTCGTTGAGATGAAGCAAATGTTTCGTGTACAGGGACACTCAAAAGTATTCAAATACATTACGTCTATGGGGGAAATTGCTGGAAAGTAGAGTTTAACATCTATAGACTGCACTAAACCAAATGAAACGCATATATATTTTTTGTAACAGAGATAGTCAATTGGGAAAATTTTTCTTGTGTATGTAGGAACCTCGCGTCCCCCCCCCCCCTCGAGGGGAGTAAATTTTCATCATGGGTATCTTTCAAAAGAGCTCGCCAATACCTTTAAAACGAATGGTTGAACCATCGATCTGCGATTAAAATAAAGTTATCGATTTTTTTCATTTTTAACAAAATTTTTTTTTTTTTTTTTTTTTTTTTTATGTAATATTGAGAATAAATTCAACTTTTTTTTTATTTTATTTTTTTGGTTATTTAGTGTTATACTACTTCTCTAATATGGAAATCGTCTGCATTATCATAAAAGATAATTTTTTTAAATAATAATTTTAATAAATTATTTTTTTAAAAGAGAATTATTTTTTAATAACCGAATTAAATTCTATATAAATGTAGGTGCATTAATGAAACGGGGGTTGAGGGGGGGGGGCTACCACTCCCTAACACAGAACTAATTATCATATAAACCCATACCGAAGCCTAATTTGAATTGTTTAACATAAGGTTTACATAATACTACTCGTTACCTCTTAATCTCCAACATGTATTTATACTATTAAATTTCAGGGTAAGAGAAAGTCATGTGAGTGATACACCAGATTATTTATTTTCTTTTTCCTTTCATACATTTCATTTTAATTTTAATTGGCACAGAATTTGAAATTATAATTTTGTTGCTTTTTTGTGCTAGTGTAGAGGTAAAATTTATTTTCGGTTCATTTTACTTACTAATTGAAGAGCAAACGCTCAAGCAGTGTTTTCTCTTTCGGATACAATTTTTCAGACAACACAAAAATTAATAAATTAAAAAATAACTAAGCTTAAAACCTAATTATCATTTATTTATATGTATTACTCGTTACTAAGAAAATATATAGACATATCTGTGAAGATATATAGACGTACTATTTTTATGTTAACCATAAATAAAAATCTTTTTTTTTTTTTTTGAGGAAGCACGGGTGTTTTTTATATCAGAATTTAATTATGTGCTGTTGTAGTAATATTTTAAAAAATGTAATTATTTTTGTCATAAATATTAATTAAGGACTTATGTAAACAATAACGTTTCACTATTTCAACTGAGGTAGTTTTAAAAAAAATATTTTTAAGATTAATGTGATAATAAGTTTTTCTTAAAAAATAAATAAATAAATAAATAAATAAAGTAAATAAAAAATAAAAAAATAGGCTTTGTAAGCATTTTACAGTTTGCTTGCAAAAAACTGAAAATTTCATTATAGTACCGATTGCATTTATATTTTTATATTTATGGTTTCTGTTCAAATCATGTTCTACTATATATTTAACCTATGATTGAAAAAAAAATTAATTAATATAGTCTGTAAAATTCATTATTCCTAAAATCCTTATTGTTATCTTTTAAAAAATCTGATTTTCTATTTATACCTCCATTCAGAACTAAGTGTGACAATATTACTTTTTAAATTGTGCAGCTTTTTGCAACATGACACGCTTGACTTGGCACAACTAAAGGTCTCGTGTACCACCCCGCATTACTAGTTAATGATTGATTGAACTATGGTAATTTTTGAAAAAAAAGATATATTTAGACATCATTTCTTATTGTTTTTGATATATTTTTTAAAGATTTGAAAACTTTAAATTGTGTTTTCTTACTTTGAAATTTTTTCTTTAAACACAACCTTCAAAATTCTAAAACATTTAGTGATATTTAAGAAATGACTGAATATTTTTTGGATACTTAATAGAACCTACTTTGACTTGGCTCCGCTGAAGGTTTAATATAAAAACTTATATTTTCATTTCATATTTATAAATTGGACTATATTAGGTTTATTCAATAAAATGTATATCAGGAATAGAAAACATGGAATAACATAGCTTAATCCATAAAATAACAGGAACTTAGACTATCTGTCACATTAACCCATTAACCGCCAAAACTAGAAATAATGATTTTTTTTTAAATACAAACATTAATACTCATTATTTTGATCATATATAACAATAATTTGAAATAAAATTATTAAAATTAGTCTTATCTTACTAAATATAGAGTGTTGTATTTGTACAACTTCAATGAAATAAGACTATGGAATGAATACAAATAAATGTTTATGGAAATTTCCTTGAGGGAGCATAAAACAGTAAAAACTACAGATGACTTCAAAAGTAATTATTTTATTATGAAGCATTTTTTTTTTTTTTTTTTTTTTACAAGTTATGTAAACTTATTCAAATATGAAGATTTTCAAAAGTATTGGATTGATTAGTGCTTCAAGTTTGAAATTTATTTTTAAATATAAAATTATTTTTCAGATCAAATTTTTTTTTTGTAATAAAATAGACATTTAACCTTTCCTTACTTAAAAACAACATTTCATATAAAATATCTTTTTTAATTAACTGTTAAACGCAATTACATCTGGTGTTGCGTAAGTGAAATATCTCCTTAATGTGCATTAATCAGCTGCTCCCTTTCTTCCTCCTATATAATCATTTGAGTTTTTTTCGTTATTTATTTATTTATTTTATTTATTTTGCTTTGTATTGTCCGTTACTAAATGTTTGTTTTAAAGTTACTTTGTATTATAAATCAGAAAACTAAAGATTTTAAATTCTATATTTAAAATTTCATTATTTGAATGTGTCGCATTTTATTTTGTGAGCACATATTTATTTATTTATTTTTTTAATCTGAAAATAATTGCTCATTAAAATAAAATTAGACAATTGTTAATTTTATATTTTTATCAAAATATATATTATTTATGTAATCTTATATAAAAATGTAATTATGTAATATTTTATAAAAACATCAAAATTTTAAATTCAAATGATGAAATTAACAAAAATAAATCGAACTCTTCAACTTATCAATTTGACGAACAAAAGAGAAAACTTGGTGTTGTATTTTATACAAAATAAGCTATGTTACTTTCTTTTGTGCATACTAGTCAGTAACTTAAAACAGGTAATCAGTGCTGAATTAACTTGATTATTTTTTCCTTAGTTTGAGGAAATTTTGAAATGACTCTTAAGTGTGTGTAAAGTTACAAGATTGAAGAAAGAAAAATAATCTCCTTATATAAACAGAATAAATCAGATAAATAAATTGTTGAAATGGAAATAGTAAACAGAAATCGATATACATTCAAATGCTATGAGAGTAAAAAAATAAAAATCGGTGATATGACCTCATGTAGAAATATTGGGTGAGTGTAAAAGTTCTGCTCGTTTTTATTACCCATAAATAAGAGCAAATAAATGCGAAATGAACAGTACCTGTTATTGTGCATAATCCCTATTGCTGTCTATGACCTCTTGCCATCTTTCTGGTAGGAGATGAATCACACGGCGGTAAAATTCCGGCGGTTTCGAGTCAAAAAAGTCTTGGATGGCAGTTTTCACAGCCTCAAGATCCCCAAAGATTTTCTGACTGAAGGAATTGTTTCACGTATGAAATAGGTGATAGTCAGTTGGTGCCAAGTCAGGAGAAAAGGAAGGGTAGGGTAAAACATCCCAGCCAAAGCCCAGTAACTTTTGGCGAGTGATGATAGGATCATGTGGCCTGGCGTTATCGTGATGAATTATAACACCGCGACGATTGGTGAGACCTGGCCGATTTGCTACCAAATTTGAATGCAGCTTTTTAACTGTAAACAGTAGAAGGCAGCATTGATGGTTTGGATGGGTGGCAGGATTTCCCAATAAATTATTTCCTGCACATCCCACCACACACTAAATAACACATTCATGGAATGAAGTTCAGCTTTCGAATTCGATGCAGACGGATCAGCAGGGCGACACACAATCCTACGATGCTTTACGTTCCGGTTCATAATCCACTTCTCATCTCCTGTCACAATTCGAGTCAAGAAAGGGTCATTTTTGTACTGGGAAAGCAAGGTAACACAGGTGGCGATTCCGTCATCCCGTTGATAAGCTGTAAGGTTATGTGGAATCCAACGATCCAACTTAACCAGCCATTTCTATGTTTGTGAGTGCATATATTGTGTTTAAAATTTTTAAAAGTTTTCTTCTTAATTTGTGTGTTTAATCTGCAACGCAATATGTCGGTATGTTTTCTCTATCAGAAACTTACGTCGAAGCATTGAAAAATAGTTAATGTCAGTGGTTTCTTATTGTCATACATTTTTAAATAATGCTGACATTTGTACATCACTTTATTAGTGAATAAGCTATTTTTTTTTTATAGACGTAGCCTTGAAATTTAAACTATTTCTTTTTTTTTTTTTTTTTTTTTTTTTTATTGAATCCTTTAAAATGTTTAATTAATTAAATGAAAAATCATATTTTCTTTAATTTAAAATTGAAATATATATATCTATGATGAATTATTTAACAAAAAAACGAATATCCAAAGTATTTTATGATATGTATAAATCAATACCATTTCTATTTTTTTTTTTTTTCACTTTTTAATGATATCATTGATTATGTATAAAAAAAAGAATAAAAAATCTATGAATGCTTAGATAAAAGAATTGCATGATAACTCAATTTTTTTTTTCACAATACTTCGCTTATAATTTTTTTTTATAAAATCTCTATTTCTGCGGATTATTTTTCTATTTTACGATGCATTCACTCTTCTGAATTCTAAAAATTCATTGAAAGACGAAGAAGATTTTCGTCAAAATGGGATTTATAGATCGAAATTCACTTGAAAGTTTTAAAATTTTTTATGAAACTGCATGTTCGTGTTGGAATTTCAGATAAAGAAAAAAATATATATATATCTGTTCGTTTTGAAATTACATACGAAATTGCAATGACTTATATAAAACTAGCAGATTTTCTAAATGAAACTTGCATACTCAGTTATACTTCAAAATGCAATTTTCTCAATTTTTTTCTAAATAGGCACTACATAATTTTTTCTTAAAATTAAAATTTTCTAAATAAATATTAAAATTAATTTAAAAAAAGAAATTATGGAAAAAAGTCTTTTTTTCTTTATAAAATGTGCATAATTTTAATTATACTTCTTCAAATAAAATTGCTAATAATAAACTTAAATACTTAATACCACAAAATTGATTAACCTTCATTAAATTGTTATACATTTCTCGGGGGTGACGCTTGAAATTCCATAGCTACGAAATACTATTGAATTAAAAAATACTAATATATATATATATATATATATATATACAGTCGGTAACAAAAGTCTCCGAACACTAGCAAAAATTCCTATGTAAAAAAAAAAAAAAAAAAAAAAAAAAAAAAAAACGCATACTTTTGTTGCCCACTGCATATTGAGAGAGAGAGAGAGAGACAGAGAGAGACAGAGAGAGAACAAAAGTCTCCGAACACTAACAAAAATCCCTATATATAAAAAAGTACACTTAATACTGTTTTGTTAAATAAATCCTTGACGAATCCTGTTCTTAGTCTGTATAAGAACAGGATTCGACAAGGATTTATTTAACAAAATTGTATTAAGTGTACTTTTTTTATATAGGAATTTTTGCTAGTGTTCTTTTGCTGCCGACTGCATATTGAGAGAGAGAGAGAGAGAGAGAGAGAGAACAAAAGTCTCCGAACACTAACAAAAATCCCTATATATATAAAAAAGTACACTTAATACTGTCTTCTTAAATAAATCCTTGTCGAATCCTGTTCTTAGTCTGTATAAGACAGGATTCGACAAGGATTTATTTAACAAAATTGTATTAAGTGTACTCTTTTTATATAGGAATTTTTGCTAGTGTTCTTTTGCTGCCGACTGCATATTGAGAGAGAGAGAAAGAGAGAGAACAAAAGTCTCCGAACACTAACAAAAATCCCTATATATAAAAAAGTACACTTAATACTGTTTTGTTAAATAAATCCTTGTCGAATCCTGTTCTTAGTCTGTATAAGAACAGGATTCGACAAGGATTTATTTAACAAAATTGTATTAAGTGTACTTTTTTTATATAGGAATTTTTGCTAGTGTTCGGAGACTTTTGCTGCCGACTGCATATTGAGAGAGAGAGAGTGAGAGAGAGAATGAGAGAGACAGAGAAAGAACAAAAGTCTCCGAACACTATCAAAAATTCCTATGTAAAAAAAGTTCTCTTAATACAGTTTTGTTAAACAAATCCTTGTCGTATCGTGTTCTTAGACTGACTAAGAACAATATTCGACAAGGATTTATTTAACAAAATTGTATTAAGTGAACTTTTTTTTTATAGGAATTTTTGCTAGTGTTCGGAGACTTTTGCTGCCGACTGCATATTGCGAGAGAGACAGAGAATGGGAGAGACAGAGAAAGAACAAAAGTCTCCGAACACTATCAAAAATTCCTATGTAAAAAAAGTACTCTTAATACAGTTTTGTTAAACAAATCCTTGTCGAATCGTGTTGTTAGACTGACTAAGGACAGGATTCGACAAGGATTTATTTAACAAAACAGTATTAAGTGTACTTGTTTTATATAGGAATTTTTCTAGTGATCGGATACTTTTGCTGCCGACTGCATATTGTGAGAGAGTGAGAGAATGAAAGAGACAGAGTTTATCCTGGTTTCTTCTTCCATTCGAAAAGTTGTTTCTAAGTGCATATCTCAAAAATATGAATTTATGATGAATTTAATTAATATATGAATTTATTAGTTGTTCATTAGAATAAATTCGCCACTAGTCGCAACAGCATACAATGTAAGTTGCACAATGTAAAATTTATATCAGTGATCTTTCACAAAATTTGGAGTAATCTGAGTTTCTTTATGGGACATATGCAGGTCATATGATCATTTCAAATATTCCTATTTTTTTCTAGAGGAATCTTTCTAACCTTACCAAAGTATAAGAGAAATTTTTCTAATCTTGTCTAAGTACAGAAGAGAAAAAAAATGATTATCTCCTCTATAATTAATTTTTCAAGCGACGTTGGAACATTCGTATTTAGTACTTTATTCTCTCAAAACAATAACATGAGTAAATCAAACTTCAAACTACAGCTGAATTTTAAGTAAGGAATGCTAAATTACCTGCAGTGATCAACATGGATGACATTTTCTGTCCTTGTTCAAAACAGCTGTCTTTATTGTAGTAAGTAATATGTATTACATTTCCTTCGGCGAAAATTAACTTAAATATGCGAATATACAAGATTTGTTCTCTCTCTCTCTCTCTCTCTCTTTTTCAGGAGATGATGTTTTATTTATTTATTATTTATTATTACCTTTATTGTTCAGACAAATTGCAAATTCACTGAATGATGTTAACTATTCAGCAGCATTATATTTTAACAACTCCGCTTCCCTCCATTCGATCACCCATTGTCTCGCATAGTTCCCCAAAACTATTTCAAGTCATTTTAACTACTTAATTCTTAAAAAAAAGCATCAAAAGTATTAGGATGACCAGACGTCCTCGAATTCCGAGGACAGTCCACGAAAACTACCTTCGTCCTCGAAAAATTAGAATACAATCGAAGACGCCGGATATAAAGTATTAATGTTTTATTATAATAATTTATTATATGTATAATAAATAAGCTGAAATAAGTTCTTTTAACTACTTAATACATAACAATTACAAAAATTTTTCAATTTAAATATTTATCTATTTTTCCTCGAAATTCGGAAACGCTGCCATATTTGTCTTGCAATTCAATTTAAAAACTCTGGTCGCCCTAAAAGTATTAAAATAATAATAAACGCAAATTAAGAGTGATTCATAAGGTTTCCTCTGATTTTTGCATAAGTTACATTTCTTCAAAACTTCATTGATGGATGTATTTTTTATTTTTTTTATAAGAATATTTTACTTTATTTATGAACAATATTATTTTAATGTAATTTTCCTTTATATTTCTTCCTACATTTCTACATTTTTTTTTTTTTCTAAGACGAAAGAAAAAAAATGTTTCATTAACATTTCTATACTAAGATCATTTAAATATATTATCATGTTCAATGCTATCATTTGTAGTAAGCTTTTATATTTTTTATAAATTATAAATCTTTGAATAGAAATTTTAATTATTTACAGGATGTATATTTATGAGTTATAACTTTGTTCTCTGTATTTTTTGTCGAAAGAACTTAGAAGCAGGTCATTATACAATCGGTAACAAAAGTGTCCGAACACTAGCAAAAATTCTTATATAAAACAAGTACACTTAATACTGTTTTGTTAAATAAATCCTTGTCGAATCCTGTTCTTAGTCAGTCTAAGAACAGGATTCGACAAGGATTTATTTAACAAAACAGTACTACGTGTACTTTTTTTATATTGTGTACTTTTTAATACTAAGTGACTTTTAAGTGTACTTTTTTAATATAGGAATTTTTGCTAGTGTTCGGACACTTTTGTTACCGACTGTACTTTTGATATCCTAGTAAAAAAAAAAAAAAAAAAAAAAAAAAAAAAAACGAATACAAGATTATTATGACGAATAAAATATTTTAGATTGCTTCATTCTTGACCATGTTAAGCGGGTAATCTTTTAAGATTTATATACCTGAGGATTATTTTTCCATTTGGAAAATCTATTCATGGCTGTAAATTTCTAAATATAGATTCAAAAGTGTGGAAAATGTTGCTCGATAAACGTTTTTTTAGAGTGTACATATTTTATTCTAATGACTGAGAACTGTTTTAGAAATTTAATAAAAACAAAATTATTACGTATTGATATTTAAGTTATATATTGATATATAATTATTTACATTATTCTCATAAAGAGATTGTAAATTTTATACGGTTTATCAAACTATGAACATAATTGAAAATTACACATGAAACAGAGTTAAAATACAAATTAAAATTTTAGATAAATAACGAATAAATATTTATTAAATTTTTATAATTGAATTGTTTAAAATTTATTTGCTGATAATAAGAAAACATATTACACATTGGTTTGGGGGGAAAAAGATAATATTTTAGCAACATAAAAAAAAAAAAAAAAAAAAAATACTATTTATACCGAATAGATTCTTGACTTAGACACACTTAAACATAATTTTAGAAATCATATTTGTTTATAATATAAAATAGGAATAATTTCTGTTAACTAATCTAAAACAATTTTTTTTATTTAGCCTAGATTATAAGAAACTTAAAAACGTTTAAAAACAAAGGATGAAGAAAACCTTTAATTAAACAGAATTAAGACTTAAGTAATTAAAATACAAATATTATTATTATATTATTTTATTTACACTTTCATAAATATTGTAACAATAAAAAATATACTCTTTAGCATCATAAAAAAATTATTATAATAATGGAAATATAAATGCAAATAAGTACTTTTAATTCTTCTTACAATAATAATAATGCTAGTAATAATAATAATAATAATATTAATATTATTTATAAAGTGCTATTGTACCCGTAGCTGCAAAGTGTGTAAAGTTTGTCCTTGGGTAAAAACTTTAATTGTCTCCATTCCTGCTGTCTATGTAAGTAAAGACTAGCAGATATTAAATTGTTGTTGTTGTTGTTGTTGTCGTATGCCACTCGGAAAATCCGAGCCCCGGTAGTGGAACTAACCGGATTTATTTTAAGGCATGAGGGTGCGTCTTCCGTTATTTAAGAGCGCCTCATAGGGAGGAAGTATGAGATTAAAGTATGGTATTAAACTTAAGAAATCAATTTGTCTCAAACGTTTGCATGGGGAGTAGGGAGAATAGTCCTGACCTATACAGGTATGTGCATAGAGAAATTCAATGACCTCAATGTACAACAAGAAGTCAGATAGTAAATGCCTAATTATTACCAATAACATGCAGGCGACATAACTGCATCCAACTTGTATTGAAATATGAAGCATCAAGCTTAAATATATACTCATCAAGTCTGCACTTGAAGTAAGATGAACTTAAACTGAACTTCCAGTTCGTTTTTAACACATCTTTTACAGTTGGCAGCAAAAGTATCCGAGCACTAACCAATAATTCCGATATCAAAAAAGCACACTTGATACTGTTTTGTTAAATAAATTCTTGTCTAGTCATGTTCTTAGACTGACTAAGAACATCATTCGACAAGGATTTTTTTAACAAAGCAGTGAGTATACTTTTTTAGACAGGGATTATTGCTAATGCTCGGATACTTTTGCTGCCGACTGTATACACTGGAGAACCTATTTGCATCCATCCGCTACTTGCTTTATGACAAAATTACTCTATTTATCTGCTAAATTACGTTTGTAAAAATGCTTTTAAAGCATCGTAGGCAATGTAAAATTTTTTACACGTCCACATGTACATAATTTTTTTAAAGAGAAATATTTGATTAATATTATTATTTAATTAATATATGTGTATGTGTAATTGCAAGACACCTAAAACTCTATAATGTTTGGAGAAATCTAGTCATTTTTCATTTCCTTATAAACATTTGCCTTTCTTTCACAAAACTTAAAATGTTTTTCAATTCGACTTAAATTACAGGGTTTTAATTCCTTTAACCTGTATATCGTAAATTTTAATCACTTTCTTTATTCGACTTTTTTAAAATATATTTTTTTTTTCATTTTAGTACTCGTAATTACATTGTGTTTTTTTCTCATTTTCGTCTATCAATTTTTAGATAGTTTAATTTTAAATTATTTAATTTTTTAATTCTGGAGAGCTAATAGCGAACTTATTTTTATTTTTATTTATTTATTTATTTATTTATTTATTTATTTTTTTTTTTTTTTACGTTTCAAACCTATTGAAAGTAAAATTTTATATTGTAATTTGCCGTACTCATGAAAAGTCAGATTTTTTTTTCACTAGAATTCAGAATTTATAATATTTATAAAAATTCAATTTTTAATACATGTGAATATTATTTTATTTTTTAATTTTACAAATTGTATAATGATTTTGTGTTATATGTTTCCATACTAATTTTTCATCAAAGTTTTATCATATATACAGTCGGTAACAAAAGTCTCCGAACACTAGCAAAAATTCCTATATAAAAAAAGCACACTTAATACGGTTTTATTAAATAAATCCTTGTCGAATCCTGTATTTAGACTGACTAAGAACAGAAATCGACAAGGATTTATTTAACAAAACTCTATGAAGTGTACTTTTTTTATACAGGAATTTTCGCTAGTGTTCGGAGACTTTTGTTACCGACTGTACACATTTACTGGGTGTCTTACAAGTCTATAGATGATTTTGAAATTCATAAAAATTTAAGGAATTGGTATAATTAAACGCAGTTTGTGAAAAAGGTATTCTCGTGAAGGTGAATTTTTTATTAGTAAGAAAAAAAAAGTTAAAATTTTCGTCGATAGAGGACGCTGTACAGACAGGTAAAGAGAAATAAGCAAATAAGAATCCTATAAACTGCACAGTTTTACGATTAACACAGCTTATTTCTTATTTTGAATCCTATTTGTGTATGTAAGGAGTTTTAATTGCGATGCTGACTTGGTTGCCAAAGCGTTATTGGTGAAGATGTTTTTCCTCAACTAAAAATCACCGACTGAAGTTACAGTTAGCAGTGCTGTAACTCATTTGCAAACTGTAATTTGTGGTGATGGAGGACACATAGAAGAGGAGTTACATGCCTGTAAACCTATGCATGGAAATAAATTTAGTTTTTCGTGGAAATGTGTGTTTTGCTTACGTACAGCGCCATCTAGTGACAAAACTTTTTTTTTTTAAATACATCTTCCTTTACCAAATAAAAAAAAAAATCCCACTACGAGAATAATACTTTCGCAAACCACTTTTAATTCTAACAATTAAACTTGTAATGTTTCAAACAAGTGAAAAATAATATTGATAAAATTATTAAATTTGCGAGTATTAACATAGTGCTTTGAAAATTTTTGCAATTCATACAATTTCTTATTATTATTATTAAAGTATTTTTTTTTTCAATCCTAAAAAAAAAAAAAAAAGATAAATTAAAACAAAGAAAAGAAAAAGGCGAATTTTGATATGATAAATTTTTTAATCTGTCTCACAGATATCTCGTTAGTGTAAAATGAATCTTGTAGGGGAGATATGATAATTTTCAGAATATACTGAGGATAAATATTTGTTAGGGCGAAAAACAATTCCTTGAATTTTGTTGATAAACCTAATAAATATGTATAAGAATTTTTTTTTTTTTTTAAACTTTTTTTTTTAATGTAGAACACAAAACTTTCGATTTAAATTAAAAGTATCGTTACGAATAAATCGCATATTCAGGAAAATGTTACTGTGAATAAATTAATAAACAAATCTCGCACTATTTGGTTTTATAAAGTCTTTTTGGTTATTTTATCACATTATTTTCTGAAGAGGACTTAAATTCTAAAAATATATAATTTATTAAATATTAAAAATAAATAAATAAATAAATAAAAATTGCAAATAATTTAATGCTTTATAATATACATGAATCAGTATTTAATGAAAGTTTATAACACTATAATTAAAGCATAAAAATTGTAAAAAAATTTGTTACGTTTTCATATAAAAGGTGATTTTTAAATTTCAGCATTTAAAAATTCTTACACTGAGGAAATATATATATATATATACCGCCTTCGTCTAGAACGAATAAGTGGTCATTTTCTAAGTCCCTAAACTATTGTAGAAATATAAATTCCCGAGCTATGCGTTTAAGACACGTCAATAAGCGAAGTAGACGAAATGATCGAGAATTTCTAGTCAATACATTTCTAGATGGTGAAATAATATTATGGATGTTCTGAATATTATGAACCTTTTGTATTGCGAAAAATTCTCGCTTGATTTTCTAGAATCGGGTCATAAACCATGATTATAAGTAGTTGCTACAACTCGCCTCTTGTATTCGAATTTATTTGCAGAGGATTTTAAATAACTTTGATCTCGATAATATGGGCAAATATTCTAGAATTCTGATAGGGGTTTCTAGAACACGCTTTCAAAGGGGACTGGATTTTATAAGGATGACATGGAACTATTTTTAATTCAGCCAAAATTTAGATACTAGATCTAGATGACAGTTACAGAATTTTTTCTTAGATTAATAACAATAATAATAACGCAAATCAATGTTTAATTTTTTTTTTAATGAATGACTGAAATCATGAAAATATAAACCAATTATTAAAATTGTTTTTTTCTAATAAAAATGTTAGAAAAAACAATGAATAGGATCAGAACTTCTATATATCCTGTCCGCAAGTGCTGATGAATCTGCGACAATTCTATGTAAAAACGTAATAACAAACATACACCAAACATTTATTTTATTAGCACAAATAGCATAATATTTTCGTTTTATTTAGTTTAATAATTATTAAGTTTAATAATACTTCGTTAAAGTTTAGAATACAACTTTAGCGAGTTTTACTTTTTTCTATATACATACAATCGGCAGCAAAATTTTTAAAGCACAAATCCACACTTTTCATATATAAATATACACACACACACACACACACATATATATATATATATATATATATATATATGCCGGGTGATCCAAAAGTCAGGACAAACTTTAAAAATGAATAATTCGAAAACGAATCAAGATACAAAGATACGGTTTGCACCAAACGGATGGAAAAGAAGCCGGGTTTAGTGTGGCAACGAAAAAAAATATAGTTCTGTTGGCGACCAACAGATGGCGCTGTCGGATTTCTGATGTAGGAGTATGCAAAGCAACAAACGATATAAAAAGGAGCAACTGCGGCAGGTAATGGTTGTCGAAGCTTACATGCATCGAAATATCGCATTCTCAGTCGCTACTTTAATCACGCAAGGCCTCCAAGTTCTCCCGATCTGACGCCCTGTGACTTTTGGCTGTGGAGATTCTTTTAGTCAAAAGTGTACCGCGACCAACCGGAATTACTAGCAGCACTGAAAGATGACATCCGCCAAAATGTGTCTGCCATAACGCAAGAAATGCTACTAAATCCTGTGAACGGTGTGGTGGATCGTCTCACAGCTGTACTTCAGAATGATGGACAGCACATTGAGCAGTTATTGTAGTAGTACGAATTAAATGTAATTAAGCTGACTTGTAAGTTATCAACACTTTTTTCATTTGTAAATCATCTTTTGGTGAAATAAAACATTATAGCACCATCTGTTGGTCGCCAACAGAACTAATTTTTTTTTGTTGCCACACAAAACCCGGTTTCTTTTTCATCCGTTTGGTGAAAACCGTATCTTTGTATCTTGATTCGTTTTCGAATTATTCATTTTTTAAGTTTGTCCTGACTTTTGGATCAACCAGTATATATTTAGTTTGACCGCTAATTTTTATCATAAACATACTTTTTTTAAACATTATAAGACTAAGATCATGAATCGACAAATATTTACTTAACAAAACTGTATTATGTGCCAAATTTTGTGTAGAAAATATTGCTAGTTTTTCAATAATTTTGACGCCGACTGTAGAAAGAAAGTATTGGATTCGTGGATTATTTCGAATTCCAGTTTTCGATGGATTTACACGTTTTATGATGTCCTAAAGACGATTTCATTGTTTATAGAAAATGTATGTCAGCCGCTCTGTTTGTGTGTCTCTGTGTGTGTATCATGAATTTTGTGGAAGCTGCATCTCACGAACCAATGAACGAAATTTAATCAAACTTGTATTTAGTTGGACGCCGATATAAACTGGTGCTGATTAGATTTGGGGATAAATAACTCAACAGGTAGTCGTGTAATTCCATTTCTTTAAATATTAAACATGGCAGTATAGAACAAAATTTCGTGTAAATGTACATAATGTGAATTATTTATAAAGTGTGATTTTAAAACTAATATGAATTATTGATAACAGTAGTAGTAAACGAGGGAAAACGTTTGCGCATGTGGGAGCATCGCTACCCGGGAAAGTACTCGGGTAGCGATGTATTTTTTTTTTTTTTTTTTTTTTTTTCACTACCACACACGGGTATTTCCAATTCCCAATTTTCAATACGGGTATCTTTCGAAAGATACCCGTATACGAAAAAGATACCCGCAATACAAAATATATCTTTCTTTCATCATTTAGTGCTATAATTCTGTCTGAAAAAAAATCGTCTGCATGTATCATGGAAAACAATTTTCATAGATAATAATTTAATAAATAATTTATACTACATGAATTTGTCTAAAATTATATAGAAGAAAGTCTTGTGGTAGCCGCATCATTCTAGTTTAATTTAAGTCATTTTTTTATATTATTTATATTATTTATTTATTTATTTATTTACAAATTGAAATATCTGAAATCACTTTTAACAATGAAATATATAATTGTTGTACTTCTTATAAGTTCAGAATTTTGACACGTAGTTTCTACGATAAAATTTTACTTCTAAAATTATTCCTTAATATCTCATTACAGAAAATTTATGCTTCTAAATCTTCTAATATTACATACTTTTACGGATGTATAAATACTCTCTCAAAGTATTCGTGATAAAATAATCATTTGAGAATACTAATCCTACAGCTGTTTCAGATCCCTTAAGTTTACTTTAATGTTTTAGCATTTTCATATCAAGATTATCATAACTAGAGGCAAAACTTTACATATTTCATCAGAAATAGCACTGATTTATTTCTGCCTCAAAGCAATCATGAATGTTCAATATATTTACATACTACAATCTTTATTCGAGGATAAAGATATAGAATGTTAATATAAAAGGATGATAATAAATTAAGGTGAAATTATGTGTTCAAATAAAGATATAAATAACACTTGGATTTAAACTAAACATTTACTGAATATATCTAATTAATTTGCTACTACTTGTGAAAATATTAATGTTTTATTATAGTTTAAGAGATTAAAATTTTAAAATTATCATAAGTTTGAATTATATTCTCATGTGATTTTACAATTTCGACATGAAAATTTTATGCAAATTGCATGTATTACATGTATTTTGTTAATATGTAGTTGTGCTGTAATGCAGTATATGAAACTTGTGACATAAAGCGTCAATAAAAATTTATGATTATTATATATTATATGATTAGCAGTAGAAGTATTTTTATTATTTGAATGAATATCAACAAAATTCTCATACAATGACAGGAGTCCACCTTTTCTTTTAAAATTCTCTTTCTCTCTGTCTTTTTTTTTTTTTTTTTTTTTTTTCAGTATAAAATGTTTCATATCACTCACCAGAGAAACTTATGTTTAAAATTGCATAGCATGTAGTGAAATGGAACAGTCTATGAGGTACGTTTTTTACAGTATTTTTGAAAAAAAAAAAAAAAAAAATTAGCGATATCTTCGATACTCAATCTTTAGTCCTCATCCATTTCAGGGACAATATAATTACACTCGCATAAAAGCGAGATCGCCTCCAGAATTTGAAAGAAAATTTAAAAAATGGTAACAGTGTTTTTTTTTTTTTTTTTCTAACTAAAGTATAAAATTTTTCATATCACACACCAGTGTGTTAAAAGGTAAAAATTTTAACATTTTATTTAAAAATTCATCATTTTAAAACTTCCTTCCAAAATTTAATTAATATGAATTTTTAATAAAAAAATAATAAAAACGGAAGTGATTTATTTCAAAAATTGAAATCGGAGATGATGATTTAAACACCGGGCATAATTTAATTAAAATCCAGAATAACCAAAATTTTCAATTAATGAGCTCTAAAAAATTATTTAATAAACCTAAAAAATAATTAATATAACCATATTTTACCATGTTTCTGTTAACTTCGATTCTTGTTTGTTTGTTTGTCCGATACAAATCTTGCAATCTATTTTTAGCTAACTTCCCTACTGGTTAGACATTTGAAACTTTCTCTGTAGCTCAGAAACCGGTGACAACACAACACTTCGAAGTCACGTTTTTCGAATTTTCGAAAAGTTTTCTTTTAATTAATTAAAATATGAAAATAAAAAGCTCTTAATAGCAATAAAATAGCCATTTAAATATTAGCTATAATTTAATTGTTGCAATACATAAATAAATAAATAAATAAATAAATAAATAAATAAATAATACGAGTTCATTTTCTTTCGACATAAGATAACGACACCAGTGATCGTCACTCTTAAGGCCTTATTTTTAAAATATTTGTATTTTTCGCGTGGTAATTGTGTGGTATTCATGTATCGATATTATACTTTGGTCAATTTTATACACTGATTCTTCTAGTTGTTCTTAGACACTTTCAGTTTTTCAATACATTAAGCCAATTTCTTTTCTTTTTTTTTTTTTTTTTTAAATAAAAATTAAACCTATAAAAATGCACCAGTGCTCGTCACTTGAAAACTGTGTTTCACCAGTAGTCATCAGGTGTTTGCACCAGTGGTCGTCATGTAAATAAAACGCAATAAGTTGCTCAATAGTTTGGTTTTAATTGCGCTTTTACAAAATTAAATTTGTGACGAGCTAAATGTCGTCGCCATCCTTTAACTTGAAATTGAAGCTGAAACTGAAATACTTAAGTAAATTATGAAGTGAAGACAAAGTCAGATTTATAAAATAAATGAGCTTTTATTTGAGATTAATAGAAAATGGTGGGCGTTGGACTTTAATTATATTTAATAACTTGTAAACTTAGTTGGGCAGCCTTCTTAAATACTTTTAACTATCAATAGATACTCACAATTAACCTCAACTACTTTATTTCACTTCATTCACCCTCGCGGCTCAGTAATATTTCGTACGTGGGAGGATTCCCTGACACCACGATACTACTCGAATTACTATCTCCGGCTATAGCTGCTAACAACCAACTTCCCACTCACTTACTTCCAACTAACCTTCTACTAACTCCCCTCCAACTCACTCTCTTACTCTCCTTCCAACTAACCAACTCTCCTACTCTCCTTCCAACTAACTCCCAAAAGCAATCTTCCTTCTCCTTTTATACAGTTTCTTTGCAAAATATTTTATAAAATTAACATATTACAATTTCGTTCAACCCAGGAACTAACTCTAGTGATCAGCCGAATCCTAAATTCTTCACATTCATGTTTTACTCGCAAAGTGCGAATTTTCATTGTAGCATTACGCTAACTTTGCTATACCTCACAGTTCCTCACCAAAAGAAAAAAATTTCACGTAAAAATCCCCAACGGGTTTTTACCCGTGAAAATTTTAAAGTAAAACAATGCTATGTTAAGTGAAAAATAGCCGAAGTTACTTACTGCTAAAATTAAACTGCATAAGAAAAAAAGAGGGGGAAAAACTTAAATTAAACTGCCCAACAAGAACTATTGCCTTTTTAAAAATCTAATAGTGAAAAAAAATTAAGAGTGCCGAGCTTAAAAACTGCCCACTCAGGAAAGATTTATGATAAAAATACTTTTTTAAGCTCCATCTGAGGTGTTTTACGGCAGAAAACTCTATGCACTAACTTAGTTAAAGTCCAGCGATACAGAGGGGAATGACAGATCAACTTTCCTTACATGGAAAGGAGAAAAATTTCATTAATTTAATAAAAAAATTAGTACAAAAGGGATCGCTTAAACACAAAAATGCGATCATTCTTCAATTTAACTTCTAACATAATAATTTTATTAAACACAAAATGAAATGTCTGGAGCCATCTGAAGAGTTTATAAAAAATTTCCAGCAGATGTATCTTGAAAGAAATCCGCTGTTGGCATGCTTCCAAAAAAGCACCTTCTACTTTCAGCAAAGAAAAACAGCTGGCAGATGGCCAAAACTACCTCCTTTTTCATTTGAAAAGAAACAATATGAAGAAATCAGCCTGAATTTTCAGATTTAACGTCTGTACTTCGGGTTTGAATCCTCAGAGAACTTCTACAATACAAAAACTCTTTTTACAGTATAAATTAAAAAAAGGACGTGAACTACAACTTGTATAGAGATAAATGACATATTAATTGTATAGATAAGCAATATTTTCACCTAGCTATTTGCATACGGAAAAAAACTAAATTGTTAGTGGATTAAGGTTAGTCGTTAAACGCGAAATTTCATGCAAAATAGCTTAAAAAAATTATCTTTAACCCCATACTAATATATACATTCACTTTTAGTGGAATACAAAAGTTTTAACAATAAAAATATTCATTTTATACACTTATCAAATTTCATTTTAGACAATTTATAAGACATTTAGAGAAATATAGATAATGAATATATACAAATTGTTGAAAAAGTTTTTCTCAAAACTGCCGTTGTTGGCTAGGAAATAGAAAAGCATTAGAGTATATACATATAGGTCATGGAAAAAAACTATAGAGGGGAAAATTTATATACAAATGTTCAAAAAGGTTTTTTACCAAAAACTGCTGGTGTTGGCTAGGAATAAAAAAAAACATTAACGTACATACATGCATATATTATATACAGAAAAAAATTTATGACATGTATACAGTACATGAAATTTCCGTAGTTGAAAGTTCATGCTTCAAGTTTAAATTTAGATTTGTGAAATTTTAAAAATTTCATGGCTTTTAGCTCATGGTTGAAAGTCCAAATGGCTTTAATACATGTCCTAGATTTTATAACTGCTCTACTAGAAATATACTTTACAATGGAAAAAATAATTAACCATAGCACCTGACAGATTGGTTCCTTGATATCAGCAAAATTAGAGATGCGGGTCAGACTGGTCAGTAGAGTTGCAGCGTTGGTGGCTTGCAGATCCAGGTCAGATGTTGCAGGATCGCTGTTGTCCTGAGGAGAGTTCGAACCTGATGCCTGGTCACTCTCAGGAGGGGGTTTCACACCCAGAGCCTTTTCACTGTTCATAGTTCCCGGAGATGCAACTTGCTCTCTACTCCCACATTTGGAGATCCTGGAGGGCTTACAAGCTTTAAGACCTTTCACTTCACTAGTGGAAAGCGCAACATTTTGTTTTACTTTAGGCGGCATATCATTTAAACTAGCGACCGAGTTATCTGACTTTTTCGTTCGATTTACGACTTTATCATTGAATTTATGCACTGGATGTGCCGGACTAGAGTTAGCTAACGCTGCATTTTGAAATATAGTACTTTCAGTTACATTAACTACAAGGTTTTCTTCAAAATTAGTTACGAGATCTTTAGAAGCACAGTGGATAAACTTTTCACTTTCTTTTACCACAGTTTCTGTGAAAATAACAGAATCGGCCGACTTGACTGTTTTTAAATGGAAATTATCAGGAGATGAATTTAAACCACTAGAAGGGTTTGCCGGCTCAACAGTTTCAAAGCCTAAATTGGAAGGATTGGCCGCAATATTTAATGATTTGTCACTTCCGCTCAAATTAACGATTTTAGCCGCCACATTAATTTTAATTGGATTTTCCGTTACAACCTCCGTCGCAATATTAGATAATTTTTCGGATTTCTTATCCGTAGCTAAAGGCTGAATAACAGACGTAGATTTTTCTGTATCGCTGTTTGAAAGCGAAGTTTGCTCGTTAGCGACAACTGGTGTTTGACTTTTGCCACTAGAAATAACGTTTGTTTCGCCAGTTTTGGGTTGATCTAAATTAATCGAGCTTGCTTACTGCGACTTAATAACTTCTTGCGGTTTTTCCACTGGCTTTATTACCGCTTCCCACTGACGTTCGTGAGGGGGGAGGGAACGGTCATGTTCCAATCTTAGTCTATCATACCGAGTGGCAAAGAGGTTGATAACCCGAACTTTTAGGCCTTCATAGGTGGAATTTGAGCCAAGTAAATGGCAGGCGATTATTTTATGCCACTGTCTCTTTTCTCCTCGTAAGGAATATGCTAACAAGGAATATTTTTTTTCCATATCAATTTTGTAAAATTGAAAAAAGTATTCAAGCTCCTCAAAAAATTGAAGCACGTTAGTGGTGCCATCAAAAAATACTTGCTCGGGGGAGGGGGGATTCGAGCGAATTTGGGCGCCAGTGTGACGACCTAAATGTCGTCGCCATCCTTTAACTTAAAATTGAAGCTGAAACTGAAATACTTAAGCAAATTATGAAGTGAAGACAAAGTCAAATTTATAAAATAAATGAGCTTTTATTTGAGCTTAATAGAAAAAGGTGGGCGTTGGACTTTAATTATGTTTAATAACTTGTAAACTTAGTTGGGCAACATTCTTAAATACTTTTAACAATCAATAGATACTCACAATTAACCTCAACTACGTTATTTAACTTCATTCACTCTCGCGGCTCAGTAATCTTTCGTACGTGGGAGGATTCCCTGACACCACGATACTACTCGAATTACTATCTCCGGCTATAGCCGCTAACAACCAACTTCCCACCCACTTACTTCCAACTAACCTTCTACTAACTCCCCTCCATCTCACTCTCTTACTCTCCTTCCAACTAATCAACTCTCCTACTCTCCTTCCAACTAACTCCCAAAAGCAATCTTCCTTCTCCTTTTATAAAGTTTCTTTCCAACATACTTTATAAAATTAACATATTACAATTTCGTTCAACCCAGGAACTAACTCTAGTGATCAGCCGAATCCTAAATTCTTCACATTCATGTTTTACTCGCAAAGTGCGAATTTTAATTGTAGCATTACGCTAACTTTGCTATACCTCACAAATTAAACAAAACATCTTTTCACATATTTAGAACCTAAATCCATTTTTAGGGTTTAAAACATAAAACATTAAACGGTAAAATTCAAAATATTGCGAATAAAACATATTCATATGTGAAATAATTTGTAAATTCTTTGCTTTTAAGGAAAGTTCTCAAAATTTTATTCATTCTAAAAAATATCTTTACTTAAAGCAGAGGGTAAGTAGCAGGGGAGGGGGTAATAATCACGTTTTTATGAGTGACTTTGTTCTAAATTACCGCAGTAAGATTGATTTTACCATGCTTTTTATTATTAACTCGTATTCTTGTTTGTTCGGGCAGTACAAATCTTACAATTGATTTTTAACTAACTGCCCGACTACCTAGATATTTGAAACTTTCAGAATAGTTCAGAACACGATGAAAATGAATTTTTTTTAATACTTTTAGCCAACTGCTCTGGATCCCTGCAGCCTTCAGCAGCGTTATCAGTACAAATCTTGCAATCGATTTTTAACTAACTTCCCGACTACCTAGACATTTGAAACTTTCAGAAAAGTTCAGAAAACGGTAACAATAGATTTTTTAAATATTTTTAGCCAATTGTTTCTGTCGGCAGCGTTTATATTGTTCAACAGAAAATTTATTTAACTTTTTTACTGACTAGCTAGAAATTTGAAACTTTCAGAATAGCTCAAAACGCGGTAACAATGGATTTTTTAAATATTTTTAGCCAATTGTTTCGGGTCATTGCTGCCTTCGGCAGCGTTTATATTGTTCAACAGAAAATTTATTTAACTTTTTTACCGACTAGCTAGACATTTGAAACTTTCAGAATAGCTCTAAACGCGGTAACAATGGATTATTTAAATATTTTTATCCAATTGTTTCGGGTCACCGCAGCCTTCGACAGCGTTTATATGGTTCAACAGAAAATTTATTTAACTTTTTTCCCGACTAGTTAGACATTTGAAACTTTCAGAATAGCTCAAAACACGGTGACAATGCATTTTTAAAATACTTTTAGCAAACTGTTTCGGGTCTCCACTGCCTTCGGTAGTGTTCATATGATTCAACAGAAAATTTATTTAACTAACTTTTCGACTAGCTAGATATTTGAAATTTTTAGAATTGCTCAAAACACGATAACAATGCATTTTTTAATACTTTTAGCCAAATGTTTCGGGTCCTCACTGCCTGCGGTAGTGTTTATATGATTCAGCAGTCATATACTCATCCCGATCATCAATCTTCCCGACTACCTAGACTTTTGAAATTTTCAGAATTGCTCAGAACATAGTACGATGCATTTTTAAATTACTTTTAGTCATTTGTTTCGGGTTCTCGCTGCCTTCAATAGCATTTATATGATTGAACAGAAAATTTTAAAACACGGTATATAAAAAATTATTTTTATATTGCAATTATTTTTTTTAAGTATGGGTTAATTATGCGTACCTAACACACACTATAAAGGAATTTTGAGAAATCTTTCGCTTCTTCTTCCTCATTAAGTGTGGGGTGGATGCAAAAACACGTTTTCAAGAGAAATTATTCCCCAAATTATATCAGAACAAATTATATCAGGAAAGCAATTTTTTGATGCGTTGATTAGTTATGCGTACCCAAAAATACGGTAAAGGGATTTTGCGTAATTCTTTCCGCCAAAATTTTGAGAAAGGAGGGCAAGAACATATTTCTACGCATAATTCTGCTCTAAATAATCTTACAACGGCGATTTCGTATGTGTGAGTTGGTCATATGCATCCAACACCTAGTATAAGGAGATTTTGCGAAGACCTTTCGTCTATGTCAGGGTGGTAAAAAAATGTTTTCAGGCTTAACTCTGCTACAAATTATTTTCGGGAGGGGATTTTTTTTTATGTGTTGGTTGGTTGTGTGTACCCAACACGCATTATAAGGCGATTTTGCAAAATTACACTTCCCCTTTTTCTTCGAGCGGGCGGACAAAAAACACGTTTTTAACATTAGCTCTACTCCAAATTAACTCAGAAAGGCGAGTTTTGATGTGTGGGTATTGTTTAAAAGTACGCAATATGTAATTTGATAATACTTCGTTAAAATTCTAAATTTACCCGTGAGAGAGGGGGGGAAGTAAAAAGCGGTTAAGCCTATGCCGAAGGCAGTAGGAACCAATCATCATATTGCGGGACGGAAAGCTATTACAGAAGCCAGCGGGAACATTAACTGCGCGCTTTCGACTGATTTCAAAGTTTTTTTTTTTTTCCTAATTTTTTATTATAATATGGATTTTTTCCTATTTTTTTTAAATATAGGGACCAGCGAAAGTGGCAAAGCTTGCTAGTATTATTCTACACACCAAGCTAATGTTATCAAATATTATGGATCTGTATCTTACAATTTTAATTATTTAAGAATAGCAGTCAACAGGATAATTTTGATCAACAATTTAACTATTTGTTTATCTTACATAATTAATATAATGTATAAACAGAAAACTTGCTTAAGAAATGTTTTTAATGTTTAATATTTTCTATATAAATTTTTATTCACCTGCATCTAATATAACAAAAAAGCCTTAACATAATTTTGAACCGACTCACAGTCATGCTAACTATGAAATTAAGCCTTTGTATTTTATCATTTTCGAAATATATATGAATTAAAATTAAATTATCACGGTAAATAAAAAACTTATATAAAATGCATAAAAAAGTGCTTAAATGGTACTTATAGTTTATAACTAATTAGTATGAAGCAACTTTAAAACATCACTTAAATACATCTTCGCAAAAGCATGACATCATAAAAATTTAAAATACATTAGACAGATGTATGAAGTAATCATGTCTGTTTTTCTAAAATATGTAACAGAAAACTAGAAAAGCTCTTTATAACTAAATATGTTTATGTGCCATTGTTTAATTCTTCCAGCAAAGTGATGTGGAAAATTTTAGGTGGTTTAAAGTCAGTCATGGTGAATGAAAGGCACCATGACTGACTTTATTGAAACAAGCTATACAAAAGTTACAAGTGCAATAAAGTTCACGTTCTTGAGGTTAAAATACATTTGTTTACATTTACGAATACCCCTGACGACTACTGGTGCCGATAGTTCAATTATAGTAAAAATTATACCATCATAATTCCAAACGAAAAAATAGTATTTTTCATCAAAAAAGTTACCCAGTTATTAAAAATGTTAAAACACCAGTGTTCATCAGGGGTGACGAGCACTGGTAAAACGTGCAAAATATGCACCAGTAGTCGTCATACCTAAAAAACCTTTTTATCATGTCAAATTTTAAAAAGTTGCACATAAATCGTATTCTGCATTTCATAAACATTGCATACAGTGCTTTATGAGCAATGTCAAATGCAGCAAACAACAAAATATATCAAGAAATGTATAACTATTTCCTTAATCATTTGCTTTACGTTGACTCAATCCAATTGTAATTTAGCGTATACTTCCCTTATTTTGCTTCTCCCTACTCTTCCCCAATAGTTGAAGTCGAGCTTTTTGTGTTATAAGAAGCAGAAGGCTTTGGAGAATCTTGTGCGGTTAGATTCAAATTCATACAGGTTATAAAACGGTTATTTTAACACTTCTAAAAGGGTGGCGACTACTGGTGCAGATTTTAGGGGTGACGAGCACTGGTGTCTTTACATTAAATAAATACATTTAACTCAGCGTGAACGTTAAAAAATTATAAAAAGTTAAATTATGCATCTCACAAAAATTGACGTCATTATTACTTTAAAAATTCTATACACATTGATAATAAGTGCTGATGTAGTTCACGATGCTAATATACGTTCTTCTAAAAGGAGTAATATTTTATTTTTAAAACCAACTTTTTTTTTTTTTTCACTATCATTATTATTTCACTGAACTGAGTCCGCGTAATTTAAATATGCACTTTAAGCAGTGATGCCAGATTGGGGGTTTTGCCCCCATTTTGGGGATTTTTGAGGCCTCTGGGGACAATTTTGTGGACCAAATGTTTGTGGGGACATTTTTGGGGAATTCTAAAATTTTTGGGGACAAATTTAGGGAGTTCTTCAACTTTCTGTCAATGTTGGCAACGTAATGATTTATCCCTACGAACAGGGATTTTCAATAGCTTTATTGTTATTTGGGGATTTTTTTCAAAAATTATCTTCATTTGGGGAAAAATCTGAGCTTAAATCCACTTAAATCTGTTTGATATGTGTATATATATATTTGAAAATTTTTTATTTTCTCTTTTCAGTAGAAATCAAGTTGGGGATTGAAAACCCCCCTGATTTGGGGAAATTTGAAGACCTGTTTGGGGAAATAGTTTTTGACCATCTGGCATCACAGACTTAAAGGACTATTTTTGACCGAGAATATTACAATTATGAGAAAACATTCAACCAGGAAATTTTTTTGTATATGTAAGAGCATCGTTTCCCCCCAAGGAGGTAAAATATTTTCTATATAGCAATTGTCAAAAGAACTCGTAAATATCATTAAAACGAATGGTTAAACTACGTATCTGTGATAGAAACAAAACAAAGGTATACTTTATTCCTCGAAAAAAAAAATCCTAACTTGTCGTCTAAAAAGTACAAAATCGATTTATATTCGAAATTTAGAGTAATACTTTTCTGACATTCATATGATTTGTAAATACCATGGAATATGATTTTGGTAATTTAATATATTTATATATATATATATATATTAAAGAATTTGTACTGCATGCATTCTATAGAAATAGATAAAGGGAAGTATTGTGATGGACACAGCATACTAGTTTTTAATTTATTTACCATTACGAAATTTCATTATTTTACATTGTCTATTTCCTTTAGTTATTTCATATAATAGGGTTTAGATGTTTGAAGAAACCAATAAAGCGACGGGTGTCTAAAATCTTATAAGGGAAACCCCGATTCCTCCGCAGCAGGTTAAAAAGCAGATAGTTTATTCCCCATGCACTTTTTATATCTTTTCAATCAATTCAAATAAATAGCCAGCGTACTTTTATTACATAAAATATATCAAAAGCTCTGTAACAATTTTGTGTTATTTTATCCTTTTATCGTTTTTCACATTTTATTTAGCAATAAATATAAAACTACCAAAACTTATGAAGCGTTATTTCTTTCAATTTATATTCTCCGGAAATGCTGATTTTTTATTTCCAATTTGTCATAGATTTTTATTTACAAACAAAACCTTATTTAATTTTTTATTCAACGTTTTTATTACATGTAAATGAAAAGTGCAATGAAAAATTTGATGTATTTAATGTATTAATTTTATAAATTCACTTAATCTTTCCGAACATACCCTTGTAATTATGATGTAAAAATGACATATATTTTAATATTTTCTATTTAATTTTAATTCAAATCTATTTTAATGATTTATATCATAATTTACTCGTGCATTCAATATATATCTTTAATAACTGCCGAATTGTTTCTTCATCTATAAAATAATAAAAAAAGAAATGTAAAAGAAAATTACTCTGCAAACAAAACCTCATGATATCTTTTTGTCTTATAAAGAATAACACATGACTCATTTCATTTTTGTTCTTCCTAAATCATAATCATAATTTCTAACTTAATTTTATTCAGTAAGTCAAAATTATCCTTGAACAGATTTAAATTATAGCTATATTTCATGTATCTGATCATTGCGGTTTCTCATTTCTCATACGAAAATTTGGCGAAATTTAAGGGTTGTCATAGGGTGAGCATATAATGGCAATCCTGCTCTGTGTATTCAAATTTATTAGCTTAATTAGAGTATAACATATCTTAAAACACGTTTCATTTTATATGTTCTTGTGACGTGAAAATTAAATGCCAAACTGTTGCACTTCGATAAAAAATTGGAAAAAAGTATTTCCATTCATTTAAGCGATCAACATGTAATAGAATTCTATTTTAAGTGTACTGTAACGCACCGTCCTATTCTCCATAACTCTCTTATAGTTTAAAGGGATTAAAATGCAGCCATGTTGTTTATTTTCCATTATTTACTTTGTTTTTAAAGTCTTTCCTTTCAGTCCTCTGAAGCTAAAATAATCTGGATATGTAGCATCTTTCCTTCAATTTATTCAACCCAACTATTACGGCCTTCAAAGTTAAAAATATTGCCTGATTATCATTCCCGAACAAATACCATCAGAGTAATAATTACAAAAATTCGACTTGGACATTTTGGTGTGTCTATACGGTTTGAGGTGCCCTGAGTTCATTTTTGCTATTTTTACGAAGATGTATGTATGTGTGGTTACGCGTGTGTGTATACGTATGAGAGTGAACATGATATCATCTAAATGGTTTATCCTAATGAGCTGAAAGTTAGTACGTATGCTGTGAGTCATCGTAGCACAAACTGTATCGATTTTAGTGAATCTAGCGCTTACAGTTCTTTTACAGGGACACAACGAAAAATCCTTTATAATTTAGGGCCACAGATTGAAATTATATAACTTGCGATAACATCGAAATGCATTCCGAGCTTTAAATTCATTTACCTGTTATATATCCCCATCGCACTAACTATATAGAATTTGGGGGATATAGAACTTATATATTTTTACAGGAAGAAAAAATCTTTGTCATAATGACTTCAAATTATTTAACAGGCAACAGCGTTAAATTAAAAACATACTATTCAGAGAAAAATATTCAAACGCTTTATTATAATTTTCTCTTTTTTTTTTTATTTTATTATTCTCTTACTTTAATTAACCGTTTTTATTAAACCATTTATTTATAAAACCGTTAATTAGTTAATGTCCGGAAAAGCAAATGGAGTCCCTCTAGATTTTTATTTTTTAATTTTGTAAAATTTTAAGTGTTCTATAAGTTACATTAGATTTTGATATTTTTATTATTTAATTATTTAATAGTTTATTTTATTACTTAATAAATTAGCCATTTAGAAAAATATAACCAATAAAGTATGCTCATTAAAATTTTAACCACGTTTGTTATAGTATATAATACATTTTTAAACTGTCATTTATAAAAAGAAAACAACAAAAAAAAAATGTATATACATATAAATAAATAAATAAATATTTTGAGTTATACGTAATTTAATTTTGTACGAAAGTCTTTTTTTTTTTTTTTCTTTTTTTTTTTTTTTTTTTTTTTTTCATAACTGCATGTTGCCAGTAAAAGCTTGAAAGTTTTTATTTTATTTATTTATTTAGTCTCTCACTTAAATTTTCGGATCGAGTGGG
This sequence comes from Salticus scenicus, assembly GCA_963930645.1. Lineage (NCBI taxonomy): Eukaryota > Metazoa > Arthropoda > Arachnida > Araneae > Salticidae > Salticus > Salticus scenicus. Next base: position 128,662,290 of record OZ005661.1, read on the forward strand.
TGGATTCAATCTAAAAGTTATTTTTTTACGTGCGCTTTCATACAATACAGGCACAGTACCGTTTTACTTTGTTTAAACTTCTGTGACATAAATATTTTCCTGGCCATGTAGCAAATTTACGCAATAATCTAAATATAGCACTTACAACCAGCAAATGTTGAAGTGTTTAAACTGGGTCCCGATGTAACTTAAAACAAAAAAGAAAACAATCGAGAACCTTTCTTCAAAATAAAACCTAAGGCATTTTATTTTATCCCAAAATGTATAACAAGACTAAGTTCGCTTATTAAGTTAAAAAAAAGGGGAAACGGTAGCCTTTATCGTTTGGCAGTAAGGACAAACACTTCGATTTAAAATATATGTATTAGAATTACTTTTTCATGTGTTATGGTTCACATAACAAACTAAACCAGGGACATTTTTTTTTTTTTTTTTTTTTTTTTTTTTAGAAAAGAGCTATATTATCGTTCCAAATTAATCCAAGATTTTTTTTTTTTTTTTTTTTTTGCAAAGCAAAAGTAACATACGTAAGTCTCATTACTGATGTACAGTGGTGAACGCATGGTATAAAAGAGCCACGTGACACGACATCATCTCTAATCTGACATCTTACACCAACCTATCTTAATAATAACACTGCGCCGAAAAGAAAAAAAAAAAAGATCACTAATGCTATTTTTGTTGATTTTTATGTAAATTGACCTTCTGAATCCGAATATGAGCCTTTCCCCCTCAAGAGATAAAATTTATAAGCATAAAATTACCGAAAAGAGTAATAGGACGGCGTCCCTAAAAAACGGTGGATGATAGGGCAAAATGGGCGTTATATTCGTATTCAGGAGGTCATTTTACATTAGAACTTGGAAAAAATGGTGTTGGGGCCGATTTTCAAGCAGAACAATGTAATCCTATCCGTCTGGGCCCCTTTCGTCAGAAAAAAAAGAACCTTTTTCTATACTTTAGTCCACTATATACGTTTTCTTACAAAGTCTAATCTGATTTTCTTGTGCAATTCAATCAAAGGTAGCTTCTTGTTTATTTTCTTATACTCGTATTTAATGATTCGTCACCTCTGTAAAGTCTTTGAACGTTCTGCACATTTGTTTTAACACTGACTTCATGGTTGAGCCTTGTATAGACAATACAAAATTTGACGCAACTCTCAAAACAAGAACGAAAAATCATGCGACGCGCATTGATTATTAACACTTTCCAACTGTACGTACTTGTTGATCGTATAACTTTCAATGTTCTTTGCCTACGTTATCACACAACGGACAGACAGAAAGACTCAAAGACATACAGACAGACTAAATAAATTCATAATCACTCTTAAACATCATTGGAAAAAAATAACAATGCTTAACGCAAAAGAAAATACAGCCCTTAGATCTTAATTGCAGCCATTAATCTATCTGAATATTTTAGTGGCACCCTGCAAATTTGAAGCTCAACTATATCTTTTTCTAACAAAACATTATTTTAGCATATTGACAATAAATGTCAATTATTTAGGAATTTTGCAGTAGAAAGTTATTTAAATGTCTGTCCTAAAACTCTATGCATTCGGATTTTTGTGGGGTGTCCTTGTACACAATAGCAATTTGTAACAAATTGCTGTAAAATTCAGAATGTTCATCGTTTATTAGTAATTAATTTACTTTCTTAGAGAATAATCCCATAACTTTAATTGGCAGTATCTTATTATTACGCTCGATGAGTGGAACAGTTTTTCTTGTCGCTCACTGGTCATACTCCAGAGTTGAAATTCCTTTCAGTGTATAAAAAATATTAGATATTCAAATAAAAAATAGTGATAATTACCTTTACAAATATATATTTATTTCCCAAGAAATTCTGACTTTTCGCATTTTTTGAAACATATTGTAAATTATTACTAGATATATTAAATTTCTCTTTTCCGAGGAAAACAAATATAAATAAAGTATTATTGAGATCAAAATTTTACTTTCTTTTGAACAAGTAATGGCATAATAAAAGTTTTTTGTTAACAACACCATTGTAACCTTTATTTTGCCAACTGAAAATCTAGTTATTGAGTACTTCTAAACCACTTCATAAAGAAAGTTATTCTATTTTTAAATTTTTCTGCATTCCAGTCGACAGGAATTCCGCTAATTATTAACTATACTCTAATTAATATTTACACTCTAAGAAAAAATTGGCCATTTGATTCTTAAATTAACTTCTTCGAGAAAAATGTCTAGTGCCGGTATTTGCAACAAATTGCTGTAAAATCCACCTCCTTTCTTAAAGACTAATCCTATAACTTGAACAGGCATTATTTCATTTTTACGACTAGTGACTGGAACATTTTTTGCGGGTTACTGACCATATTTCACCGTCGAAATTTCGTTTAGTGTATTTAAATTATTAGATACCCAAATCAAATATTGGTAATTACTTATACAAATATAAATTTATTTCATGGGAAATTCTGATTTTTCGCATTTTTAGAAACATATTATACATTATTACTACCCATATTAAATTTTTCTTTACAGAGAAAAAAAATAAAGTTAGCGAGATCAAATTTCATTTATTTTTCTACAAGTAATGGCATAATAAATATTCTCTGTTAACAACACCATTATAGTCCTTCTTTTTATTTTACTTCTAAAAGCTTGGCACCTGATCATTTATTTACTCAAATTCTTTCGGAAGATAGAGTTAAGATGTGTCAGGGAGGTAATAAAGCTAGGGTGTCTTAATACTTTATGAGAAAATTCAGCTCTTTCTCCAAACGATAAAGTTCATGTAATTTTTTTTTTTCTTCTAGCTTAGTCAAAATGGCTTATACAGTCATAATATATAATAAAATCTTTAAAAAAAATCTTAATCATCTCAAAAGCAAATTATATCACTATTATTATTATTATTACTATTATATGTAAATATAGCTGTAGTAATTTATAACTTTATTTTGAAAGATTATGTGAACTGTTTAAAATAAATTAAATACATGAAGTAATTTTTAATAAATTATGTTTGTTTGATTATTCTTTGTTTACTTTTAAATTACTATATAAGCTAGTATTAGTTATTTATTTGTTTCATAGCTTTTAGTAGTTTCCTCTTAAACTCCATTAAATATGAGATAGAATTCTTAAAAATATTTCAACCAATTAGGTCTAGGTCCCTAGCGTAGACAATCGTCCATAAACCTCCCACTAACTCTAACGTACATCATATTACATTTAATGAAAAAAAAAAAAAAAAAAAAAAAAAGAGGAGGCATATAAACAGCAATCACGGAAATCAATCTTTTGTTAGAAATATGCCAACTGCGCCCGAGCCATTATGTATTCCTTTCTCTCCAACATAATATTTTTTTTTTCGAAAATACCTAGAATACACCTTTTCCTTCTTTAATTTTACTTTCACTTACACTAATATGATAGAGAAATTATTGTTTGTGACCAAATTTTCCAAATTGTACTGAAAAAAATATATACACTCCTTCTCATAATTATAAGGACACTTTATATTTTGAAATAACTTATGTAAAAATAATTGTGAACAAGATTATACTAAGTGCACTCAATATATCTAGTATTTTAAAAACCAAAACTGCTAAAATATTTTAATATGAAACAAAATTAATAAAAAATTATGCAATTTTTTTTTTCTCCACGTTTTTAGATGTTCATAATTATAGGGACAATCAAGATTTTTTCGTTTTATTTAACTTACAATTGGATAAATTACAGTTGACATGCGAATTCTTTAACTACTGAGCTAGATTAATTCATGTATAAGCCTTCAATTTTTCTGCGATGGACATTACTGATAATTCCTCGTAAAAAAGAGCATTCATATACTGAAGTATGATAAATGTCTTTTTTAAGTGGAAGAATAATTTCAATCCGCCGAATTTCTACTGAAATTCGAAGATCTAAAATTGCTGAAGGAAATGTGATCAAACGTTGAACTGCTGGTTTGATAGGAGAGAGATCTGATGCAAAATCAGAGTTGTTTTACAGAGATCGAAGACTCATAATTCCTCTTACTGTTCTACTCATAATGACTGCTGTTGAATTTGCTCGTAATTTTTAACGAAAAGTTGGGGTCCACATTTATGCATGTTTAAAATAATTAATAATATGTTAAAATCAATAAAAAATCTGTAAAAATCAATAAGCATTTAATGAGGGGGGGGAGAACGTCTGTGTTAAAGTTTAATAAAGACAATATTAAATGGTAAAATGTTGCATTTTCGGATGAAAAACAATTTATTCTTGATTAATCAAATGGTTTTAACAGTTACTGGCACGATCTGAAGATAGCGAAAGGCAGAGCAGATTTTTTAAAGGCAGATATGAATCGCGCATTTTAAAGGTGGATCTATGGTGCTCTGGGGAGCTGTTTCTACTGAAGGCAGAATGAATTTAGTAATTTTTTTATATTATTATGAACATAAAGAGAATATCCGCAAATTTTAAACCTGGAATTCTCAGATTTTTGTTGGATTTTGGAGGGTAATAATATTTTTTTTCAACAAGACTTACATTTTTGCTCTACTTCTATAGCAATAGAAAATAGTTTGAAGAAAGAAACTTCTTTATTGTTGCCTTTCCCGTAGAATAAAAGTTGAAAAAACCTTAACTTATCATATTAGAAAAGTGCATGTAAGTGGAAAGCAATTTTAAATAGTTTAAATGTATTCAGAATATTATCTATACTGTATGAAATGGTATTGAAACTGAATATTAAAGAAAAAAAAATATATATATATATATATATACCTGAGAGAATGTCTGACTGTTTCACCCTAAAACGAGACCCCAAAAATATTAATTTAAAGAATAATTGAAAAGAAATGCTAAGTTTCGAGCTGTTCTTATAATAGTGAACACCTAAAAAATCCATTTTTTTCACCGTATTTAAAGTTTTTTAAGATAGAAAAACGATAAAACTTTTTAAATATCGTCTATTAATGAAATTCAAATTAATAAAAAATATATTTGTTTAAATAATAGTGTTCAGTGTTTAGTTAATATAGAAAAACATGTGTCCTTATAATTATGAGAAGGAGTGTATATATACCGCCTTCCTCTAAAAAGAATAAGTATTCATTTTCTAAATCGCTAAACTAGAAATGTACATTTTCGAGCTACACGCATAATGTAAACAAATAAACTGTATAAACGAAATGATTGAGAATTTCTAGTCTATACATTTCTAGATGGTGAAACAATATTATGAATACTATGAATATAATGAATCCTTTGTATTGAGAAAAATTCTCGCTTGATATTCTAGGATTGGGTCATAAAACAAAATTTAAGTTACTAAAAGTAGCCTATTTTGTTCGCATTTATTTACAGAGATATCTAATCACGATAATACAAGAAAAAGATCTAGAATTCTACTGCAGGTTTCTAGAACTCGCCAACAAAGGGAACTAGAATCTATAATGATGGCATGAAATTATTTTTACTATAGCTACATTTTATTTTCTAGACGTTAGTCACATATATATATATATATATATATTTTTTTTTTTTTTTTTTTCAGTTTATGTTTTCTCTATAGTTATTCAATCTGCGACATCCTGAACTCTAATTTTTTTCTAGTGAATTCCTTTAATAAATAAATCTAGAAAGGCATTTTTGTGATCACCTTTCCTCTATAGATATAACAAACTATATATTTGTAGCTTTATCGTTTTAAAACTACACATGACTGTACAATCTTGTGTAACTTCTTTAAAAGTTAAGCTATAAAGCCAATTATGAAAGCTTTCTTTCTTAAAAAAAAAAAAAAAAAGTGTTTTAAAGTGTCATCACAGAGATAACAATACATTAAAGTTTAATGGTGCAATATTCCTTTCCTTTCCTTTCTCTCTCTCTTCTTTCTTTCTTTTTGCTTTTCTTTTTTAAATCTCTCTGGGATCATACAATTCACTTTACTCTTAAAACCCGAATAAACTACTACGTCAGAAACGCCAAAGAAAAATATTTGCGATGCGTACAGCTGTTTCGGTAGCCTTAAGCGTACCGTCTTCAGTGCAAAAAGAATTCTGAATCTGGAGAAGTGCTTGTATATATAGGAGAGGGACCGAATTTAGTTCAACCAATAGGATTACGGGAAAGGTGGCGAGTGTGGCCAATAGGAATTTAGGAATGTTAGCTGTGTAAACAGTAGAAAAATTAAGAAAATGTGGACTGAATGTAAAGTTTCCAACAATCAGACAAATAGGGAACAGCGAAATCACAATTTACAAGGTTTTTTAAAACTTTTATAAATATGAAAAGCTTCAAAGAAATCGAGTTCATGGATAGATTTAGGTCTGCAAATTATTTTAGCTGAATTAAATTTAAAATTATGATTTCACTCATAGCAATATTTAGAAATAGGCGATTTATTGGTTTCTTGTTTGCCGACGTAATTCATATGTTCTTTTAGACAAAATTTAAGACTGCATTTAGTTTGGCCAATATATGATAAGAAACACTGACAGGAAATACTATAAATGCCCCAAGAATCATGCATATCAATGGGATCTTTTAACTGAGAAAAGGTGAGTTCATTGGAAGGCGAAAATATTATTTTAAAATCATATTGTTTGAGAATTTTAGCTATGGTTTGACTTGATTTAGGAAAATAGGATAAAACAATACTGATATTAGAAGAGACTGATTTAGTAGACGAAATACGAGGGAGTTGTAATTTTTGGATAGCTTTGTCTATAATGGAAGGGTCATAACCTCTGTCAATTGCAATGGCTTTCAGGTATTTATTGGAAGGCGAAAATATTATTTTAAAATCATATTGTTTGAGAATTTTAGCTATGGTTTGACTGGATTTAGGAAAATAGGGTAAAACAATACTGATATTAGAAGAGACTGATTTAGTAGACGAAAAAGAAGGGAATTGTCATTTTTGGATAGCTTTGTCTATAATGGAAGGGTCATAACCTCTGTCAATTGCATTGGCTTTCAGGTATTTCCCTGTCTTAAGTCCACCGGGGCTTAAGACAGGGAAGGGGTGAGTATATAAATATAATTTATCCTTATTTTAACAGTTTTAAAAGTATAATCTTATTCTCTCTTACATTAATATCTTATCGTTTTCAATTCTCTTAAATTGTTCTTATTTCAGATACATTATTATACAAATAGATGATACCTGGAAAATATTTTGGTTTAATTTTTTTTTAATTAATTGTTAAAATCATTGAGTTTTTGGGCAATGATAGCCATTTTATATGATCTCATATATCACACTCTCATAAACAATTCATTTTTTATTGCCCTACTGCTATAACTGTTCTTGACAAAGATATAACAGTAAAAATTTTGGAAAGTTTCAAAGTTATTTTTCTACGTTAAATTTTTCAATATATTTTGCTTTGTATAAAGCTTCACTTTCGTATGTAATTATCTATTGATTAATTCAAGTCTTTCTTCCTGGTGTTCGATCATTATAATAAATTATTAATTTTATTATTATAAGACATCTATATTATAAATACATTTGGAATATATATATATATATATATATATATATATCTGCAGGTATAAGTCTTCAGTGCTATTAAAATATTTTTTGTTATAATTATTATTATTATTACTATTATTTTTTTTATATAAACAATAATAAAAAGTTATTAGTTCTTAATATCTTATTGTCTGCTAGCAATTTGCTTTTTAACTTTTATATTTACTATCTGATTTTATTCTGTGGTAGAATATAAATAACTAATTATTTACTGCTGTGAGAAGGACATTGTATAATTTATAATAATATTTTCTAATATATCCTCTGAGCTTCAAAATTTAGACGGAGTTCTATTTTCCCTATTTTATATGTATGTTCTAAATACAAAATAGTTTTATTTTTACAAGAAATCAAGCAATAAAAATGTTATAAAATATGTGATATTTTATATTCATAGATGAATTTTAAATAATTAAAAATATAGCAGTAAACAATTATAATTGATATTATAGCATAATATCTGATTTTAAAAACTGGAAAAAACAAAACAAAAGATAAATAAATAAATAAAATAAAATAGAGTAAAATAAATACATAAATATTGATTGTATAAATAGTTTATTTAATAAAAGGGTTATTATTATTGTTATTTAAAGGAAATATTTTATAAAAAGTTTTAAATTTTAAATAATTAAAAGTCCATTTTAAAATTTTAAAATCTCTAAGAATACGTAATTGTCCCTTTAAGTTTTGTTTCACGGCGGATAACTTCATAACCCGAAAGTCGAGATATTGTTCAACTTTAAGATATAAATTACCTTTGTCAAGTGCTTTTTACAACTAACTGCGGTTGGATCTTGCATATTAATTAATCCTGGATATTTGCATTAGCTAAAGTGGCAGTCAGTAGTTTATTAACCAACTGGAGTCGAGATCGGGCGATCAAAAATGGAAAACAAAACAAACGAGAGAGCCTTTACATTGAAGATTTTGTCCCCATTTTGGGGATTTTTGAGGCTTCTGGGGACAATTTTGGGGACCAAATGTTTGTGGAGACTTTTTTTTTTTTTGGGGGGGGGGGGGATTCTAAATTTTTGTGGACAAATCTGGGGAGTTCTTCAACTTTCTGTCAATGTTGGTAACGTAATGATTTATCCCTACGACTAGAGACTTTCACTAATTTTATTGTTATTTGGGGATTTTTTTCAAGAATTGCCTTCATTTGGGGCCCATGTTTGCCTTCATAAATTATAGAAAAACCTGCTTGATATATATATATATATATTTTATCTTCTCGAAAAAAATTTTATTTTCCCTTTTTACTAGAAATCAAGTTGGGGATTTTTTCGAAAAAAAAAAAAAAAAAAAAAACCCTGATTTGGGGAAATTTGAAGACCTGTTTGAGGAAATAATTTTCGACCATCTAGCATCACTGTTGGGGGATCCACCGCTACTAAGGCACCTATATATACGAGCTGGCGCATCAGGCATTTTGTTGCCTTAGGGTTGCCACATGTACTCAACGCGTTTCTCTGATAAACAAACCACAATTTTTTTTTTATCGTCTTACGTTACTTTAGAGTAACTTGTGTTATTATATTTCATAATTTTAGCTAAGTAAACTATGATGTGAAAGTTTGTTTAGAGATAAACTGCTATAATCATTCAAGAAGTGAATATAAAATGTTCACAGACCTTATAATACTGTATATTTGAGTTTTGGCGACATTTTGTGAAAGAAACAGAAACCGCCCTAACAACATATCTTACCCCAGTACATCCATTGGATATCCTCAGAATAAAATGACATCCTGAGAATGTACTGTGAAAAAAAATGTGTTTTTAGGAATATTATTGTTGCTTATTGCTCTTATCTTGACCGGATTAGCTTCAGATCAAGATTTCTTAAAATCATTACGGAAGTGATAAGGACGCCAAGCGGAAATGCTGTCCTCTTCGGAGGCAAAAAAATGGCGGTGATGCGCCGGCCTATTATTTTATTTAGGGGCTCTAACCGCTACCGGTCCTCTTCGCGCCGACGACGCTTAGTGTGTTCTGGTATTGTTTCTGTCTTCACAGCAAACGGCCGATGACTGGCACCATCGCGTAACTATACGACTAATTTATGCTGCTTAAATCTGAGTGTATTTCGTACAACAGATAGCGTATCGGCTATTCACTATCTGCGACTTTTCAGGCGAATACATCTCAGCATTTATTAATTAAAACTGCAGAAAACTGCTTATGTGGAATCTGAAATTTTTGTGCATGCTAACTCATAAATGATACAGAGCATGCTTTGTTTAGTTTTAATGTTTTATATTATTCTTGCAATTTAACTTTACTTGCACAACAAGGAGAAAGAATAAAGATGTTTTAACCAAGTGGTAACTAGAAATAGAATAAAATAGAATTGCAATTGCAACAGATAAAATGGCGACCCAAAACGTTATTGAAAAAACATGAAGCAAAATTTTTGTAAACGAGTATTTCCATTTCAAAATGATGTAATACACAAATACCATTGCAATTGCAACAGATAAAATTGCGACCCAAAGCGTTATTCAAAACGTGTGGAAAATTCCAAAAAGCTCTGGTTTGTAAATATTTCGGTTTTGGAGTCAGAAATCTAGAAGAAGCAAGCTTAAATGTATAAGAAAAATCAGTTATTCTTTTAGTTATTTCGTTTATAGCAAAGGATGGTAAACCATTGTCGATTCTGATTGGTTTAAGAATTTAACTATACCCATCAAACTGCCGTTCGGAAAAATTGTATTTATTTCCTTAACGATTACAAAGGGAAAAAACATCAAATTCCTTATCGTATTCAACAAGATATTGCACAAGTGTGATTAGCACTTGAAACCAAATATTTCTTTTATTTGAATAATCACCACTAATTTGTAGAAAGTAAGCAGGAATATCAGTTTTAATAAGTCGATGTGATATTTTGTTATTTTTCATGTCCGTACAATTTTTAAAACTTTTAGTTTATATAGAAGCGGACGTCGAAACTTTTTTCAATAATAATTCAAAATAGTTTTTTTATTAAACTTTAATGTGACATAATTTTTTAAAAATGTACGATGTATACTGTGATACTTACATTATACGCTTTTATAATGGATTCTTTAATTTCATCCAAGTTTCATCTCGTTCAAGTATCCCTATCATTAAATATACATTCTTTGTGTGTGAAAACCACCTATTTTTCTGAATATTTGCATGGAATATGTTTGATAGTAAAATAAACAGTATTCGTTAATTTATTTTCAAGAAATTAATTTGATTTTCTGACGTATATGTTTTTATCAGTAAAGCCGCTATTAAACAAAGAACCATACGATAGTCTTTAGCACAAAATACCTCATAAACAGGTTTCTCATGCGGGAAACGATCCAAATATGCCGTTTGATACAAATTGCCGTACGTACGTTCGTCAATCACGCATTTTCGACTGTTTAAATCACATACGGTTGTCTTTAGAACGGAATCCTCCAATCAGAGGATCGCAATTACAGAGCACCCTCTATTCTTTTCCCTTTTAAACATCCTTAGGGGGGAATAATAGCCAAATGTTGGGTCCGTTGTTTACATTTCTGGATTTCGTTCTTCCGTTTATGCTTCAAAACAACCCTACTGAAGACGTTTGGTCGCTTTTGAGCGGCAATAGCTTATATTTTAGAATAAATCGTCTTCCGTCTGATAGCACCTTAATAGAGTTTCTTTAAATTTTCATAAAACTTAAAACCTTATTTTTTGCCACTACAGATAAATTAAATAACGATAAGAACTCATTCACAAATGGTAACATTTCTTTTAAAGCTCGTAGATAAAATTCACTAAATGCTAAGAGTTGTATACTGCCATTTTTTAAAGCTAATCCGATTTATAAGCATAAAAGAAAAGTAAGAATATTGAACAATATTACCGGGTGCGTCAAAAAAATGTATACACACTTTGAACAGTCATAGAAAATTTATATTCTATTCTATTAGGTTCAATTGCTGGAAATGGAAAGCTTAAAGTCTAATTTGAAACATAAATGCACTTTCTGATGCAAATGTGATAACTGTTCAAAATGGCGGCCTTCAGCATCAATCACTGAGCTGAAGAACAACTGGAGCAAATGCTTCCAATACTTTTACACAGTGTTCGTGCGTGCCAGTTTTTCTGCAATCGTTCGCCTGCCTTGCATGGCAAGCAACATTTGTCGGGTCGTCTATTACTATTATAATCTTTAAAGAATTAAAATTTAAAATTGTAATGTCATGTTTAGCATATGGTTGTTCGAACAGACAACCTTTACATAATTTTACTTTGAAATATAAATATATCAAATGCTTTTTGCCATGCAACGCTCGGAAGACAAGCCTTCAAAAAACGGCACGCGAAAACCAGTCTAGCATTTCCTCCAGTTGTTCTTCAGCTCAGTGGCATCAATACACTGCTGAGTAACTCAATGAGTGAACTCAAAAAGGTTGGCGACTACTGCCTTATGACCGCTGAATGTTTCATTTGTATATTTGTATGGTTGGATGGTTGGGTTTTTTACGTCGCACTAGTGCTGCGCAGATGGGCAATTGGCGACGGTCTGGGACACACTCCTAGAGGTGGTCTGGAGACATGCCATCACAATTTTGATCCTCCGCGGAAGGGATGACTCTCCAGCTTCGGTGACCCGCCGAGGTATAAATTTTGATGGGAACATGGAAGATATTGCGGTCACGACAGATTTTACGTGCACCAGCCACCATTAGTGTACACGACGGTCTTTGACAGGCTCGAGTACCGAACCCACAATCTTCCAATTACGAGGCTGGCACTCTACCGACTGGGCAACCGCGGCCCTGTATATTTGTATGAATACATTCATTATTTTAATAGTTGTTTTACTTAAAATGAAGAGATTTTTTTATAATAAAAAATAAGTAAATTTCTTTGTAATTAATTTTTTTTCTATTTAGTAATTATTGTTTCCTGCCATTTGGACAAAATATTTCAATTAAAACTAGTATGTTGTGGCCACCACAAGACTTTCTTCTATATTTTCTTATACAAATTCACGCAGTAACAATATTAAAAAAAAAAAAAAAAAAAAAAAAAGAAAGATTTTTTTCTGTTTTTTTTCCGTTAAAAGTAAAAAAAAATCGATAACTTTGTTTTAAATTACCACATATTTAAAGTTCAACCATTCGTTTTAAAGGTATCTACGAGACCTTTCGAAAGATACCGATCTTGAAAATTTACACCCCCTTCGGGGGGGGGGGGTAACTTCCCCATAGGGTGGGGAAGCAATGCCCCAATTTTTTTCCCTAATTAACTACTATTATTATCAATAATTCATATTAATTTCACAATCACAGGTTAAGAATAACTCTCATTATGTACATTTATACGAAATTTTTTCCTATACTGGCATGTTAAAAATTTAGAAAAAATACGATCACAGCGCCACCTGTTCAGCGATTGATCCCCAAATCTAATCAGCTTCAATTTATGTCAGGGGCCAACTAAATACCAAGTCTGGTTAAATTTCGTAAAAAAAAAAAAAAAAAAAAAAAAAAACGATTTTTTTCTAAGTTTTTTTTTTTCGTTAAAAGTAAAAAAAATCGATAACTTTGTTTTAAATTATCACAGATTTATAGTTCAACCATTCGTTTTAAAGGTATTGACGAGACCTTTCGAAAGATACCCATCTTGAAAATTTACTCCCCTCGAGGGGGGACTTCCCTCCCAGTGGGGGAGGGGGGGGCGAGCCTCCTATGCATACAAAATTTTTTTCCCAGTTGACTATCTCTATTACAAATAATTCTTGTAAATTTCATAATGATTACTAGAAAATAATTTTCTTTATACACATTTATACAAAATTTCGTCCTATATCACTATGTTAAAAATTTAGAAAAAGCGGGATGGCAACGCAACCTGTAAGACAATATTTACCAAAAGTTGATAGGCACTAACTTATGTCAAGGTGCAACTACATACCAATTTGTATGAAATTCTGTGCAGTAGTTCTTGAGATACAGTTGCCAAAAATTTGGTCACACACACACACACACAGACAGACAGACAGACAGACAGACAGATATTTTCTAAAAATGGTCAAATCGTGTTCTACATCTCTCAAAACGTGTAAATTCATCAAAAACCCGAGGTTGAAAATTTTTACGAATCCAATACTTTCTCTATATTACATATAGAAGAAAGTAAAAATTAAATTATTGTATCCTATATTATAATATAAAAGAAAACTTTACTCACTAACTGACTCATCAGCTCACAGCCAATTCTAGTGGAGCCTTAGAATTAAAACTGGGGTAGATCATAGAGCATATTGTAACGAATTTGTAAATAAGAATATATATATATATATATATATATATAAAAACTGTTTAAAAAAATGAAGCATATTTCATATTTAACTAAATTAATAACTTTATTTTGCTTTGTTACTTGGCAGAAAGCTCTTTCGCCGGAGGATCCACCGCGTTGTCAGTGCCTCTTGCTAGTAGTGGACGGCGACAGTTGATATCTTGGTCTTCACTTTTATCTACGAAAAGATGGCGTCACACATTGTCTATCTCGGCCGATTCGTGGTCGCTAATGACGAGAGCATCGAAATTGCGCATAACAGAAACGTCATTAACAACCACGAATGGGCCGAGGTCAGTCGCTTTCCACTACTAGCAAGAGGCACCGACGACGCGGAGGATCCTCCGGCGAAAGAGCTTTCTCTCAAGTAACGAACCAAAATAAAGGATTTATTTAGTTAAATAAGAATAGATATTTTTATGTAAATTCCTTCAAAAAGGCTTAGTCAGGTTATAAAATGATAAATTTGCGTTGAAATAGCTTATTTTCCCTTAAAAATCCGTTCAAAATCTTCATTAAAGCAAGTTATGGCTTTTGTGTGAATTTGGCGAATTTTTTGCGCCTTGGCGACTTTTTTGGGGAATTTGACGAGAAATCCCTTATTATTGATATATCAAATACCTAAGCTCTAACTTGACTGGCTGGTTAGTTTCTGGATTTTTTCCATTTTCTACGGGACTATTTAAGGAATTGAATCGCGCCGAATGAGTCAATGTTTGTCAAGTCATTGATTGCTGAGTAAAGAGTACTGAATCTCTTTTGATTACAGCTTGTTACTGTGTGTTAATGCTGTTTTACTGTTAATTTGATGCTGTCAGCTATTATTTAAGTTGGAAATACTGAAGTTGATTATTGGTTCAAATACCTTTAATCTTCTAGAATTGTATGTAAATAAAATTTTGAGCTTCTGCAAGATTCGCCTTTCATTCAGAGACAATTCACGATCCCCAAATACGCAACAATATAGTGTTAGTGCGTGCTCCCAAGTCAAAATGCTTGCTGGTATATGTTTGCTAGTCTAGAATTAAATGCTGTATCCCAGCAAGTAAAATAGCATAAATTACCAAAAATATTTGTTGTTCCACCAAAATTACCAGCAAGTCATGGTGTGTATTGGCACAGCTTATTGCTTATCCAGCATACATAATCTAGCTTCTGTTGCTTGAATAGTATGTTGCTGGTCAAGCAGTAATCAGGACTACTATTTGCTTGCAATTTCTGCTATACTAGCAGTAATTCACAACTAACAGATGCTTTTTTTGTCGCTATTTTCTGACTTCTCACTGACATCTAGCATGCCATGCTATTTCTACTTAACGGCCCTCTTCACTTACTGTCGCTGGAAGCCCGAGCCAATGCATTCAGTGGGAAAATTTTCTTTACAAATAACTTATTAACTAATACATATTTTTAAATTCTGTTTTCCCATTCAGAAAATTCCCAACTGTTAAATTGACGGACTTTTTTAAAAAAATGTATTTTTTTATTTTTTAATATTTTATTTTGAAATTGCAAAATGAAAAAATAATTCACATTTTGAAAATTCATATTTTGCAGCTTCAAATATATATATATTTATATATATATATAATTTAAAAAATAATTTTTGTAAAAGGTCCGTCAGTTTAACAGCTGGGAATTTTCAGAATGTGAAAATCGAATTTAAAAATATGCATTAATTAATAAGTTATATGTAAAGAAAAATTTGCCATAGAATAACATTAGCTTCGGCTTCCCGCGGCGGTGACGGAAGAGGGCCCTTAAGCTGCCTATATAGCATATTACGCTGGCAAGCATAAAAAAGCACATAATAGCTTGATAAGATATATACCTCTCCATGCTTTGGAAAAGCTTAAACAACAAATAAGCATAAAATGCTTGTATATAGCTTGTCGTGCTATTGCTGTGTAAGCTAGCTATATAGCATTTGACGCTGGCTAGCATTATAAAGCATGTAATAGCATGAAATTCTAGCAGTCAAAGCAAAACATAGCAATAACTAGCCTATTTTCTTTGCTGGTACTAGCATGGATTTTCACTTGGAAAGATGGTTTTTTTTTTACATTCAGTCCTCTCTATCCCTAAGAGGAAAGACAGTCAGGACATGGAACTACGGTAAAATTGCAGGGTAAATATTTTTTTCAGCATATTTACACATAATTTGGATTTTTGAATAATTCTAGTTTCCACGATAAAATCGAATCATATTTTTAGTTTTCATGATTAGCATTTTTATTTTCCTTAAAATAAATATATATTTTTAAAACAAAATTGGATTATTTTTCATTGCTAATAAACAAAAAAAAAATTTCCGGGCACGTTCAAGCTTTATACTTACACAAAACTTTCTGAATAGTGACGTAATCTCAAATTTAAGATCTCAAAAAGAATATCTCTAAAATAAAACTTTTATATAATATTTAAACTCAAAAGAAAACTTCGTCTTTATGTTAGTATAGTGAGACGATAAGGGATTTTAGTTTCTAAATATCTGTTTAATATTTTTCTCTACCTTGCAGTATTTTAAAGTATTCTGTTTCTTAGAACTTTCACATTTCTTACCAAGAGGCAAAAAGTATGAAGAGGCTAAATAAAATATAAAATAAGTTTTTGTAAGATTAAATTTCATCATATTACTTAAAATTGTATAAACGGTAAATTATTAAAATAGAAAAAAAAATGTACAATGTGATAATAGATATATAAAGATATAGATAATAGATATATAGATAAGAGTGATATTTTCTTTTAATTTAAAAATGCAAAATACTAAGTTTTAAAAAAGTATTACCGTAATTTCTGGTAGATAACCCGCAGGTAAGAAGTGTCATTTCTCCACTTTTTCCGAGGAAGAGCTTGTACAAATATAAATTTATTTATCAATTGAAATTTTTGGTGCAAAACTGGATTATATAACCTGCGGGGTATCTATCCGAAATTACGGTAACTCTGTTTGAGTTGAATCTCGGATATTAATTTATTACTTTTATTTGTCATTGAGCTGAAGGCTCATAACATAAACATTATGCAATTTCTATCATGTAGACTATTTAACAGATTATAATCCATATTCACATTTGTATTGTGCATGTTTATTACTGCTGTTATCATTATTTTGATTTATAAAAGTACTGGATACTTATTTGCTATACAACATTTACAAATAATCTGGTATGGCAATCACAATACTTTCTCTTAACCTGCATTACTGCAGCAATATTATTACAGCTTAGATATACTATATATATATATATATATTATAAAATTTAAATATAGGATGGAGTAAAACTTGAATTATTAATTATATAGAACTAGAACAAAAGGGGGTGGTTGTCAATTTTCCATATTCTAATGACTATTCCAGTTTGTCCAGGTATGTATTTATATATTCTCGTATTTTATATTGATGTATTATATGTTGTGCTTGATTTATGAATTTAATTGCTTTTTATGCTTTGTATTAATTAAAATTCGTTTGCTGTATGGTAATGCTTCTATTTGTGAGAAGTTGGGGGCTAGAAACGTGTTTTTTGGTTAAATTACCAGCGTTTCGTCAGAAACTTCTCATATTCTATTCCTACGGCCGACAGGTGGCGCTGCTAGACAGCGATTTCCGCAGTTTAAGGGAAGGCTATACCTCAGGAACTACTGCACAGAATTGCATATCAATTTATATGTAGATGCACTTTGACATAAATTAGTACTTGTGAACTTTTAGTTTACTTTTAGTTTTAGCGATTATACAGCGATTTCTGCAATTTAAAGAAAGACGATATTTCAGGTTCTATTGCGTATAATCAAACAAAACTCGATATGTGAGAAGGCCATTATGAGGCATTATGCTAATTCAAGTTCTATGCTTATAGACCAACAGATGGCGCTGCTATACTGAAAATTTTCTCGATAATGGGAATGCTATGTCTCAACTTGTAGGGCATATAACTGTACGAAACTTGATATGTGAAATAACCATTATAAAAACGCATTATTTTAAAATGTTATTTTTAGAGAATAAAACTGTCTTTCTTTGAATATTTAGTGTTAGTTTTCTCTAAGATGAAAATCATTTGTATTCGTCATGTTAGATAATTTTAATAAATAAAAGTTTTAATAAATTATTTGCCCTTAGTGAATTTGTATAGGAAATTATAAGAGAAAGTCTTGTGGTGGCCACAATATATTAGTTTTTTAGTTAAAAGAAATAAATTGCAGGAATCTACATTTATAAAGGAAGATCTCCTGGCTGACTTGTTTGTTCACTCAGAAATGCCCAGTCAAATTATGGAGATACAGATGTGGAACTTTATAAGATTATTTCTTTAGTGACGTGATTTAAGAAGCTATTTTTTTAAGTTTCCCCCAAACGGAGGGGCAAAAGTTGTTTCTCGCATTTTCCACCATATCTCAATCAAAGAAGACAAGGAAAAAATATATAAAAAAACCGGATATCCAGCATATTAGCCGGATATCCGGTGGTTTTGATCCGGATATCCGATGATATTTCGGATATTGAAAAATCAGCCGGATATGCCGGATACCGGATATTTTCGGGATATCCGGTCCATCCCTATATATATACTAGCAGGCTACGCCCGCTTCGCTGGCTACTATATTTAAATGAATCTCCAAAAGAATTGGATCATTATTTATTTTTCACATCACATTATAAATAAAAACTAAAATAATTACATTGGAATCGCTCTAGACCTCGCATCGGGTACTCGCTGACTACGGAAGCTCTGCAGGCAGTGGGAACCTGCTCCCGATGCCCGCTCTGTATCGGGAGCAGGTTCCCACTAATTTTTTGCTATTATTAGCTTATTATTTTCATATTTTTATTAATTAAAAGAAAACTAAACAGAAATTCGAAATTCTGACTTCGATGTGCGCAATGATCCTTCGGGGGGCACCTTTGTGTTAAATCTCGTGACTGTCCGAGCTACCGTTTTCGAGAACAGTGAAATATACATACAAATATTGCTCACTTAATAGTATAAGATATATATATATATGTTTATTGCAATTTAAATATGTTAGAATGTACATATTAGAAATTTTGCCTTTAGATTTCCGAATACTTGAATTCCCTTGGATTTCCTGTTAGACGAACCATTTCTTCGATTTCAATTTCAAGTAGCAGTTCCATATGGTACTGATTTAGAATACCGAGTTTGAACTTTTTGCTAATTTTTTGTTATTTGAATATGATAATAAAAATCTTAGGAACAGAAACAGAAACACGCACGCAGACAAATCGAAAAGAGTTCTAATTTTCGAATTATGGAGACCAAAAAAGATGTTAATGTAGAAAAACCTCAGTTTTGAAAATTTGATCAAAAATGATGAGTATGAATGTCATGAGATAGTAAAAATATTAAAAGGGTAAATGGAATTCAATAATTTTGAAAATCTTTATAGTTTTACATCTTATTAAAAAAAAAAAAAAATCTGTTTCATAAAATTATCGCCGAATAAACTACAGTAAACAATATTTTTAAGGCTGTTTATAGCAAATTTAAATAATCATTGGGTAAAAAGTTTATTAAATATTATTATTATTATTGTGTGTGTGTGTGCGTTATTGGGAAATCAGAATAGAGCGTCAAGCATCTTCTCATAATAATAATAATTATTATTATTATTATTATTATTAATATAAATATGATTACTATTATAATAAAGAAAATTTACGTTATTCAAAATTTAATAAGAAGGCTGAAAAAAAAAAAAAAAGAAAGAAACAAAGAAAGAAAGAAAGAAAGAAAGAAAGAAAAAAGAAAGTAAATGATCGCTGCAATGAATTAGTGCTATTTTGTTAGAAAGGTGAAAAAATAATTAAATAAATTACTAAAATGCATATAAGTAGTAGATTATTTACAAGAAAATATTTATAAAAATAGAAGTTTATATCTCTGGGCCGCAGTTGCACAGATAGCAAAGCGTTGTCAGGCTGATATTCGGAGAATTAGGGTTTCGATACTGAAGCCGACGAAAGGCAGTCGTGTACATAAATTTCCGATATTGCATGTAAAATCTATTGTGGATACAATGTCCTGATGTTTCGTAAAATAATATCACTACAAATTTTTACTGAAATGTGTGAGAGATTCCATCTCTAGATGATCAAAATTGTGATGGCATGTCTTCAGACAAGAACCACAGAACGTTGCCGAATCATACACCTATTATAAGAGCGGACTGGTCAATGGCAATCTTTATTAGTGGCAAAGATAACTCATAAAAAGATCATGTGACTGTTGATCTACAGGAAGTCAATCTGGCCAATATTGAAATTTACTCGCCATGCTCTAAACTCTGCCTTTTATAAAGCAGACGATATTTCTCCTTTTTCTTTGAAAGTTCTTTTAAAAAAAATATTTCACTTTAAAAGTTAGATTGTTTTGAATTTAAAAAGAACTTTATAGCAAGAAATAGTAATTAGATGTACTTTAGAAGCCCTAGAAGTTATGTAAAATAAGGATTTTATTTCACAGTTAAGACTTATTTTAATATTTTATTATTTCGTTCTTTTTAAGTAATTATTTTTATAAAATGTTTATAATTTCTATACTTAATTCTCTAAATTGAATTAGTTTAAATATATTATATCTTATATGATTTCAAAAATGTCCATGATTATTTACGAGAGTTAAAACGAGTATAGACAAACCAAAGTTATAAACACTTTTGAACTTTGCTGGAAAGTGTTAATAACAAGGTAAAAATAAATTTCAGCAACTGTTTCGTTTTACACAATTTTTTCTTGCTTATCTTTTAATAATAATAATAATAATAATAGTTACATTCAGAACAAACAATCACTGATAACGCGAAAAAAGGTATTCTTTTTCAACAGTAACGTGGTTTCATCTTTGCACTTTTTCTTAGATTCCCTTAATAATGGAATGCTCCGTCCACTCTCATAATAGGTCTATGTGCCGAACGCCCACTACGTAATTCTAGTGCAACGTTAATCCAACTCAACCTCAACAACAATACCTCTAGTATAGTTGCCAATATTTTTTTAACATTTCGTTCCAATATATTAAGACAAAATATATTGTTTTGTTAGATTTAATAAAATAAATAGGTAGATAATTATTGTTTTAAAAAACAATAGATAAACAGGATATTTATACATATATATACATATATTAAATAATATATAGAAAGCTTTGTTCTTGGGATTATTCTTCTGTTACATGAAGATAGATTTATATGGCAGACAAATAATATTTGTCTATAATTTTTTGATCTCCTGGTTCAGTACTTATAATTTTACTTTCATTATCCTACTACCGTAGGTAATGGAAGTATCGTATTCTGTCCAAATATTCGACATCGAGTTTTCACACGATTTACACGTTTTAAGGTCCCCTGAGTCCGATAAAGTGGTTTTCGGCAATTGGTCATTGTATGTTTGTGTGTATGTGCACGTTTGTATGTGCGGAATCTTCTGACTATGATATCTGCGAAACTAATAAAGGTAGAACTACGAAACTTCAGAATTGACACAGGTCTGGTAAACAGATAATGTTTTCAAATTTTGGTGAAAATTGGAAAAACGGAAGTGGGATCGGAAGTCCGTATCTGAAAAAGGCTCTAACGATTTTCTTAAAATTTGCTATATAAACACTCTATAGATGTCCTTTCGTAATGATATAGTTGCTTAGTTCAGAAAAATTGATAGGTGTCCTGTATAAATAGCTCAATTTCAGGTCTCGTAAGTGCATTCCATTAAAAACGGCAGCACGGATTTTTTTTCAAACTCGGCATAATAACACTTTTTTAAAATCTTTTCATATGTAATTATTGTTTTTTGGTCAACAGTTGAGTTTGTCAAGATTTGGTGAAAGCCTGTATCTCAAAAACGTCACTAGCGATTTTCTTGAAAATTGTTACATAAATCAATTTTACATATTCTTTCTCATGTGTTACATGGTTATTACTGAAAAATTAGCAGTCATCCTGCTTAGGGATGTTAATTTTAGATCTCGGAAATTGGTGTTTCAAAAGACAACTCAACCATTTTTTCTGTTATTTTGTAAATCGCCATGTAAACTTTGTCATATATGTCTTTACTCGTGTATTCAGTTTCTCATACCGGAAAATTTTTAGGTTTCTATTTCGTTAGGTCAATTTTATGTCTTTTGATCATATTGTCTCAAAAAAAAAAAAAAAAAAAAAAAAAAACTGCGTATAATACGTGTAATAGTGTGTAATGAAATTTATATGGTTGTTTCACACCAGACTTTATTATTTTTATAATAATAATTA
This sequence comes from Salticus scenicus, assembly GCA_963930645.1. NCBI lineage: Eukaryota > Metazoa > Arthropoda > Arachnida > Araneae > Salticidae > Salticus > Salticus scenicus. The sequence continues at coordinate 128,684,409 of OZ005661.1, forward strand.
TTATTACTATTTAATATTATTTTATATTTATTTATTTTGTAAGATTCATTTACAGTGATATGTAATTATTTTATTATTCACTTGAAAAGTATAAAGGAATGTGCCGTTTTTAAGCCGATTAAGAACTGATGAAGGTTTATTACACGAAATTTTCAGAAATGGCATTTCAGCATATGAAGACATAAAATATTGTTTAAATCTAATAATTTAAATTAAAACGCTAATAATATGATTTTATGATAGTTAGAGATATTGTACTATGGGTATTTCACAAATAATAACACGAATTTTATAATTTATATTGTGCTAATATAATTCGTGTTCTTTCATAAATCTACAACATAATATAAAATATCTACAAGCAATGAATGCCGTTATTCCTTGTTAAAAAGCGTTTTGTTTTAAAATAAATGCTGTTTACTTTCGACATTATTTACATTACTGATATATCATAATATTTATTAGGCTAAACTATTTCAATTTTTTTTTAAGTACGAGTTTATAAAATTTACATATCCTGTTAAAATGTTTTCAAGAAACAATTAATAGAATATCAGATAAAATGTTTTTTCTTTCTAAAAAAATCTTTTTGAGTTAACTTCCAAATAATCATTCCCAGTTTTCTACAGTTTAAATGTAATACATATCAAACCTGAATAAAGACAAGTGGTAAACTGCTTTTAATTTTCAGTTACTATTTTGATTATACGTATGTTTATTTAGTAAAACTTATTTTGTCTTTTAACCAAATGGGATATATTCTTTATAATGAGCGCTCATTTTTTGTAAATTGAAAATAAATAAATAAACTATGATGTCGATTATCACATATTCAAGAAAAATATATTTTCATTTATAAATAATAATAATAATAGAAATTAAAATAAATAAAATTAAAATTAAAATTAAATATGTAACGAACACATTTTTATAACTTTTAAATTGCAACTTCAATTCACATACAGTATGTTCTTTAAATTTTTACATTCTCCCTCTTCCCACATATGCATCTTTTGCTAATTACAACTCTATAGAAAACTTTGATCATATATTATTCTTTAACGTTAATGTTTAACGTTAATAACTACAATAGCGTGTTTCGACTTTTCCTAATTCGGTTTCTTTTCATCTTACAAATAAATGCAGTTTTGTCGCCATAAGTGGATTCCTTGTCTCATAACATGGTGTATTAATTTTGCTCAAAAGTTCCGGGTTCTCATGGCGTGTTTTGGCGTTTAGTGAGGACCGTTTGAAGTATAATCATGTGGTAACCTTTTCAAAAATTGTATGTATTTATACGTAACATAATTACAACCATTTTTCTCTACTTTTTGAATTTGGCTTCGACTAGATCTCTGGCGAAATTAATCAAGAAATCGAAGCGTCACCTCATCATCATGACTTGACCAGTGAAGACATCGTTTTGTGTTCCCACTCCAAATTATTTTATTATCCCAATTATATCTACCATTTTTATAGTAATATCCTTATCTGGTCACCTACATTATGTGAAATATGTCAACAATTCGTATATAATAAAATCCATCGTAAAATCTATAAGAAAATGCCTGGATTAATGAACACTGAGTTATTGTCAAAACACTTTGCAAGAAATCTGAAATTGTTTTTATAAAGTAAACTTCTATAATCGATGGCCATCTATAAATCCTCAACTTCAAAAATATTCTTCTTTACATAAACAATGTTCTAGTTCAGGCTAAAATGTAAGGCTATATTAAATTTTTTTGATAAATATTTGCATGGTTTCGTCTTCTACATATTACCTTTAAAACTTTTCTACTATGAGATGTCAAATGCAGCTGCACATGATGTTAAAAATCAATCCCTGTCAAATAATGTTAAGATAATATTTTTGATGAATAATTTGGGATATATAAATGCATTTCTTGGTGTATATAAATATTGATAATTTCTATCTTCCTCTTATAAATTTGTTCCTTGAATTGATTTTATTATTTTTCCTGAAATTTCGTTGAACATAAGAAAAAAAACCAGAAATTTGAAAAGCTGGAGATAAAATTTCTTACTTACTAAAACATTCTTAAAAATTATTTAAAATATTTTCATATCTAACTATATGTTATTATTTTGTTGTAGGTCAGTGTTCTTAAAAACTATTTTTTAGAATTAATTAATATAAATAAAATACTATTGAAAAGGGAATATTGCATTGTAAATATTCACATTAACTATTTATATTGCTGTATATAAGTAGAAATCAATTAATTTATTAGCTATTCTTGTCATTTTCCTGCCAAATTCAGATAAGATTTTGAAAATATTTAAATAATATTGTATTTTTATGTAAGTTCATATTTTATATAAATTATTCACTTTCTATGCAAAATATTTACATTCGAAGTAAATTTCTAAACAGATAACGTAGAATACAAAAGTTCAACAAATATTCACAGATGCTAAGTCTACATTATTTTCAACAGAAACTCCATGCCGGAAAGTTTTATAAATGTTTTCAGTTTATTTAATTTTATGTATTCGTCAAAAAATTATGTGACAGATTACTTTTTAAAAATACTAGTGTGTAAATCTGATTTAAAAATTAGGAACGCTGGCAGTCATGAATATTCATAAATGGAGAGGTTTAACAAATTAATGTGCAACATTCTACCCACGAGTATGTACTAATTACACATTCCCAACTATAAAAAGCTATCCAGGAATTCTTAAACGAAATTTAAATTTTATTACTCAGTGGAAAAAAATTGCCATTTGTTTATTTATTTATTCATTTTTTAACACGCTTTTATTAGCTTCACCTGTATGTATGTTTGTTTGTATGTTTGTAACTGCTCTGGGAGCAAACAAAAAATCCATATTGTAAAAAAAAGACTTTTTTTACTTGAACGCTGTGGCTTTGAGGTAAAGCTCCGCGCTACGAACCTAAAGGTCTAGCGTTCGAGCCCAGTTAGGGGAGATTTTTTTAAAAATAGTTTTTGTTTAATTCTAAATTATTTTAATTAAAGATTTAAATCTATGTAAATATTATTGTGTATCACTCACACGATTTTCTCTTACCCTGCATTTTAATACTAAGATAGGTATTTTGTGCTTTTTAGTTCACATTTCTATAAAAGCGTGTTCTTTAATTTTTTTTAAACTATAATATTATTTATTTTAAACTTTGTTCATATATTCTTGTCTCTGTAAATATCTGGCTCTTCAAAAGATTAAAGGTATCTTTCCTTTAACGAAGGTAATTTACTATTTACATAATGATTTTGAAATCTATAATAATAAAAGGAAAGGTTTATCTGTCTTTTCTTCTCTATTTTTAGCCCCTATTGAACGTAGAAGTACAAACATTGACATACGGACGTTCAGGAGCCTTCCTGAGGGTATAGTCAAAACAGAATTTAAAAATTTTAATTAGTTGTGGAGATGTTAATTAAAACGTCAACCTATGCTTAATCAAAAAGTGATCTCATTGAATGAGAATTCACCGTGATTACATAAAAATAGATATTTTAACGGAGTTAAAAGCAAAAAAAGTGGAAAAAAAAAATTAGAAATATTAGTTCGATCGTTACAAATTTGGTACCAAATGAAAGGGTTAAGTTTTCTGAATCTAGGGATGTAAATGGTTTATCAATACAAAAGTTAGATTAAAAAAAAATCTAAAGTATGAAATTTAGGTGTAGACACTTCGTTTCAAGCTGTCAGACGATTGTCTGCTTTGGAAAGGAGAATGATTGCAACTAATTAAGATGTCTCGTGTTTTATAGGGTGGGGGGGGGGAGAATTGCAATTTTCGAACTTTTTCAAATTTTTACTTACGTACACCGAAACCAATAATCAGCCTAGACAGCATCTTGTAAAGCTACCATTCAAATTTCAACAAAGTAAGTGAATAAACAAAAAAGTTACATTTTTATTGAGAATTATATTTATCACGGCTCACGTCACCAAAAGACAAGATTAAGCTTTCTTTTATATTTATCAGTAATTTAAATTGGGATATGCCATTGAAATTTCCGAATGTTTAGTTTTAACGCCCGATAATTCGATTGCTGGTATTTTTGAATGCGGAAATTATTTAGCAGGTGCTTGAAGTGTGTGTGTGTGGGGGGGGGGAGGGGGGTTTGAAGGTATGAAAATGTAAAAGAGAATTACACTGTAAAAAATATGTCCTATTTGCTGCCAGAAATTCTCTGTAATTTGATAAAATACGCGTAATTTGCGAAAAAAATACGTTGCTAGAACGTATTTTCTCAAATTACAGAGAATTTCTCGCAGCAAATAGGACATTTTTTTTACAGTGTACAGAGTTTAAAATTGGTGTTTTTAGGTTTTAAAGCCCGATAAATCGTACTCCGTTCAAATTTCGTACAGGTGTTTCGGGAAAAACCACGGAAAACCCAGAACTTCTTTATTCTTTTAAAATTTACAGACTTCCGAATTCCGATACTCAGTTCACATTTTGTAGTAAGAATTTTTACGGTACTCAGACCGGAATTACGCAAGTTTCGGGTTGTATTTTAAGCAACGAAATAAAGAAGCTAATTTATTTGATGTCTTTTCAAAAGTCCTTTTTACTAGAACCACGATTTAGTTTCCAGATGTCTGTGACATTTTTTTTCCGTGATGTAGTTATAGGACTATTTTATCAAATGGTAATATCCTCATATTTATGAACATTATTTTAATTAATGATCAATATTATCAATATGCATAATAAATGTGTAATTTAAATAAACAATATGGATTTATATATAGAATTTAAAACTTCTTTACACACCATAAATTTCAAGCCAGCACAACCGGTTTCGAAAGGACGTAGCCTTTCTTCATCAGGTGCAAAAGAACACGTGGCCTTGGAGGCAAAAGCAAGACTGAAAGCAGGACAAAATATAGAGGGGGCGGAGCAACACAAACAACCAATAGGAAGCATCATGCAGGACCAATCAGAGAGGAACACACAAACACACACAAAAAAGAGGGAGGGAAGGAATAATCAATTAAATTAAGATGTCTCGTGTTTTATAGTGAGGGGGGAAATTGCAATTTTCGTTCCCTCCTCTTTTTTTTTCGTTTTTTTTTTTTTTTTTTATCGTGTGTGTGTTTCTTTCTGATTCGTACTGCATGATGCTTCCTATTGGTTGTTTGTGTTGCTCCTCCCCCTCTAGATTTTGCCCAGCTTTCAGTCTTGCTTTTGCCTCCAAGGCAGTAGCAAGTGTTCTTTTCCACCTGATGAAGAAAGGCTACGTCCTTTCGAAACCGGTTGTGCTGGCTTAAAATGTATGGTGTGTAAAGAAGTTTTAAAATCTATATATTGATTGTACACCAGTTTTGAATTTTGTTTTAATATGGATTTATAATTATAAAATACTGCTAAAAATAGATAACAGCTAGTATTAGTTATTAAAAAATATTTTAGCTTAAATCAGAATAAATAATATAGGCTTAAAATCTATTAAAAATGTATAAATCATCAGATAAAGGCGTGGATTCTATACATGTTACATTCTATATACAAATAAACAAAGAAAGTGTTTCATCAAAATTTATGCATTATAAAACTATTTTAAAATGAAATTATGATACACATTATGTTACGTATATGTTAGATTTTAAAAATATATTTTTCATATAAAAAATATTGCATAAAACGATATTTAACCTTAATATTTCTTAAAATTTGCATTTATGAAAATCAAAACACATGTACTCAATCATCTTTCATTAAAATTTGTTTTAATTGATTAAAATGAAAAGGTAATATTCAGGAATAACAAGAACATCATCTTTCGTTTATGATTAAAAAATTATGTTAAATTCTTATTTATTGCTAAACGCAGATAGTTTTCTATTTTTATTTCTATTTATCTCATTTAAATAATAATAATAATAAAAAAAAAGTATTTTTCCAACACATAATATTTGATTGTTTACGACATAAACATTTTTAACGCTAGTTTTACGTTAAAGAAACATTAATCCTTCTTTTGAAAATGGTTTCATTGAGGAATTTATTTTAAAATTTAAGTTATTATGAGAATAAATTTGTCCAGATTTATAGCTTAGAAATCTGTACTGTAAATACATATTAATCTATTTATATAACAAAATAAAATGTAGAAGTTTGTATGAAAAATTTATAAGTATCCTCTTAAGGCGATTTTCAGAGCGTTCTATTTTTATTTTCATTCATATTTAAATATTTATTTTAATCTCAAAAGAGCTTTTTTTTTTAAAGATATTTGTATTTCATAAAGCCTTTTTCCATGTCTTCATATTTTCGATAAACATTAAAATGTCTTTGCGTTATTTATTTCAATCGATTTTTTTAACGTTAAAATGCTTTGATTTGAGAAAGATTTAAAGAACTTTAACATATTGAATATTCTCGTAATAAATAATGTTCAAATGATTTTAATATTATTGTTAAATAATTGCAAGATAAAAAATAAAAAATAAAACTTTTTATATACCCCGTTTTTTAATTTTCTATTGAATCATATAAACTTGACAATTGTATGTAAATAAATACTTTTAAAAAAATTTACGTGAATTGTCTCATCAACTTGAAAGAAAATGATAAAATGCGTAATAAAGAGAGCAATTATTAGAAAATTTCAAACATGTATTAATTGAATAAAATTATTTAAAGAATGCATTGTCATCGAGTTCTGCGCTATTCTAAAAGTTTCAAATATTTCTCTTCGAGAAGCTAGTTAAAAATTGATTGGAAGATTTGTACTGGAAAAACAAACAAGAAAATTCGCAATTCATAAATATCACGTAGAAATAGAAGTGTTTCATGGATTCAAAAGAACAAGTTATAGAAGAATGAGCGTCATCTGTCAGAGTGAAAAACAAGTGATGACCTTTTTTTTTTTTTTTTTTTTTTTTTTACAATCCCTCTCAACCATCCAGCTAAACAACACCACCCATCCTCCGTAATCAAGCATCTGCCAACCCAACCTCCACCTTTCTTAGTATCTTTTGTTTTTTTGTAATTTTTTTGGGTTAAAAATACACAAAAGAGCACTTTTTTTTGTGCAAATTATGTTTATGGATAGTAAGCGATGAATTGTAAATGACATTTTAGAGGCAGTGTATCTAGACTTATAGAAAATGTATATTACAATATCGTATTTATTTCTAATTAGTTGATTCGCTTATTTCGACAAAAAATTAGTTGGCATGATGGCATTTCAACTGTTAATTAGACGAATAAGATTATAATAAAAATAGGCCGAGGTGGCCAAAAAGAGACAGAAAACGAAACACTTGGATTAGGGAGCGAAACGAAAGTTGCTGATGTTATTTCGTAGTAGTTGATTCGCTTATTTCGACAAAAAATATGTTGGTATGAGAGCATTTCAACAGTTAATTAGACTAATAAGATTCTTATAAAAATAGGCAATTCCTAGCAGTCCGAGGTGACCCAAAAGAGACATAAAACGAAACACTTGGATTAGGGAGCAAAACGAAAGTTGCTGATATTATTTCTAGAAATAAGAAATTAAAATGGAGGTGCTATGGGCACCTTCTAAAGGAAATGATGATAGATGTACCATCAAAGTCCTATTTTCGATACCAAGAGATAAGAAAAGACCGAGGAAGAGACCGCAGTGTCGTTCGAGAGATGCAATTGTGAAGTTTGGAAGAACAGAATGGAGAAGAATGGCAAAAAAAAAAAAAAAAAAAAAAACTTTGGATCGAGATTACCTAGGAGAGGCCTTCATTCTGCAGTGGATTTATATAAGCTGAAATTGATGCTGACGATTATATATATATATAAGGTAATTCGAGGGAAGATGCAAGTTGGGAGAAGACGTAGGTTTGTTCTTAGCATTTTAATTCGTCAATAGATGGTAATACTTACTAGCATGCGTGAGGAGACTTGTCCCAGTTAGCGCGTGAATTGTGAACTTAACTTGTAAGGTATGTGGTTGAGTTAATTGCAGGTCACTGAAGGTAAGCGGTATGGAGAGTAAAATCGTAGCGTAGCGCCGAAGTTGAGGCAAAAGGATGTAGCCACTTGTGAAGGAATGTTGATCAGAGATTGAAAAGACGAAGTCTGGTTCCAGCACAAACTGACGTAATAGAATGGAGCCGGGATGAGTTTATGCTGGCATAGAGCCACTAAAAAGAGGTAAACTTTGCGCAGTTTGCGTAAGGTGTATGAATATGATCGATTATTGAAGTTAGTGGAATTGAAGTGATAAAGGTTATCGGTTTTCAAGGTAGATAAATAAGTGAAGTGTGGTAAGTATTTGGATTGTGTGGCGGCGTGGAGATTACGAGATAGTGTTATGTGGTGGTTGTTCTCAGAGGAAGAAGTCGCATATATTATGATATAGCGTGTTGTTGTTGGAATGTAAAGTAAGAGTTACCGCGTTATATTGTGCTATTGGTAGTGATTTTTTGGTTGGTTGGTTGGGTTTTACGTCGCACTAGTGCTGCACAGATATGCAATTGACGACGGTCTGGGACTCACTCCTAGAGGTGGTCCGGAGACATGCCATCGCAATTTTGATCCTCCACGGAAGGGATGGCTCTCCCGCTTCGTTGACCCCCAGAGGTATAATTTTACATAGGAACATGGAGGACATTGCGGCCCCGACAGATTTTACGTGCACCAGCCACCATTAGTGTACACGACGGTCTTTGGCCGGCTCGAGTACCGAACCCGCAATCTTCCAATTACGAGGCCGGAGCTCTACCGACTGGGCTACCGCGACCCTGCGATTTTTGGAGATAGTGGTTCGTGTAAATCCAGTGGTTTTGGAGGAGGATAATTGTGAATCGTCTGCTTGTCTTGAGAGTGGCGTGCCTACATTTCCACAAGTAACTCACGAGTGGTGAGAAATCCTTTTTACATTTTCATATTTACTTATTTATTTAATTATCAAACTGAGTTTCTCGGCGATAAATCTCCCCCTTGCATTTTAAGTAAAAATAAACTTTGAGCTTTATTTACACTTATTTTAAGAGTCTCGATCATTTATTGCTTAAATTAAGTTTAAGATGGGGTCTGCTGCGACTGATGCCTGGTCTGGATCGATTGTGATCGTGTGATAATTTAAGACCTCACAATCTTAATTTATCGCCTTTAATCACCGTTATTTTGGATCTCATGATCATTCAACCTTTTGTGTAAAGCCCTTATAATATTCGGTTGTTCATATTTGAAATTCATAAACAGATGTTTTATTTTAATAAGATATTAGCAATACAGGTGAGTTCTTTATTCTATTAAACACACAAGGTAAACAGAAGGGATCTTAATCTTATAGCAATACGAAAGTAAGCGTGCGTGGCATCTTCACCCCATACTTGGTGGGGGAGGGCGTGGAGAAGACACTACGTGTTTCAGAAATAAATTAAATGACCTTAAAATTTTATGTTTTATTTCATATACTGTATTATATAGTGTAGAATATAAATGGAATTAATAATTATATTTATAATATTACAATAATTATCATTTTTGTAATATTATTTTAATAAACTTTCTAGACTTCAGTAAAGATCTCTCATGAATATGATTGGAGCAAGGCATCCAGAGTAGGAAATAGAACTTCTGGGTTTTCAGCTTCTAAGATTTATCTTTATAACCCACAGGAAGTCCCAGATCAAACGATACAAATTCTGTTGATCCCAGCAATGATATATCTATAGCTTTCAGAAACGGCGCATGTAACAATAGACCAACACCATAAGTTGCTTTCACCAACAGAGTTAGAGGTAATCGACTGTCACCAGCAGTTGCCTCCATCAGCACAGAAAGACCATTGCCTCCACCAGCCTTGTACATCAAATGAAAGAAATGACAGCACGAATATTTCAATGGTAATTATTTGCACTAAATTAAATTTTGTGTAGGTTAACAATCAAACTTGTGCCCTTGTTAGTTTTAGCAAAGTAAATTTCAAAAAAAAAAAAAAAAAAAAATTTCAGTTTACAAATTTGTTTGTTTCTCTATAGTTTTTGTTAATTTAAGAGTGATTTTCCAAAGATTGTGTTATTTTTCTCACTTTATGTGGCGTTGCATCTTGCTTCATACGTGGTGGCATCTTCCCCGTATTGGAGGAAGATGCCACAATTACATTTTTTTTAATTAAATTTGTTCAATTGTGTACAGACTGAGAAAGGAATTAATAGCCAGGCATAATTAATTAAACACAGAAGTGCATGGTGTATTTTTTTTCATTATCATATTATTTCCGTTTTCGCTGTACTAAACAATACACATATATGTATATGTATTTGAGGGTGTGTGGTAGAATTGAACGACATACGCGAAAAATATATTTTTGTAAAATTTTACGCATTAATTTTAGATTATTTATTTATTTGTGTTTTTAAAATATAAATAACTAAAAAGAAAAAAAAAAAAGAAAAACATTTTGAAACACTAACAAAGTATTCAGTTTTCTAAAAATTCTTTAAGACTTAAAAAAAAAAAAAAAAAAAAAAAAAAAAAACGCAATTTTGTACTTACACAAAAAGAATCGAGTGAAATTTAGTACAGACAAGGGACTTATTTTTCATATTTAACTATGTTATAGAAAATTTCTTTCGTGCATTTCTTACATAAGTATGCATACAGTTCAAGTTAAGTTTATATATTCCTTTAGCTTAAATTTTTTATCATGATGCGAATATTTTACCCAAGAAGCTAGTTAAAACAAATGCTCTAGAACGTTGCGTTACTTAAGATTTGGACTATAAAAATATAAAAACCACTATTTGAATTTTTATAACAATTATAACGGGATATGGAGGGTTGAGGTCTATTAAATATTTGAAGGTAATGTGCTTGGGAGGAATTATTTTCTGAGAGTTCCCCTGCAGTATTTATGCAAGTTTTTGATAAAACCATAAAATATTGTGAATGATTGTCCGGCAAGCGCTAGCCGGATTCGAACCTGTTATCGCTTCACCAGTGGTCCAGCAGTCCTGCGCTCAGAGCTGTTACACGGGAAGTGCCGGGTTCGATCCCAGGTCGCCCTCGTGGAATAGCTGTTTAGAGTTTTTCGTGGTTTTCTCCGAAACTATCATAAATACGGGCTAGAAACTCCTAGAGTGATTCCCACGTAGGACACACAACCCACGTTTAGGACAGTCAATTACCCTTAAACGTAACACCACCAATATCATCAAACCTGGTATCTCAGGTGTACAGGTTTCAAAGCTGAAACTATCCGCCACTGCGGATGTTTGGTTCATAAAGAATTAATATATTAAAAATATAGAAAAATAAAATACAGTCTAACCTCGTTAATGTGAATCTAAATGGGAATAAATTACTTGTTCATGCTACCAGTAACTCAGAAACTAATATTCATTTTGACGGGGATTGTGGTGACAGTTCCTGTTAAAAGTAATTCGCGTTATATATATATATATATATATATCACGTTATATATATCACGTTATAATAAGCGTATTCACATTAATGAGGTTCGAGTATTTAATGTCGATAATTTAATGTTATCAACTGATTTGTGATTGAGCGATATATTTCTATTCTGAAAAATCTTTAATTATTATGGTTGAAATTTTAAACAATTAAAAAAATTAAATATAAATATAATTTCTGTATTTATGCGAAATATATGAAAATGTTATACTTGTATACGTATGCAAATATATATTGTAGCATTTTATCAACCTTAAATATTATTAATAAAAGCGAAATGGCGTCCCTCTGAACTCTGTGTCCAGAAAAATCTAAACTACCGCACGTACAGAGGTGACAGTTGGGACAAACATTGTTTGGAACATCTTTGTGCGTATCTCCGGACATATTTTCAATTTATTAATACAAACATTCAAATTTTTAATAAACGTTTTTATCTATTAAATTTCTTGAATTTTTTTTTCAGCCTGTTCGTAATAAAATAAAAAACTTACAATTTTTTCTTTCTTTCTTTCATGTATATTTTTTTCTTTTTTAATGTAATGAGAAACATTAATCTACACGCGAATAATAATCAGAAAAAAAATCTGGATTGATTACACTCGAGGTAACTTTTAGGTAATTAACTCTTGTTTAAGAGAGTGGATTTGCAAATCAGCAGCCTTAAAGTTCTAATTGCATCATTTAATACTCAGCTGATAATTTTTATTTATTCCATGTTATTTAAAATAATTATTAATATATCTAGCTATATATATATATATATATATCAGCATTGACATCATTATCAATTTCAGTCTTTATCAATCCATTGCAGGATGAAGGCTTGTCCTAGATGATTTCAAACTGCCCTGTTTTCTGCAATTCTTCTCAATTCTGCCCTTCTAAGCTTCACAATTTCATCTCTCCAACGACACAACAGTCTCTTCCTTTGGCTTTTCTTATCTCTTGGCAAACAAAATAGGAATTTGGTGGTCCATCTATCATCATGTCTTCTTGCAAGGTACCCATCCCAGCTCCATTTTTACTTCTTGACTATAGAAATAACATCAGTAACTTTGGTTTGTTTCCAACTCCAAGTGTTTTTCTTTCTGTCTCTTCGGGTGAATCCTAACAAGCATTCCTCCATGCTTCTTTGGGTTGTTTGCAGTTTTTGTTTAGCTTTACATTTTAATGTCCAAGTTTCTGAAGCATAAGTTAAAACATGCAAAATGCACTGGTCAAAATCTTTTCTGTTCAAACAAATTAGGAGTTTACTTTTGAATATAGCGTTATTTCTTCCGAATTCTCTCCCTTTGTTGTTTATTTCTTTCATGATGTTCCCGTTCAGCGTAAGAGTTGTCCTAGATAAATATAACTGCATATCGTTTCTAATTCCTCGATGTCAACAGTGATCTACAGTGGAGAAACAAAGGAATTTGATATAACTTTTGTTTTGCTGAGGTTCATTTTTAATCGAACGAGTTTGCTTTTTTTGTTAATTCATGAAGCATTTCTTGCAAATCCTCAAATGAAGAGACAAGTTGTATAATGTCATTCGCAAATCCCAAATGATATATAAACTGTCCATCAATTTTAAGCCTTTCAGTTCTAATTTAATTTTTTAAAAACTTCTTGAAGTACTGCATTGAAGAATTTGGGTTGAACTGTCTTCTCTTGTCTTACACTCTTTCTAACTTTGAATGCATTACTCGTTTTGTGGAGTTTTAATTTGGCTGTTGTTTCTTTATAAATAATAATAAGGTGAAATGTTATAAGGTGAATTTATCCTGAATTAGCATTAGTATTCTTTAATCCATCCATAACTGCTAGTGATGATACGGAATCAAAAGCTTTTACGTAGTCCACAAAAGCCACACACAGAGGGTGTTAGTTGGTTGGTTGGGTTTCACGTCGCACTAGTGCTGCGCAGATGGGCAATGCCACACACAGAGGAAGTTCGTATTCATTACTTCTTTCAATAATTTCTCTAATTGTATGAATATAGTCGAGGGTACTGAAACCACTTTGAAATCCTGCTTGTTCTTTAGTTTGCGCTGCATCTAATTCCTTCTGTAAACGGTTTGTCAGAACTTTCATCAGAATTTTAAACAAAACTGAGAGCAAGCTTATTGGAGGATAGCTTTTAATATCTTCTTTTTATCCCTTTTTAAAGAGTAAGATTATGATGGCCGTTTTGCAATCCTTTAGAACATCACGTAATGTTAAACATTTGTTGAATAGTTCAGTAAGAACTTCATTGGCTTCATTCCCTGCTTCTTTTAAAATATCCACAGTGATTTTGTCTTCTCCTGAAGCTTTTCCATTTCACATTACTTTTATTGCCATAGCTACTTCTTCCTTCAATATTACTGGTATAGTATCGTTTGTATTTGATGAGGTAGGTGAACCACTGAGTTGTTCTGGTATCTGTACAATTCTGAATGAAAATTTGCTGCCTTTTTTAGAATTTAATTTTGATTCCGAGTGTTATTTAGACTTTTGGCTTCAAAGCTAGAATTATTTTTTCTACCAAGCATCAGACTTCTCATTACAGTCTTCAAATCTTTATTATCTTTAATGGCTTGCTAGATCATATTGGAATTGAATTTCCTGGTGTTTTCTACAATCTTTTTCTTCAGAGTTTTACATAGTTCTGAAAATTCAATTTTTTCAGTAATATTTTCCTTGTTATAATTTCTTTTTTTTTTTTTTGTTTTCTCCATAAGCTGTCGAGTTTCTCCTGAGATTATTTTAACACGTTTATCTTATGAACAGAAACATTTTTTGCTGATTCTAGAACAACATTGACAAAATTCACAGTGGACTTATTGACGTCTTCGGTACCTTCAAGCAACTGAAATCTGTTCTTAAGTTAAAGTTAGAACTCTTGTTTTTTAGCATTTAGTGGCTGTGGTTGAATTCTCTTGTTACGAATTTCACCAGTTTCTGTCTTTTCAATGCAATGTGGAATTTTACCTTAGAACGTTCTAATCTGTGATCACTACCAGAGTTAAATCTATTTATCATGATACAATCTGTATTTCTTCTCATTTTCAATGTAGTCAATTTCACTTGTTCCTCCATTGTGACTCCTCCATGTCCATTTTATCTTTGGATTCTTTTAAAAAAATGAATTCATGGCATAATAGTTTTCACATATTCAATCAGTCTGCAAATTCTGCATATTCAATCAGTGTCATCTTTCTTCTCTAGAGCCCTTTCCAAATGCACCAACTACACGTTAATTTAAATGTTCGGTACCATTTCGAGCACTAGAACCTCTTCCATGATGGTTCTAAGATTGTGCCTTCTGGTCTTGCGGAGTACCTTCGTAATATCCTCATATAATTTCTTAAGAACCTGGTCTTCACATGCGCTGGTTGGAGCATAGACTTGAATGATCTGAGCGTTATAACGCTTAGAGAGCTTGATGGTGTGTGTTGCAACTCTGTCAGCAAAGCTTTTGTAGCTTTTATTACTCTGTTTTTTAAGTTCTTGCTAACCAAAAATCCTACTCCACTGCATCTTCCATTATCAGTTCCTTGATAATAAAGCATATTTCCACTCTTCAAATCTAGAAAATCTTCACCTTTTTTTCTAAATTTACTGAGACCTACAATATTCCATGTAATATGTCGTAATTCTTCTTCAAGCTCAAGGAGTCTATCATCGGAGCTCAAGGACCTACAATTTAAAGTACATATATACACTCCTTAGCAGCTGACCCGGTGATTCTTCTCACCCTCTGTCTTCTTGCTTTCCTGCTTGCTGCCCAGAGCAGGGACATTCCGACAGCAGGGGACTGAGGGCCATTGTACATATGAAACAGGCATTTTAAAATATGAAGGGGGAATTGGCAAAGTCACACCACGCTGTCCAATGCGTCTTGATGTGAACCCTTCCGTGTAGGTTCGTAATGCCAAGCATTACTAACAGCTGACTCACGTGAAGGTACGGATTGGGTATTAGACCTCTGTCCTAGTCGATTTCTCCAAGCCATAAATAATGGAATTGGAGAGTGTCCTCCCAGTTAATAACACAGACCATTATGCAACCATAAACATATATGTGTGTGTTGTAGAAATACACATACATATATATAACTAACTCGCTATATAACCAGATATGCTTGTGAGGAGGGTCCCCTCTTGTATTTTTCTGTCTCTTTGCATATGTATATCTGTATATGTATATTTATTTGTAACACGGTAACTTGTATAAATTCTTACACACACAAAATAATTGTTCCAAATTTCATAACAAATGATTTTATATCAGATCGGAATTATTTTGAGTAGTCTAATAAACTAATTACCAATTCTATGCCCACCATTTTCTACAGAAATCATGGTTTTAACATTCCAATAATATATGTTTTTTCTTTATCTGTAATGGATTTTAAGCATGTTAAAATGCACTTATAATAAATACCGTCTGTAGACCATAATCGTACAAAATTCTTTTGTGTGTCTCCGTATACGCCCCAAACATCATATACGCCAATAAAAATTATACAACTATTTCCTTGTAATTCTTTAATATTTGAACTATATTTGACATTACTTGAATTAATACAGAATGTCAACAGAATTCTGTTCAGTGGTCCTACGTATAAATAAATTATTTAGTCTAAGAATGCATTTTTTTTAGATAAAACATACTTTTAAGCACCTTAATAATATATGTTAATTACATTATGATGAATGCAGCATAAACACTTTAAAAGGCACTTAAATAAAAATCTGTTCATAAACTCTAATGTTCGATATTCTTTTTTTGTGTCCCTGTAAGCCAATCATAAACATAATATATACCAATAAAAACTATACAACTCATTCTATGTAGTTCACTAATAAATGTTCGAAATTTGACATTAATTTTGAGGATTACGTAACATTGTCGGAACACTTTTGAAAACCCCTGTACATTAATTGTTTTGTCCAAGCACACACTTTTCTTCAGAAATACTGGTCTTTAAGCATCTCAGTAACATTTGGTTATTTTATTTTCTTGAATGCCGTGTAATCACGTTATTTAAAAGAAATTCTGTTGATAGGCCGTAATAATAAGAAATACTTTGCCATGTTCCTGTACACGAACCATAAACAATATAAACATAAAAAAAAAATTATACAGCTGTTTCTGTATAGAGCCTGAATATGTGTACTTCCAAATGAATCGGGATAATTTCTGCTGCCGCCATCGTCGAACATACGAATTCTATCCATAGGCCGTAATGATAAGAAAGACTTTGGTGAGTCCCTGTACAACAACTATAGATGAATTCTTGTGCTACATGAACATGTGTACCAGTTTGCAAGTCAATTTGTATTGCCGCTATAATGGTACACAGTAAAGGCTGATAGACGGACACTTAGAACACAAAAATGTTTTAAGTTTCCATCATTGGAGGGCCTTCACTGATATTTCGGTAATAAATTAAAGTAATATGATTCTAAAATCAATCAGATTAATCGAAAATGTCGATCAACACTATTGCACTTCAAATAATTTGAGGACATAATTCATAACGATAAAGAATATTTCGCTATGACTCTATAAAAATCTATACATGCTAGAATCACCAAAACCTACAGTTCGTGCGACGGTGACCTATAACCCGTTTATAAAATTTCAGCCCAATCGGATAACGCATTTAGACGCTATCACACATTACATAATTTGACCTTATAATAATAAGAGTCATGAAAATTTTTGTTGTGTCCCTTTAAAAATCTATAAGGGACCTACTGAAGTGAAGACTATGAGTATATATTACCGAAACTATAGTAGGTATATAATTTTTCAGCTCAATCGGATAAGACATTTAAACGCTATAGCACATTAAATGATTGACTTTATATTATTATTTTCTAAAATAGCATTATAGTAAATATTCTTGTAAAAGTTAACTAGGTAACATAAATGTTGACAAGTTAACAATATCTCTTTCTTTCAAAAATGTTAATCATATCTGTCAATAGAAGCATTCCAACTTTGACAACAGCTCCTAAGTTTTAGAAGGGTACACTGAGCATGCATTAAAGAATTGGTATTACTCTCTTCATCTCTAATATCTATCTTTTTGCTAGAAGAGATGTAACAGTGCAACATTTCCCACAGTTTCTTTTTCTTTCTTTCTTTTTTTTTTTTTTTTTTTTGTGTGTGTGTATGTGTATTTTTTATTTTGTACTTTAGTTTAGAGTATGAAAACACCACCTACAATAATAATATATTTTTCATATTTTCATAACTTAAAATTTGACGTCGAGAATGGATTTACTAATTTCTAAACTGTCAGCTGGATGAGTCAGCTGGTGAGAGCTGTCTTAAGTGCGTTGAATTACATATATATATATATATATATACAGGTGTTGGACAAAATAATGTGAACACTTTCGCTTTTTTTACGTTTTATTGAATATCTTGAAAAATACCTAACGTGTTGTCATTGAATTTTGGGAATAAGGAAAACATGCCTTTTCTTATATTTTTTAGCAAAGATTTGTGTGTGTGTGTGTGTACTACCGTAGATGTACATCTAGAATACACCACAAACATACATCCAGTATAAACTGCAGATACACTTTTATTGTAAAATTTCTGAATACTTCTACACAGCTCTGTAAACTAATTTTATGTTTAATATTTTAAACAAAAACCGTGCTTTAAACTATGTGAATAATGTTTTTAACACGCTTATATTAGCTTGTCAGTGTGTGTGTGTTTATGTATGTATGTGTGGGGGGGGATCTTCTGACTATCATATCTACGAAACCAATAAAGGTTGAACTAAGAAAAGTAGAATTGAGACAGGTCTGCTGTACAGGTGAATTTTCCAAATGTTGGTGAAAATTGGAAAAGCGGGACATCGGGAACCAGAAGTGGTACCGTAAGTCTGTATCTCAAAAACGGCTCTAACATTTTCTTCTAAGTTGCTATATAAACACTCTATTAAATGTCCTTTCGAATGATATAGTTGGTTAGGCGTCCTGCATAAATAGCTCAATTTCAGGCCTCACAAGTGCGTTCTTTTATAAACAGCTGCACGGATTTTTTTCAAGCTTGTCATATTACCTGCCTTTTAAATATCCTTTTGCATGTAATTATTGTTTTCCGGTCAATAATTGAGTATGCCACGTTTTGGCAAACGTTGGTACCTCAAAAACGGCTCTAATGATTTTCTTGAAAATTGTTACATAAATCCATATCTTATGTATTACGTGGTTATTAAAGTAACATTAGCAATCACCGTAATTGGGTAGGTCAGTTTTAGATGTCGGAAATTAATGTTTCGAAAAATGGATAAACCAATTTTTTTAACACGCTTTTATTAGCTTCACCTGTATGTATGTTTGCAACCGTTCTGAGAGCAAACAAAAAATCTATATTGTAAAAAAGGATTTTCCCTACGTGAACGCTGTGGGTGTGAGGTAAAGCTCTGGCTACGAACCTAAAGGTCTAACGCTCGAACCCAGTCAGGGGAGATTTTTTAAAAATAGTTTTTGTTAAATTCTAAATTATTTAATTAAAGATTTAAGTGTATGTAAATATTATGGTGTGTCATTCACACGATTTTCTCTTACCCTACATTTTAATGCTAAGATAGATATTTTGTGCTTTTTAGTTCACATTTCTTTTAAAGCGTGTTCGTAAGTATCATTTTATTTAATTTCATTTTGTTAAAATTCACTTATGAGAAATTCCTTAAAGGAGTCACAATGTATCGCAACGTTTTTACGTGGAACTTTTAACACAATTATATTAATGGATTTATATTTTTGAATGTGTGAACTTCTAAAATAAGAGCATTTTGTGATTATCGGATTCATTTATTGCTTTTAGGAAAATAAATAGAATACGTGAAAAACCAAATGATAATCCTGAGATTTATGTAAATAATCTTGAAACTAAAATCAATATCCACTTATAAAACATAATGGAAATTATAGTTTAATATAACATAACTTTCTATTATTTTATTTCATAATTTAGTTTTCTTCAAAATCTCCAATATAACATTCTAACACTCGAACATAAAATAAATATTTGTACTTTCATATCAATTCTTTTATTTTCAAAGTTATCTATGGATTTAAATAAAATCTGTTTGCTTTTTTTTTACAACATAAAATTTATTATTATTTAAAATTTAAAAATAGATTTCTAAATCATGTCGTTCATGGATCCATTTAAATAACATAAATCTTCTTCCACTGTTTTTAAAAAGAGTGCTTTTAAAGTATTTTGAAAAATTTATTACCAAAAATAAGGCGAAGTTCTTTTTTATTGTATATGAAAATAAATTGATCCCATAACAACAAATAAATTCGTTGAAATCGGATTTTTGTATAAATAATTTTTTTGAAGAATAAATTTTCCCTCAACATTATGTTAACGAGCGATAAAATAGAGACTAGGATAAAATAACATTTCTGCAAGGAGTATAAAATTTCATGTAATGTAAACAAATAACCTATTTTATCAATGAGATGTCACATTAATAACGTTTGTTATTTAATAACGTTGTTATTAATTGTCATCTTAATAAGTTTTTCCCTTTTATATATATATATATTAATAGATTTTCATGTAGCAAAATATAATGAACATTTTATTTGATTTTTAAATTTATTTATCTATCTATATACAGTAGACTCTCGTATAACGCGGGGGATACGTTCCGCGTAATAGGAAATCGCGTTATGTTCGAACACGATGGTGCACGAGCACACTTTTCGATTGTGGGACGTAACCACTTTGGAGTTACATACATACCGGCAGGTAAATTAGAAAACACAATCGTGTGTTTTCCAACATGCCATTGTGTCCAGAAGCTCACACAACACGCCAGAACACGCCGGAAGTCCAAGCAACAGATCGTAGCGGATCTTTTGCTTGGACTTCCGGCTGCCTGGAGTTTAATCCCTTGGATTTCTTCTTCTTGGTCTATCGGAAATCGTTTTGTGGGTACAATGGCGATTTCACAGCAAGGATCGTCGTCGCTTCAGCAGATATCATCAGCACATTAGGTTTGTTTGAACATGTACGACAATACTTAGTTCGTTGATGTCGACTGTGAAATGTCTTTCGCGGCCATAATTACGAAAAATTCCTGCAAAAAATTTCTTGTAGTCTTCTTTTTAACAGTGAATTGCGATGCATTGTCTATATTGTAATCCTCTTTTACCTAAAAAAGTTTTTCTCTCTATTCTTAGCTCTTTTTGTTTTACTGGACGTCAAACACTTCATAATTATTTTTACGATTTTCTTCCACTAAACGAGGTTTGTGATCCTATATTTTATGTTATTTTTTCATCCTCTTGATGAAAAATTCAATGTCACTCTTTTGAGTTGATTGGCGAATTACGCAACACCCTGTATAAATGTGTACGTTTAATGCTAAAACAAACGGTGAAGGAGCTTTTTCAAAATCTTGTAAATAGTAAAAAAAAAAAAAAGAAAGAAAGAAAAAGAAAGAAGAAAAAAAAAAAAAAAAACTTAGAAAAATTTAGAAAAATTTAGTGTTTGGAAATGTAATAATGCTCAATCGTAACATGAATTCCTCAATCTCTTAAATAATGAAATAACAGTAGTAATAAAACAAATAAATTTTTTTTTAATACAATGTAAAGAAAAACCTATTCGTTCACTTGTGTAAATATTTATTTGAAAATGCGCAAGTTACATAATATGGAGCTGCTATTATTATAAAAGCTGAATAGGTAATAACGTAGAAGATGGCATTAACTGGAGAAGAAGGAAGAAGCTGGAGAAGATTATGCTGAAGATGGTCGATGATGAAAAAGAAGAAGATCCAAATGGACAATTATCCAACAGGGAAGAAGAAGCTCAAATCATATCAATTGGTGTTGAATAGTAATTAATAAAAGTCACATTTCAGGTAAAATAAAAGTCACATATCAAGTAAATAAAAGTTATGTCCGGGTTGAAAAGTCATGAATGTCAGGATTCTGATGCTGAAGATGTTATAGCATTTAAAAAAACGATCAATAAACAGCGGCTTGATGTTAAAAGTTACTTTTCTTTTTGAGCAGAGTTTTTTTCAACCTTTGAGAGAATGACAACCTAAAAAAAAGGTTATAATAATAATAATAAGATAATATTTTTCTTATAATATACAATACTGAAGAGTATTAATTTGAATTTATTAAATAAGGACTTATAAAAATAGAATCGATTTTTAAAATTTGGTATTTTCTTAGTTATAGCAGAATTATTACTATTAGCAATTAAGAACGCAGTTAAACAATACTTTAATAGTTATGTTTGCGTGATGTGTCACATACATGAAATCATTTTTCCTTTCAAAATACACAAACACGCACAAATTCGAGAAAATTTCTATTACTCTGTATCGTGTAATGTATATATATATACAGTCGGTAACAAAAGTCTCCGAACACTAGCAAAAATTCCAATATAAAAAAAGTACACTTAATACAGTTTTGCTAAATAAATCCTTGTCGAATCCTGTTCTCAGTCAGTCTAAAAGCAGAATTCGACAAGGATTTATTTAACAAAACTGTATTAAATGTATTTTTTTTACATAGGAATTTTTGCTAGTGTTCGAAGACTTTTGTTACCGACTGTATATATGCAGGATCTGCCAAAAGTCCCCCATCCCGCCTTTCTCGAAAATGCTTCGAAAGTTCAAAAAATAGCGAAACATATGTTGAATGAATTCGAGGAACACCTTGAAAATTTTTTTGCCCCAGGAGGTCTAGGGAGCCGCTAGGGAAGGCAACTCTTCAAATAGGAAGATATATCTCGGGATATATACCTAGAGATATCTCTTTAAGACGATGAATTTCATATAAACAGTTTTGTCTAGCAATAAATATTCTTAGGGATACATGAGTATAAAGTCCACATTTCAAAACTCGAAAAACTCGTGTATCGTTAATGATCGTCGCAGAACAAAACTATTTATACCAAATTCATTGTCTAAAAGAAATGTTTCCAGGGATGTGCCACAATATACACTTTCCTATTTAAAATTTTAAATTTGCCTTACCTCGCCCCCCCCCCGCCCCCCCCCCCGCCAACCTTCGATCAGAAAAATTTTTTCCTCCAAAGATTTCCCCCTAGAATTCATTGAACATGTGTTTCGCCATTTTTCAAAATTCTGACGCATTTCCGAGATAGGAGAGTGTGTGGGGCTTTTGTCGAACCCTGCATATGGTGCCGAATCAAATGTCCTTAACTTGAGACTGTTATACTTAACAGAACGTTAAAATGTATAAGATAAATGTAAAATCAGATAACAGGGCTCGCATTTTTTTTTTTTTTTTTTTTTTTTTTTTTTTTTTCGAAAAAATAAAAAAATATGGCACTTCTTTGCAAACTTTCAGTATTCTTTTTGTACTCTTTCTACACAATTTCTGTACACTTCCTATCCACGTTCTGTTTACTTCAAGTTTTGGAAAAAAGAAATTGTCACTCTTTTAATGCTCTTAGTTTCAGGTGATTTTCTTTTATTACTTATTCGAAACATTCTTTACACTGTTATTACGGATTTGTATTCTGCATATCGTAGAGCAACCTATTCCTTCTCCTGCGGTAATGTTATATTTTCGTTTGTCGACTTAGTGCATGTGCTTAATGCACGTGCAGGTGCGCCATAAACGATAAAAAAGAATTTTCCTTATGTAAGAATTCACTAGACAATTTTGCCTAATACCGCCAACGCATCGCTATTTTTTTTTTCTTTTTATTGCCATTTTTTAAATCGATTATTGAAATTTGGGACATTTTATTTGGTCTCCCTATATATATGATACATCTTTAGAAGAAGACGAAACGGACCTTCATAGAAATTAGTTAACTTGAAATATTTCTTTATTAAACCCATCTAGTAATTTATTAAGGATACGGGAAGTTTTGAAAAGTAAGACCTTTGTAAACAATTACCATAAACTGCACAAAAAAAAGAAAAGAAGGGAAACATAAATATTGTTACAAAATTGTAAATGATTGTGTCTATTTTTGTATAGATTCTTTCAAAGAGGCTTAGTAAGTTGATAAAGTGCTAATTTTGTGCATTTCTAGTCGTTTTAACGTTGAAATAGCCTTGTTTCCCTTAAAAATGCATTAAAAAGTCCAATAAGACAGATAATGGATTTGGCGCCAAATTTGGCGACTTTTCCCCACCTTGGCGAGAAAATCCTTATAAGGGATATACCAAATATGGAAGGTCTAATCCCATTGGCTGATGAGATATGGAGATTTCTGGAACGTTCCACGCTTTTCTACAGGGGTATATAAGCCTGCTTTCTCGCCAAGGCGAGTTAGTTCAGTTCAGTCTGTGATCAGAGTCGGTCAGCTTGCATTGAGCCTCTTCGAAAGAGACTTGCTTTAAGTGTTATTTCTATACAGTTTGTACTGTGGATTTGCTATTGACAGCTGTTGTTTAAGCTGTGTTTACTGGTCGAATTGAAGCTGATACTTGGTTTATAGACCTGTACATTTCTGGAACTTTCTGTGAATAAATTACTGAATTTTTGTACGTTTGGCCTTTCATTCTCGGACAACTCACGAACCCCCAAGTACGCAACAATATTAAACAATGACAAAACAAACCCAACATAAATAATAAACAATAAAAGATAAACAAATTTAAAGTGAGTTCTATATTTTTATAATGTTTATTTACAAATTTCTAAGTTTTCATTTAGCACTTTTTTTTTTTTTCTTAATATTCCAATTTTACTCTAAAGGAATTTTTTTTCCCCTAAGGAAATTTAAAAGATTTCACAGACTGCTATGTTAATTTCGTATCATACATCTTTGTACCATTAAATTGGGAGCAATATTCCGAATTGCATCGAGCGATGGAACTAATATTGGCTAGATAAATCTCTATACATGTTTTTACCACTAATTTTATAAAACATTTTTATTGAACATTGGTATGTGGTATTAATTTTAGTTAAATAAATTATTGCAGTTCGTTACTTTTGCTATATTTTTGATTAAACTACATGTTAGTGATTTTAAATACGTCCAAGTTACAAATTCGGTTCGCAGAATATCCCATCGACGATTCAAATGCCCCAAAGCCTACCCTTATAACTCCTCAGTGTGTTTTTCTTAACTATATATATATATATATATATATATATATATATATATATATATGTATATATATATATTGCATGTTCTGTTTTTTTTTTCTTTAGTTATTTTAATCATTTAATAATGATTTACTGTGTAGGTAGAAAAAAAAACTACATGGGTACATGCATACATTTATATATATACATTATATTATAAATGTATAATACATATAATATATACATTTATACTTACATTTTATGTCTCAGAATGAACATTTCCAGGATGGTAAAGTTTGCTCTGCGCTGCCATTCATAGATATAATCCTGAGCTCTGCTCTCGAGAGTCTGCCACACAGCGTCAGTTGTGGTGATTTTGATCAGGTAAGGCTCAGTCACTGGACAAGTTGACTTTTTTCTCAGTCTTTTCCATACCTTATCTCGTTCTGATTTCAGTTGACTTTGGAACCATTGTACGGCGTTTTGGCAAACTGTGGGAGATCTTTTCATGCGAAGCAAAGCCGCTTCAGCTTCGTTATCAAAAGAAGCGCTGTCAAACATGAAGATGAAAGAGTTTGGTTATCTAAGAGAAAACCCATGACAAAAAATACGAAAAATTATAAATACTTTTTTGTTTGAGAATTCATTCGTTTCACCTGTAATATACCGCTATTTTATTTATTTATTTTTTTAAGCTAAATTGGAAGCAACCCTGAAAGTTTTTAAATTAATTGTTATACATTCAAATATTACATAATGTAATTATATTAATAGTAGTATAAATAATGATGTATTCAAAACGAAAAAAAAAATACAAATAATTTATTTATATATTAGTATGTTATTACTTTATTTATTATTTAATACAAATATTTGGTTCATAAACTGCGCGTGAGAAGAAATCCTCTAATAGACTGATCTTTAGATTACATTATCGTTAGGTGTAGTTGTGACCTTAGGCCACTAAATACACCGAATCGGATGGCAATCTTTAAACGAAAAAAACATCAATTTAAAAGATTGAATTATAATATAAAAATGTAAGAGAAACGCTATTTGAGACAGACGAACAAAAAAGACATTTAAAATTAAACTACCTTTTAACAGTGTTACACAAATATATCATAAATAGCTCATATTATAAATAAACTTAATGTAAATAATTTTGTATTATTGCTGAAAATTACTTGAGAAAATACAGTTGATATGTTTTTGTTTATTTAAAAATATTTCAAGACACTCAAATGAATACAAATGCGATTGTATAAGTGTCTTTTAATAAAGAACTTAATTTAAGATATCCATATAAAATATTTTAAGAAAAATTATATGAAATCATATAAAGGCATTTTAGACACTTACCAGTCAAATGCTAACTCTCTCCTCAAAATTTTCAAACTCTTTTCATATTTCTTTATATCTTGATCGTAATCAAAATCACTGCCAGAATAAAATCTGAAAAATAGAATAATATATATTTGTGCACTTGCACTTTCAACTAAAATAATAGATTACACTAATTGTTTTTTGTCGTTGAAAAAATTTTATTGTAAAAAGTTGCTATATTTTCCTATGATGCTGTTACTTTAATGTAATTTTTAACTTTTTTTTTTTTTTTCTAATTTAAATATAAAATAATATAGGCATATGTATATGTATATACTTTTGTTTTAATAGATGTAATGTCTTCAGAAAATGTGAGAAGGATTTCGTTGAAAACCATTCGTATTTCAAAAAAATTACATCTGTTTTTTGCAAAGATCGCTTAATGTCCAACTGATAACGTAAAGCAGTGTTTTAATTTTCATACAATAGTTTTGTCATTTTTGTTCCTTTTTGTGCATAAAACTTTATTTTAGTGAAGATATTTCAAAATTTATTCCTATATATCCGTTCATATTGCCATAAAATCCAAATAGTAAACTTCTTTAACTAAAAACATGTTAAATGATAAGATTCGCATGCTTACACATGGAATAACGATTAAATATATGTTATTAAATTTTTCAGTACAGCTTTAGTATAGGAACCCTCAGTCGCTTTAAAATTTTTGTTGCCATTTCTGTGAGGAACTAAAATTCTTGTCGCAATTGCATAAGTAAAGACCTTGGCGACGAGCTACTTTGAAGCCAAATTTCAAATTTCGCCAAAGGAATCCTATACTGCAGCTCTCCCAATCTTCCGATATTTATATATATATATATATGGTATTCGTTTAGCTATGAATTTACTACTGCATTAATTTTGAATACAATATTAAATGCACTGATTCTCTTTATCCAAGGAAAACTTTTCTTACATTATTTTAATATATTAGAAGTAGTGTTGAATACATTAGGCTTAGTGAAACAAATTTAAAAAACTAGTTTGTATCTAAATTTTTATCCACCTACGCAAATTTCTGAAAGAAACTTTTTAAACCCATTTTTCTCAATATCATAAAACGAAAAAGTCACAGATTGTAACTATCAAATGTTTTAAAAACAAATTATCAAATAATGAGCTCTTTGCAAACGTCAAACAACAAGACTTGTACCAGAACTAAATTTATTGGTACGTGTTTCTCGCTTTTTACACCAACAATGGGTACAAAAATGAGACTTCATAATGAAAACTAACAACAATTAATTATTTATTAAACTTATAAAATGTTTGTTACTTTCATTGTTAGAAATGTTTATCATTTGCATTGCTATCATTATATTCTCTTGGAACAGCTTTGGAACTCTTTGGCGACTTTTAAAATTTGGCGATGAAGTAGCTAGGACGTTTTTCGCCAAGAACTTTGCTTATATACTCGCGATATCCATTTTAATTCTAGACGAACGTCAAAAATATAGCAAAATAATAAAATACAACAGAAAATAAGGAAATATTAACCAAAAACCCCGTAAATTATACATTTTCAATTGTGTTTGATTAGATCATTTAATAAAAACAAATCTAGTGTGTAACAACCGCATGACTTCCATTTCCTATTATTGCACGTATTATATACACTTTTTGGAGATAATGTGGTCAGAAGTCCTAAAATTGACTTAACAAATCAGATACCTAACAATTTTCCTGTAAGAGAAAAATGGCATTATGTGTAAAGACATTTAAAACGGAGTTCGCATCGCAAGCTTTAAAAAAAATAAAAAATCGGTAAAGCCACTTTTTTTTATACCCAATTTCGTGATTTATAACTGACCTATACTTAATCAGGATGACTGCCAATTTTCCTATAATAACCAAATAATACGTACTAAAGTACATCTGTGTCTCATCTAGTGGAATGCACTTGCGAATCTGAAATTAACTTACTTATACAGGATGTCTATCAATTTTCCTGAACTAACCAACTAATAACATAGCTGCCAACATCCTAATTAATATTCCGTAGTACTGTTAGTACCCTCCCGTTTTTCTACACCACTTAGTTCTTAGAGTAATTCTCTCCAAATACGATTAAATAAGAAGAAAAATACTTATAAAAAGACTGGTGTAAAAAAATAGGTAGGTATTAATAATATTAAGAAATATTAATCATGATGTTGGCAGCTATATAATACATATTAAAAGACATGTATGTCTTTTCGTTGTTGCTCGATATATTTTTATTTTGAATATGTTTGTTTAGCTTTAAATTTAGTATATGAACTTTTTATTCTTCGCTCAATTGAAATTTCTGCATAAACAGTAATATTTGAGCACTACAATTTCTTACAAGATATCGCATTAAAATTTTCTTTACTTTTAAAAAGTATATAAAAAAACTAATATAAAAAAAATATATTTGCTATTTATTATTAAAGATTATAAAGAATAAAATCTTACATTTATTTTATGTCTTCTGATGTAAGGAGAATTAGTGTTGGGAGGCATTTAAATAAATTTACAATCAACTAATTAGTTGACTAAAAATTTAATCATGAATAGTTTAAACCCAACTAACGGTTAATCATTTCCTGCAACTAAAAATTAAATCCTGATTAGATTATTCGAGAAGCCAATGACTAACTGTTAATCACGATTGAATTATTCATGATTAGATTATTCGGGATCAATATTTTAGTTGCATCAAATGATTAATTTTTAATATAACTAAATAAGTCATAAATTAATTATTCGTGATTAAATTTTTATTTGTATTCATATTACCTACTTTTCCCGTTTTTTCAGAAAATGAAATACCACTAAAATTTTAATAGCAATTTTTAATAGCAGTTCTTAACATTTTCAACAAAATTGAAAAGTGTTCATAGTTTCGGACGTCTGTCTGTCTGTCGATATAACTCTCGTAAATATTCATGGAATTGTTTGAAATTCATGTATGTTATTTTAGCTCACTGGGATGTTCTTTATTGGAAATGGGGTAAATACCACCACCGATTTGTGTACAGTGACACCCGAAAGAATTTTAAAGTATTATGTTGACTTAAAATATAGGTAAGTCAACGACGTTAATGGGAGAAGATTGTTTGTTTTCGCTTTAAAATAAAAATATACCCTTTTTACTTCCATTACCCTACTACCGTAGGTAATGGTAGTACTGTATTCGGTCTGAAAATTCGATATCGGGTTTTCACTTGATTTACACGTTTTAAGGTCCCCTGAGCCCAAAAAAGTGGTTTTTTGCAATTGGTCAGTGTGTATGTGTGTGTGTGTGTGTGTGTGTGTGTATGTATGTATATATGTGGAGAATCTTCTGGTTATTATAGCTCAGAAACTAATAAAGATAGATCTGCGAAACTTTAGAATTGAAATACGTCTGGTGTACAAATGAAATTTCCAAATTTTGGTGAAAATTGAAAAACCGGAAGTGGGACATCGGAAACCGGAAGTGGGACCCGTAAGTCCATATCTCAAAAACGGCTCTAACGATTTTCTTCAAACTTGCTATATAAACACTCTATTAGATGTCCTTTCGAATGATATAGTTGGTTAGTTCAGGAAAATTGATAGGCGTCCTGTATAAATAGCTCAAATTCAGGCCTCGCCAAGGCGTTCCTTTAAAAACGGTTGTACGGATTTTTTTCAAACTCGCCATTTTAACTCACTTTTAAATATGCTTTTGTATGTAATTATTTTTTTTTTCCGGTCAATAATTGATTTTTTGTAAAAGTTGGTATCTCAAAAACGGCTCTAACGATTTTCTCTTTAGGTCACTTTTATGTTTTCTCATAACATTATCTCACAAAAATGCATATAATGCATGTAATAGCGGGTAATGGAAGTCGTGTGGTTGTTTCACACCAGATTTTTTTTTTTTTTTTTTCAATTTTTAGGGAAAAAATATATCTGATGAGGATTTTAGGCCACAAAATGTTTTTAAGATTTGAAGAACTTACTCTTTTTATGACATCATAACTGTTTTCTCGCACTTAACTTTTACATTTAACGGAAGGAGTAACTACAGTTTGCATGACATTTTGTTCCACTCCTTCTGAACGGCTCTCCAAAGTCCACAAAGCGTTGTCGGCCGGCGTTTGGATAATGCAGATTTTAAGAGTCCAAAAGCACAAAAGTCCATCGGTGATGCATAAGGAGATTTAGCAGGAATATCAGTGAAGGGTATGGTTTTAATTCCCTTTTCTTGTTTCATTTTTTTTCTAGAAAAACAATTGTGGATTGTGATGTGTGGCTGCTGACTTTAGTGCAGTTCAACGGATTGATGGCATTGTGGATAAAGATCTGGAAATTCATACTTAAAAATTGGAGTTAAAATTTGTTCTTGATAGAATGGAGTTGATTTTGACATTTTTGTCAAGTTTTTGTTTACTTTTATCTTGCCTTTGTATGAAAAACCAGCGACAATAATAAATCCTTTAGAAAAACTTTCTTTTGATTCTTTGAACCGTGTAGCAATTTTTTTTTCTCCTCTTTTATGATAATAAATTGATCTTTTTTTTTTTTTTGTTGTTGTTGTTGCAATCACTTAAATAGACCCAAACATCATCTACTGCTTTGACATTTTTCCATTCTGCAGCGTGTTCTACGTTCATAGATATGACGCTGAGAAAGCCAATGAATATTATATTTTTTTAGCCTTTTTAAGATTCAAATTAGAGTTAAAAATTTTATTAACAGTTGAAACTGAGCAGTTTCATGTTTTTGCAACGTACCTTTGAGTTGGAGGGTTTTCTTTCCGCATTAAAATTTCACCTTTACAATAATTTAGAAGAATTGGGTTTTTTCTTTGGATAAGTATCTGGAAGAATTTTCCCTTCAGATGCCTATGACGATTTTTACCTTTCTTATTTATAATATTTCCTATCGTGGCTTTAGATATCGAAAAACTATGGCTTTTACAGCGTTTCTGAATTCCTAAATAAGAACAACCCTCTTCGGAAAGAGAGAAGCGTATCCCTCCATACATTGCCTTTTTAAAAGCGCAATTTTGCATGTAAACAAAAATTCTAAATATCAGAAGATAAATAAAACTTCCAAAAATATAATTGTTGTGAAAATAAAATTTTCCATGCAGACGATTTTTTCTTACGGCGATATAAAATCGTCTAAAAAATGTTCTAACAGCCTTTGCATGCACACACACACACACAGTGAAGAGCGAAAAATCTGATACAAGCGTGCATGTGCAAATAACAGAGGTATGGAACAAATTAGAGTAACGCGATGCGGTCGGCAGTGTTTATGTAAGAAAACAGGTATCTGTCAAAGCTGTTAGATCGATTTCTGCTGCTACAATGGCAATTTAGAAAGATTTAAATATGGCGTTGTAACTGGTGCATGAAAAAGGGGTGATAGCATCTCTGAGGTAGCGATAAAATTTGGATTTTCGCGTATGACCATTTCACGAATATACACTGTGAATATACGGAATCAGGTAAAACATCAAATCTCCCACATCGATGTGACCGGAAAAAAGTCGTGAAAGAACGGAACCAATGGACCATATTCCCACTTTGGGTTCGAGGCTACAAGAATATCAGCTGGTTAGGGAAACAATCCTTAACTCTACCATAACAAAGCATTGTGGCTTGCAAATTTTTATCTTGCAATATTATTTCTAAGAGTTACAGATGATATGAAACTGAAGTAAGAGTGATATAGTGATACCTTTGTTTTGTTTTTAATCCAGTTTTAGTAATATACTTTAATATTAATCAACATATGTAATATTAAAAGTTGCCATGTGAACTGTGGCGATGTCAACAAATTTAAATGGATGTTCCATTTAATAAATTCCTTTATTAAAGTGATTGAAATTCTAATTATTTAAGCTTTGATGTCTATATATATGTGTGTGTGTATAAAATGTTCTTATTAATCTTTTATTCATTATATATATGTATGTGTGTGTGTATACATAAAATGTTCTGCAGTTTTACGATATGGAATAGTCTTAACTTTATCATTCGATTCAGTTGTTTACATTTCTCTTTTGTTCTTGTTTGAACATCATTATTAAGTTTCACTGGAGAAATATTTAGGAAAATGTTATGCGTAACAATAAAATGGCATCTTGAATCTAATTTGTTTACAAAATATCGGCCACGTGTTCGGCGATTTTACCTACGGTGACGTCACAGGAATATTGTCCATGGTGGCTGACGAGAATCAATAAACATGATAAACGTGCAGCCCTTTCTCAACTTTCTGTAGATTTGAATGCTGGGACATCAACAAGTACAAGCGTGCGATCTATTCAACGGACCATCATTGATATGGACTTTAGAAGTCGCCATCACAATGTTAATCCAAAACGGTTATTGCCTATAAATATAATTGACAATTGTTGGTGTCATTAGTTTTATACAGAAAAAACTTAATAATTTCATCATTTATTTACATCCATATTTGTTTAAAAAAAAAAAAAAAATCTTATATATATATATATTTTTCCTTAAGTCTTTTCGTCAATTTATACTGAATTTGTTTTTAATATTTTAACATTTATTTAATTTCTTTCAACTATTTAATTTCTGATCAATTTAGTGAAAATTTGGTGTTATTTATTTTTATAGTTTTATTTCGTTAAACAAACCGAAGTAATTTCCTTACTCAGGGTACTTATTATTTTCTACGGAGAATCTAATTTCAAAGGCGGAGGCAAGGAAGCGCTAATAACCTTTATTTAGAAATCTAATTATTCTATAGTATAATAAAATAATTTATATTATTATTTTTATTTAATCGTTCACTTATTTATTAGATTTTTGTGTGTGTAAGTATAGTTTTAATGTTTTTATTAATTTTTTTTCTTTACAAAAGACGAAAATATATTGGGTTCATGAGAATTTTCGATTACCAGTTTTCTATGAATATTTACCCATTTTCAAGTGTCGTAACTCTGGATTCGACCATTTTTAGAAAACGTTTGTGGTGCGTCAGCACAATTTTATAAATACTGTATCTCATTAACCAAAGGACAGTATTCAACAAAACTTTATACTCTGTTCAACCTTCACTTAAACTGTTATTTATTAGATTTTTGAATATACCGTCCAAATGCATTATTCTGCAATTTCGCCACGTAAGGAAAGGCTATATATCACAGTTTCTACAGTGTATCAATACACGAAACATGATATGAATGGGAGTCGGGACGAAAAGCTATGTTTATTCAATTAGTTTGCGTTTTGGCTGAGAAATGATGATGCTATGTTGCAATGTAACCCTGTTTACGAGAAAGCAATGTATCAACTTTTATAATATATAAATCACCAAACTTAGAATGTAAAATGGATATTTTCAAAAACTATGCTATGACAATTTGATAGTTTGCAGCGGTCACCAAGAAATAAAACATGTAAATCTCTAATTGGTGGTCCTTACATAGAATTACATCTATTCATTTAAATTGTTTTTTATTTTCGAGTTATTTGTTTTATATCGCAGGTAAAATTTATTTCTCTCAATACATTGCTGCAATTTTTTTTCCCTGTTGAGTCATCCTTCTTCAGTTATTTTATTCAGCCCTTCAAACCAATAATAAAAAATTATTTTCTTTATTCTTGTAGCTATGACGTAGGTTTCAGCGTTATCAAGGGGAAACTTGTGCTTTTTTTTATTAAGAAGATTTTGCAAAAGTTTATTGTGTTATTTACGTATTTTGGAAAAATAAAATTATAGTAAAATTTATAGCTGAGATAGTTGAATGTGTTTAAATGATATAATACTGTTACTTAAAAACGCAGTGATATATGAATGAAGTCTCTGCATATGTGTTTCCATTATCCGTTTTTCTATATTAGTGTTGAAATGGTGTTGTATTAATAAGAAATTTTACATATGAAGGAAGTTAGTGTATTCTGTATATTTTATAATATAACGGGTCTGCTTCATTCAGTTCAAGCCTTTTTTATATCCAGACTTGACATTTAAATTAACATTATGAAAGGGATACGAAAATATTTAAGTCCAATATCGTGATACATCGCGGTATCGCGATTTTGCCTTGACAATATATCATGATATTGAAATAGCGACATCGCCCACTCCTAGTTATAGGAGACATACATTGAGCAGACGATTTCATTCCGCAATGAGACCAAAAGCGTTGGGTGTTGGCATAGTAAAGGAGCAATCCTTAACTGCAGTGAAAAAGTAAGTAATCTTGAACAGGTTAAAAGTAGAAAAGATGTCGTCACGTGCTTCCTTTATCTTACGAGACTCTTTATCGCGTTGTATGAGTAATAGTCGCAGATTTTTCGTCGCGTTGTACGAAATCGCGTTTTCTGGGAGCGCGTTGTACGAGATTCTACTGTACATATATAGTCCTTCAAAGACGTATATCTTAAAACTAGAAGTATAACGAGTGTCTCAAAAACTTACGGAAATCCTATAGAAATGATTTTAACAATATTTATAATATTTGAAGAAAAAAGTTAATTTCTGCTATGATCATATTGAAAAATTGCTAAAATAAACACATGGCATATTTAGAGAAAGCAGCTAAAAAATATTAACAGGAGACTTGGCGCTAGATAAATGAACATAGTCGTCTAGATCTAGAATTCCAAAGGAAATTACAAATTAGCCGACAGCTGTTTTGGTGGCATTTACTGTATCGTCATCAGTGTATAAAAGAAACAAAAGTGATCCAGTAAGAAAGGAATCGGATTTTACTATTGTTCAATCAATCGAATGAATCGAGCGGAATATGGAGGATTAGCCAATACGAAATTGAGAAACGGTAGTCATGAAAAATGTTGAAAAAATTAATGAAGGGCGGATTCATTATAAAATTTCCGACAATCAGACGTAGAAGGTACGGCAAAATCACAGTTAACGATGTTTTTAAGATTCTTATAAATGTATAATGCTTGAAAGATATCAAGTTCAAGAGCAGATATGAATCTGGAAATTATTTTAGCTGTAACAAATATAAAATTAGGATTTTTCTCCCACCAATGGCTAGAAAATTGCCAATTTGTTGGTTTCTTGTTTCTGGACATAACTCATATGTTCTTTTAAACAAGACTTAAACCCGCATTCAGTTTGACTAATATATGATAAACTATATTGACAGGAAACTCTATAAATACTCCACGAGTTATGTATATATATAGGATGTTTTAATTGTGAAATGATGGGTTTATTGAAAGGCAAATAAATAAATAAATAAATAAAATTAATAAAATAATATTTTTTAAGCACTTTAGTAATGCCATAACTTGGTTTAGGAAAATAGATTAAACAATACTGAAATTAAAAGATACAAATTTAGGAGACGATGTACGATGAAGCTATAATATTTGAATATTTTATCTATAATAGAAGGATTATAACTCTGCCAAAAGCTATGGCTTTCAGATATTTAAATTCTGAGATTAATAAAACAAATACTAAAAACACAATTAATATAAGTACAGAAAGTTGCCCTTTTTTCAGGAGGACAGGAAAGCGCACGTGGATTTAAAAGAAACTTTTTTTTTTTTTTACGGCAGACGATGTTACAGATACCTTTTTCAGTGCGAATGAGTGCATAAATAAAGTATAATAAAAGAAATTTCATAAATCTTTTTTTTTTTTTTTTTTTTTTTTTTTTTTTTTTTGCGTATATTTTCAATATCATAAAATTTCTATCTACAACTCATTCACATTTCTACTACTCTAATGCCTGTTGCTTCTTAATATCGAAAATCTGTAGTCGAGAACATAGAAACACTACACCAATGCAAATTATTATGCGTATATTTTATTGAATTTTAGGAAACCTCACGTGCATATTTAACAACCTTTTTCTACAAGAATATTTTCTACATAATATATTGATAAAGAAAATAATCTGGTGTGTCACTCACACGACTTTCTCTTACCCTAAAAATTTAATACTATAAATATAGGTTGCAGATTAAGAGGTAAGATAACGAGAACTGTCATGTAAACCTATGCTAAACAATTCAAATTAGGCTTCAGAAGAGTTTTATACGATAATTAGTTCCGTGTGTGTGGGGGGGGGGGGGGGCACCACCTTCTTCAACCCCCCGTTTCAATAATGCACCTACATTTATATAGAATTTCATTCGGTTTTTAAAAAATAATTCATTTTTTTTTAAATAATTTATTAAAATTATTATTTAAAAAAATTATCTTTTATGATAATGCAGACGATTTCCATATTAGAGAAGTAGTGTAACACTCAATATCCAAAAAAAAGTCCATTTTACTCTCAATATTAAAAAAAAAAAAAAAAAAGAAAGAAAAAGAAAGAAACAAAGAAAAATTACGTTTTTTTTTTTCTAAGGTTTTTTTTTTTTTTTTTTTTTTTTTTTCTTCTTAAAAGTTAAAAAAAATCTATAACTTTGTCTTAAATTATCACAGATTTATAGTTCAACCATTCGTTTTAAAGGTATTGATGAGCTCTTTTGAATGATACCCAACATGAAAATTTACTCCCACCGAGGGGGGACTTCCCCCCCAGGGGGGGGGGGAGGCAAGGCTCCTACATACACAATTTTTTTTTTCTCAGTTAACTATCTCTTTTACAAAAAATATATATTCGTTTCATTTGGTTTAGTGCAGTCTATAGACGTTAAACTCTACTTACCTGCAATTTCCCTCATAGACGTAATGTATTAGAATTCTCTTGATTGTCCCTGTACACGAACAGTTTGCTTGATCTTAACGAAAAGCTTACTGTAGCATCCCTATATGATACACACTTAGAATACCAAGATTGAACTTTCTGCCATAATTTGTTTTTGAGATATGCTGATAACAGACAGACACATACACACACACACACACATACACACACACACACACACACACACACACACACACACACAGACACACAGACCATTTGCTAAAAACATGATTTTCGTGTTCAGGGCACCTCAAAACGTGTAAATATAACAAAATCTCGCGTTCGAAAATTTGAGCCAAAAACAATACTTTCTCTACCTTATGGGTAAGAGAAAGTAAAAAGGGGTTAAAGGTAAAGGCATTTTGAATGCCCTCCTCTCTCTCTAAATATAAATACACACAGAGAGAGTTATTTAAACGTTGATTTTGCTTTCTTAAAACAATGAGAGAAACTTTCTTTACCAATGAAAGGTATCTCTACTTACCTTTAATTTATTAATGTCTGATTTTTGGCGTCAGAAATTGCACTAAATTTGCAGAAGCGCTTATTTTTTGGGCATTTGTACTGTAAACAAATTTCTGGAATGTTTTTGAATAATTTGAGTCCCTTACTTGAGTACTCAATTGTTGATTAGGGAATTCACTAATAATGTTTATGAGAAATGCCAATAATTTTGAAATATAGCTTTAAAATTCTTCTAATTTTTTGAAAATAGGAACATTTAATGAATGATATTTTAATCTTTTATTATTAATAAATTTTTTAATAAAAAATAATATGGACAATTAAATTAAAATGTTTAATTACTAAAATTTTCTTATTGTTTTTTCATAAACAATTGCTAACGAATAAAATATGATACTCTGAAATACATTAATTAAATTGCTATCAAAGAGCAATAATTCAATACTTATTTTTCTAAAATTACAATGCTTATTTCAAAATAATTGGTTGAGGGGGGGAAAAAAAGGAACACTAATGATTTATGGCTGTTAGAACTTATAATAATAATCATCAAAATTACATCCATTATAATAAATTTACGTTTTATTTAAGACGTTTCATTTAAAGATAAATAATTTCACTTTAAGACTATTTCGCTTCGCTTGGTTTTACTCTTTAAATAGGAGATAATTAGATGATGGGGAACTGTAAATTTTATTGTAAAAATAATTCATTTAATGTCTTCAATATTTTTCACTTTTTAAAGCCATTTTTAATGCGTTTTTACTTAAAAAAAAAAAATTAATAGTGTTTAATAATTGAGGAGTAGACATTCAAACCGTGTTTTCTCAAAAAAAAAAAAAAAAAAGTTTGTGATTTTTTTTTTAAATCTCAACATAAAATAGTGCGAAAATAAACTATCATTGTTAATTAAAACTAATTTTATCCCATTAAAATCTTACTTAGAAAATTGAGGTTTCAATCAAAAAGTGCTTCCTCCAGAGCCTGTCGCCATTCAAATGGTAATGCCTCCAGCCAGCCAATCAGAGCTGTTCTTAATGGTTATGTGATTTACACACGTAATAGCTTTTATGTTTGTTTATTTTTTTCATGCTATGTTGGTTTATATCTTTTTCATTCAAGAAGTGCTTTATCCACACTGAACACATTCAAAACACGTTTCCTCTTCGTATTTTCGATCAAAACGTAATTTCTCTAATTTTCAAATGCATTTTTCTAATTAATATTAAGTTCATTGGGTAAAGCATGTCTACATATCTTCCTAGAAACCAGTAATACATCTAAACAAACAATAACACTGATCGGCAGAAAATTGCCTCTGACACCATTTCAGCATATTCTTATGTAAAATGACCTCCTGAATACGAACAGGACGTCCATACCGTTTTTTTTTTTTTTTTTTTTTTTTTAGGATAGCCGCCTATTTTCATCATTTTTCGGTGATTTTATGGCTATACATTTGAATTTTAGGAGGGGGGATGATTGTTTTAACCGTTAAATATCTTCTGAGGGGCTACAGATTTGGAAAATTCTAAAACATGGACATCTGGGACAAGGGAAACATTTTGAGGGGAGAATTTGCCACTAAAATTATGCATTACATACCTTATATTTTTTTAACCTGTTATTAGAGTTATTTTTTAAACTTAATATATTTTTTGTTTTTAGGTGTTAAATTAATTATTTTTCATTCTTCAAATCAAATTCATAGTCATAAAATTATCGAACAGGGAAATAAATTTTGGGAGGAAGTGGTGTATTTAGAAAACGGTGGGTAACTGAGCCAAATGGGTGTCATATTCGGATTCAGGGGTCATTTTACATAAGAATCAGCAAGAATAGTATCAGATCTCGATTTTTTTTCAGTTTAATTAGAGTTTAAATGTAGATAGATTTTAATTGACTAGTTTTTTGTGTTTTCTGATAAATTGTGCAGAAAAGAGAAAACACTGTTTGAATGTTTGCTCCTCAATTGTGTTTCAATCGTTTTTAATTTGAAAAAAAAATTAACAATAATAATTCTAAATAAAAATGACTTCAACCCTTCGCCCTATTTAAATTCCCTCTTCTGGTCAGTGCTGCCAAATTTGGGTAATTTGTATTCAATATCCAACACTAAAATTTAAATGTAACTGTTGCTTAATCACTTCGAAGGTTATTCGTCCATAATCAAACACAACGAGATAAATAAAGTAGAGTGATAAATGGTAACACTGAAATGGTCCAACATGAGTCATGTGACATGAACCCTCAATACGTGGGTTCCCTTGGTAATAGCTTATTTTCAATAAATTTCTATGGCGGATTTGGAGATTGTTCTTGGCAAAAGTCATAACCGCCAATGTTTTTGTTTACTTATGAAGTTAAATATTCTTTTGTTATAAATCATTTTGATTTTGATTTTACTTCTTTTTTATTTCGTGTAGTCGAAATTTAACATACAAAGCTAAAAAATAGTTGAAAAATTATTATTTGTTGTTAAATTTAGCTCTTTAAAAGTTTAACTTTTCCTTTATAAACACTTTTAAACTTTGTTTGGAAACGATGGAAATAAAAGGTATTTCATTATTTACTAAAATGTGAAATATGTGAAAAATTATTTTAAATTAATTTATTTCGGTCATAGGACTGTCGTGTTACCTAATAATAATGATAATTTGCCGAACTGAAATTTTAAATGCCAAAATAGCGATAAAGGGACAAACATAGCAACCTATTGGTTCATGTCACGTGATTCATCTTGAACCACGGAAAGCTAATCCTTCATCTATTGAATCAGCGGTCCAATTTATTTATCTCGTTAATCAAACATTACTCGTCAAAATTATTGGCGATAGTTGAATAAAAGAGTCCCTGAATTTGGCAACCGTGTTTAGAGC
The DNA here is from genome assembly GCA_963930645.1 of Salticus scenicus. Lineage (NCBI taxonomy): Eukaryota > Metazoa > Arthropoda > Arachnida > Araneae > Salticidae > Salticus > Salticus scenicus. The sequence goes on from OZ005661.1 coordinate 128,724,261, forward strand.
ACTGTAGAGCGTTAGGGCCGGCAAATTGTTAAATACACGCATATTCAAAGTTCAAAAATTTAATTCGGTATAAAAAAATTTAAATTAATTATTTGTAATTAATTTAATATATTTAATAATTTATTAATAATTTAATACTTATTATTTAATATTTTATTTAATACTTAATATTTAAAAATAATAATTAATTAATTTAATTATGAACAATAATTTATAAAGTGGTGATTTGGGGAAATATATTTTACACAAAAATTAAACTTGTAAAAATAGTGTTAGCCGCTGAACAATGTAAGGAATGTTCTGCATTCTATCGAATTTTTCAGAGTTTTCAACTACAAATTTTAAATTTTTATGCTATACTGATATAAATCCTCATTTCTAGTGAGTTAATGCATCCTTTATCTACATTTTTTTTTCTTTCTTTTTCTTTTTCTTTTTTTTTTTTTTTTTTTGTAACATTTTGTTAAATACTATTTAATATAGAAATAGTTTTACGCAATTAACATTAAAATTGTTTGAATGATAAAATTTTATTATTGAAAATAAGACGCTAATTCTGAATATAAATTTTATCATATTTTTGTACAAAGAATATTTATTACAAACAAAAATATGCATTGTAATAACTTAATACAATCTTTTGACTATTTCCCCACATAGCTTGCACCTACAATTATATATTTATCTTACCTTTAAATCAATATCAAGACACCATGTAAGTAAAAATTGGTACCCAGCGATTTAAGTAAGTTCTTTACAGACCGCTTCACACATGTTTGTTGCTTTGGAAGTGGCATCCCCCTTCATCGCATATGAAAAAATTAAGGGCTCATGGGGGTAAGTTTGGGACTGTAAGCCGCGTAATTCAACCCTTCCCATCTTGAGGAATGTGTTCTCGCCTATCCCTTGTTGTTTAGGATCTTTCATTATTATCCATGAATAAAAACACTTGACTCAACAGCCCTTGTATATTGCATAATTTCATGCATGAATGGCAAACTTCATTTTGGTAAGGGTTATGCAACAGGTAGTCCGCATAGTAGTCCCTAACAAATTAATCAAAATGACACAATTTGCCTTCCAGAACACTATCATCATAACTTTCATTGCATACTGTGACATTTTGAATTTTTCTGATGATCTGCAATGCTTCATCATGAGACGGACTGGGCTTCTGGGTTAAAGTTATGCACTATATCTAATCGTGTGTAATTTCCCTGAAAAAAGTGTTTTCATCAAAGTTTCGTGAAAAAAAAAGTTCTATTATGTTTCACTACCGTACCGCATCGAGAGTTCGAGGGATTTTTGTAGTTTGAGATTAAGGATGTCCTTTGTCATCCAAGTTGACGACGCTTTGCGATAAACAAATATATGATACAGTTGGCAGAAAAAGTATCGGAGCACTAGCAATAATCCGTGTCTAAAAAAAGTACATTTAATACTGCTTTATTAAATAAATCCTTGTCGAGTCATGTTCTTAGTCAGTCTAAGAACATGATTCGACAAGGATTTATTTAACAAAACAGTATTATTAAGTGTAATTTCTTGATATCGGAATTATTGGCTAGTGCTCGGATACTTTTGCTGCCAACTGTAGATAATGTTCTGGGTTTGAATGCATTCAATAATCAGTGCGAATGCGATATTACATACACTTACCTGCCTTTTCGATAACACAATTTCCGCTATTCTCTCAATGATTATTAAACATGTATACGGAGAGCGGCATTGATCTTCGTTTTCCATTCTCACTCTTCTTTCACTAAAATTCAGTGTCCAATTGTTTAACAGGAAATGACATCGTATCTATAAACGCTCTATAGTCAACGATAAATATATGACACATATTTCCCACGTTCCTATTTGTAACACATGATATATGTATTTCCATTTCCTACCACTTTTATAAAATATGTCTTTTGCCATACTGGCTTGCTCTAGACTAAATTCGGGTACGGTGATCTGCTGTTTATCTATTTTCTTCAGCATTTTGCACATCCGTTATTATTATTCTCTGGCCTTCCATCGGGATTTCGGCAACCGTTTTTTTTTTTTTTTTTTTTTTTTTTTTTTTATGCAATATATTTTCTCAGTTTGTGGTACATATTTTTTGTAAAAAAAAATAACAAAAAAAAAAAAAAAAAGGTTCTATACCTTCAGCTGGAGGTGTAATGCTTCGATGTGCTTATGAGAGATTCCAAAGCACGTTGCACATGTTTGACCTCGAAGTTAAGCAAAGTCAAGCAAACGTACTTGGAGTTACTTTTCCGTAGGGTGACTTTACCAATTTAACCCATCACTACGTAAACCAGATTAGACAAACACTTCCTTCATTATACAAGTCGCAGTTATATAAATTCCTGTGGGGAGTTAATCCCCCCCCTACCTTTTATAAGAGTTCCAGTTTTACTCCAGATGAAGATTCAATGTTTTCATCTGGAGGTTCAATGCTTCGGTGTGCTTATGAGAGATTCCAAAGCACGTTGTACATGTTTCCTCTCGACGTTAATCAAAGTCAAGTAAACGTACTTGGAGTTATTTTTCCGTAGGGTGAGTTTACCAATTTAACCCATCACTAAGTACACCAGATTAGACAAAAACTTCCTTCATTATACAAGAAGCAGTTATATATATTCCTGTGGGGAGTTAATCCCCCCCCCCTACCTTTTTTAAAGAGTTTCAATTTTACTCCAGATGAAGATTCAGTGTCTTCATCTGGAGGTTCAATTCTTCGGTGTGCTTATGAGGGATTCCAAAGCACGTTGTACATGTTTCCTCTCGAATCTAATAAAAGTCAAGCAAACGTACTTGGGGTTACTTTTCCGTATGATGAGTTCGCCAACTTAACCGACACTACTTATACCAGATTAGACATGAATTTCTTTTATTATACAAGTACCAGCTAAACAGTGGTACTCTAGAATATATATAGAATATTCTTATTCTATAATAATATAAATATTCTATGAATATTCTATTATTATAGAATATTCTATGAATATTCTATTCTATGAATATCTATTTATAAATATTCTATGAATATTCTATAAATAGAGTATTCTAGTGGGTAGTTAATCCCCTTCCCCCTCTTCAAAGAATCCAAGTAAAAGGTCGGGATTCTTTTTTATTGCTTCTTCATTGACTTTTCCCACATTTATAGCAGTCAAACTGAATGATCGATAGAGTACTGAAAAATTTGCAACCATTACAACTCCAAAAAATTAAGTCAAATTAGAGTCCTGCATCGGTTCGGGTACCCAGAGGGTTACCCGCTTTATGAGTCGGGTGCGGGTCGAGTTAGCATTAATTTTCGACTCGCGGGTATATCCACTGGTCTACACGCAACATATGTTTCTTCGAAAAAAATTTTAGATTGCTTCTTTATGAATATATATGATCTTTCGAATGTAGTGACAGGATGATTTTCTCTTCTTTCATAGCAGTTAAAAGCAACATGATTCATAAGAACAATTTAATTTGTAAATAAGAAATGCATAAATATTAATATTTAATGTTTAGAACGTTATATGAGAAATTTATTTGCCTTCCAACGCACATTTACTTTCCAATTTTTCTTTTTTCCTTATATACCATGAATATTAAAAAGTAAGATTTTTGAAAATGTGGATATTTTAAAAGTAAGTGTAATACACTAGAATATTTGCTTTATTATACACTGAAGTTTTGTATGTATTTGGAATAGTTATTTTTAATATAATTTTAATTATACACTAGTTTTAATATAATTATATACTTGTAATATTTATGAAATAATTTTCTGAAAGATATGTTCAATAATACAACTGCATTTCGTGAAGTAGGATTTTAACTCCCTTTTTGTTTGTTTGTTTTATTGATAACATATACATCAGATTTGTATGCTTGGCTTATAGTCCGCTTCTAAATCTTCGTTACATAATTACAGATAGCACATCACAGAATTACAATACGAAGAAATGGAAAAACACCCAGGGCCAGCGCGGGAATCGAACCCGCTCTCCTACGCTCGAAGGCGAGTAGCAGTGTGGTGACACATCCACTCGGCAACGGAGGGCCCAACTCCCTTTTTTATATATTGTAAATTGAATAATACATTTTCGTGTGGTTTGGGTAGAGTTGCGGGTCGAAAGTCTTCCTGCGGGTTGGGTGCGGGTCCAGTTTACTAGACCCGCGCAGGACTCTCAGCCAGATTCAGATAATTCAAAGTTTTCTTCAATTTGAGAAGAAAGCAATGAACAAGCATTTTTATTTAAAGTTGTGTAAAATTAGCAAAATAGCAGTAGAAAAAAACAGCCCAAATATGTTTCTTGAAATATTTCAATGAAATTCTTTTATATCAAGCCGAAATTCATTTATAAAAAATATATAGGCTATAACATGAAATATTCTTTAGAAAACGGAAATTTTTCTGTATGATGACGATGATGTCATACGCTTGACGTTAATACCCACATTAAATGCTTTATAAAATGTTAAATACGGAGCAACACTTCTTTAATTCGGTTTCTGATTAGCACTAATGTAGCATTAATTACAAGCGTAGAAATATTTTAAAAGTAAGTAAATAAATATTTTTTGTTGTTGTTGTTGTTGTTTATACTCGGCTAGCTAGAAACCAATACAGTCGGATCACACTAAATTAATAATAACTTTCTTTTAACTAGTGGATCTTCAAATCAGGAGCCTCAACGTCTTATTTGCATCACACATTACTCAACAGATATTTTTTACTTATTCCTTTTTTATGTAATATATGTATTGACTCGATTGATTCGCTACACAAACAGTTACGTTTCTGAGGAGGACCGCCGTTCCCTTAACTCCCCGCTGTATCTCTCTTTACGTATTTATCTGTATCTATATGTGTATACATATATTACTAGTAACTGATAGCCTTGTATTAATTTCTTCTAACTGATAAATACATGAACCAAATTTCATTCAAAATGATTGTATAACATATAAGAATTATTTTGTGTAACCTGTAAACTAATTACCAATTCTATGCCCACAGTTTTCAACAGAAAAACATGCTTTAAACATTCTAATAACATTTAATTATTTTAAATGGGGTGTAACCATGTTAAAATACACTTTTATGATATACCATCTGTAGACCGTAATGATACGGAATTTTTTGGGTGGTTCTGTAATTAAATTAGTCTATATATACCTTTTTTTTTTTTTTTTTTTTTTTTTAGATAAAACATTGTTTTAAGCATCTTTATAATGTATGTTAACCTTTTGAGAGGGGCTCTTAAGAAATCCTTTGGTGAAGCGTGACAGATGCTGTCATAGCCCCTTTCAAAAGATTAATTCCATTTTGTCAAATGCAGCACAAACGCGTTAAAATGCACTTAAATAAAAATTTCTCTATAGACTCTAATGTCATAAAATTCTTTTGTACCATAAACATTGTATGCACCACTAAAAACTATTCAACTTATTCTACGTTTTCCATGAATGATTGTTCAAAATTTGACACTATTTGGATGATTATGTGACACTGTCGGAACACTTTTGTAAGGTCCTGAACATTAATTAGAAAGCCTAAGAACACACGTTTTTAGATAAAACATGAGTTTAAGAATCTCTGTAATGTAGGCTAATTTCATTTTGTTGGATGCAGAGTAACGATGTTAAAATACGTTTAAACGAAATTCCCCCTATAGACTGTAATGACAAGAAAAACTTTGGCATGTTACTGTACAGAATCCATAATCAATATAGACATAAAAAAATTTGTACGGTTATTTCTATACAGAGCCTGAACGTGCGTATCAATTTGCTAGTGAATCGGCGGATTTTTGCGGCCGCGATTGTGGTACATTCAAAATCTGTCCAAAGGCCGTAATGATAAGAAAAACTTCAGAGTGTCCCTGTACACAAACTACAGCTGGAATACACACCCAAAACTATACAGTAAATTCCATGTGGCAGGTGAACATGTGTACCAAATTGCAAGTCGATAGAGTGATTTTTGCGGCTGTTATCGCGCGACATACAGACACCAGAACACACTGACAGAACCCAAAATCTTTTTGAGTCTCTACATGGAGGCCTCCTCTGACGTTTTGGCTAATATTAAGCTCTGTTTGTTGCACTTCACTAATTTATAGTAGCTTTTTATTTGATGGTGTCCATGCGAGGGTTAAGGGCAATTGACTACACGATTGTTCTTGGTCTTAGTGGAGTGTCATCATTTGGAACTTTTCTAAGGAGTTCTAGACGTATTCAGTGACGCATTTATATAATCACATAAAACTCTAAACAGCTAAGCCTATGAATATGAATAAAGTTCGAACCCAACCACCCCCGTCTACTAGCTTTAAATTTAATACCCCTCGACTAATTTTGGTGAATGGGGGGGGGGAGGGCAAATTTGGTTTTTATATGCTATACTTTAATTTTATAACAAGTAACTTTAAATGAAATTTCTATGCAAGGTGACGTATTATTTTAATAGCATTTAGGATGTTATGGAATTTTTGGTAGTTTTTGTCAAGCTAAGAAATCATTGCAAATAGATATACATACGTGCATTTAAACAGTGATTTTCTGCCTATATTGCAATAATAAAAAAATGGAACTCTTAGTATTTTATTGAAATATGTAAAATAAATTTCTTATTTGGCTGTAATTCTTTTAAACTGAAATCAATTTAATTTTTAATTTTAACTTTGTAATTTTAATTTTCATGTGAAATAGCATGCAAGAATGGGTATTGAAATAAACTTTGATACTTATATAAGAGAATTTATGTTGTTTAGTTATAGTAAAAATAGCACGAATATTACATAGTTGACAGGTCTACCGGTTTTCCCTAAAAATGTATTACTAATACTTAAAAAAAATGTCTATTTTCTAGTACCTGAATTCTAAAATACTATTAGAAAAAGTGATAATTATTTCTTGAAAAGAACTTAAAATTTGGCAGCTATGATAAAAGGATAATACGAAGGTTTTTTAAATATATTTACAAACGTGACGAGGAATTAATTTGAAAGTAAAAATTTTGCAAATTTTCTAATACATTAATTATGAAATTACATAAAAGGAAATTTTACCGACCATTATACAGAAAAACTGGAAGAATCAGCGCACAATTCAACAAAATAAAATAAAAAATCCAAAAATTAATTTTTTTTCTGTACTACTGTTACACGATTTTGATTTTTTTTTTTTTTTTAATGCATTTTCATTGATATTTTTTGTTTTGTTTTAATTTAACTCAACAGCTGTAATAAAACCAAAACGTTTAACTTAACAAACAAACGTTTAACTTAAAATTAGTCCTTTTACTCTTCAGTTTCAATGTTTTTTGTGTTTGGTGACCTACGCTGTTGCCGTTTATAATTGATGCCTTTAATGTAGTAAATGGTGCAGCTCTTCTGCAACCACCTACACTGTAAAAAAATAACTATTACCAGCTGCAAGAAACTCTCTGGTGATTGGAGAAAGTAATTATTTTCTCCAATCACAGAGAGTTTCTTGCAGCTGGTAATAGTTATTTTTTTACAGTGTAACACGAGTAACAGCTATCCAATTTAATTGAGTCCAATCATTTGCCGAAGTTGTCTCCTGGAACAGTTTCGCTCATACAATGCACCCATCTTCATTGTCTTGCCATTACCGAACTGCGTAATCTCCCCTTGTACGGAATCTAACAGGGACATTGTGCAATCTGTCCTAAATAAGAGATGCGCAAACTCGTCAATTCTGGTAGTAGGGATTGCCCAGTCTTTTATCCAATATTTATTCACTTTTAGAAAAGACCACCAGTGGTCGTACCATTAGTTTAGATTAGTAGCTTACACTGTAAAAAAATAACTATTACCAGCTGCAAGAAACTCTCTGTGATTGGAGAAAATAATTACTTTCTCCAATCACCAGAGAGTTTCTTGCAGCTGGTAATAGTTATTTTTTTACAGTGTACTGTGAAGGCGTTCCTTCACATATATGAGTTTTAATTACAGTTTTAAATAAATGTAATAATTAATTACTATATTTTCAATAAATTAAATGTCTAATAAAATATCTAACGAAATTCTAAATTATCATGTATATTTCATCGCATTTTTCTCTCTATAAATAAATATCTTAATTCTAATAATATTTTATCTGTTAATCTATTAAATAAATATGCTGAGAACAAAAACGTATTCTTTAACATTAATAAATCATTCCGAGTAACATAAATGTCTTTTATTAAATGACGCTCTTTCAGATTTATATTTCTTTCAGTACTAAATCATTTAATAAAATAAAATATAAAAAAATATTATTTGCATCTATTAACCGTTGTGTATACATAATTGTATTTCATTCTTTTAAATTGCGTAAGTTTATTTATTAGAACTTAAATTAAGCAATAAATTTCCGTTGTAATATCATTAAAGGGTAATTTATATTTCTAAATGACAGGACGTGCAATAATTGCGTCTTTGTGTCTCCCTTTAGCAGACGGTTTTTATGGCATTGGGTTTGGCGTTAATTCTTTAACGGGCTTTCTAAATTCAAAATATTTATATTAATTTATTCGAGAGACAATGGATTCTGTTTGGTTGTAAAATTGGCGCTATTTTGGAAAACTTGGCGTGATTCGGCAGTTTGGTCGTGATCGCGAGATTGAGAATATACAGATTTCGCTCCCTAAATATTGCTTGAATAACACGTCATCTCAAAGCCCTCCCTCTCTCATCTAACCCTCTGAATTTCTTTAAGACTGTTGTAAATTGTTTTTCAAGATACTATTAATTAATTCATTACCATGCTCAGATGATTAAATAAAGTTTGATTACTGCAAATTATTGGTTTCCTTCTTCACGGCCTGAATTTTATTACACCTGTGGTTCTGCGGACTTTGTCGAAGTAGCTCAAGTTAACCTTCCCTCTTCTACACTTACAAAAAGTCGTTTAATTTAGAAATATTTTGTACTACTGCTACTCTATAGAAATTCCTAGGAAGAGTTATAAAAATTCAAGCATTATTTTCGGGAAAAAATGTGTTTTATCCTACATATGTGTTTTATCCTAGACGCTCAAAACAATCAGCTTTAAGATTCAAGTAGGCATTCAACTATTGCTCTAGCAGAACCTTGAATCGGTGCACTCTTCGCCTTCCATCTAATCCACTATCTGTGCAAACTCTATGGCCACACTTCTCTTGTAACGTTACCTCATACTGTTTTCTAACTTTCAGAAAACATTACATATATATAATCCTTCAATCTTTGTACATCTTGTTTACATACATCTTTTTTTTTTTTTTTTTTTGTTCTTTCCTGTCATAAATAGATGCAACAAAGGAATATATATTGGTTTGATATTAATTGATTAGTTTGATTCTTTACTCAAATTTTTCTGCATTGTTTATTGATTAAAAGAAATACTCAAAAGAAACCAAAATGCTTTAACAATAACTATTTAAAAGTGAATCTATTGTACCAAATAAATAAATAAAAGCTTTTCCTTATTTTTAAACTTTGTTGGAAATTTTGTTTGTAAATGGATCGAAATTTTAATGATTAATTTTTATTTTATTTATGAAAATAAAAATTTAATAAACATTTTAAATTAATTGTGAAAAACAAGAAGAATAAGCAAGTAATACATTTTTTAATATATTATTAAAATGAATTTGTTTAAAAATTAAGAAATTGTGAATTTTTTAAAACACTAAAAAACGAAATTATTTATAATATATTATACTGAACATTCTTATGTATTTTACAACTTTAATCAATTACGGAAAAATATTTGCTTTCAAACAGTCTGACACATATTCATATACATATATACTTATGTACATATATATATATGTACATATTTATTTATTTATTTTTCCTGGACGTGCCAAAGGATCAGACTATTTTTATATTAATCCTTTAAAAACTTTCTCAATACTGGTCATAGATTATTGAGTCGAAGAACTCAGAAGAAAAAGTTAAAAGAGAAAGAAATTCATTGAAACCACAATTTAGAAGTGAATCCATCATACCGGAAAAGACATAAAAATTGTTCTTCTAAATATTTTTAAACTTTGTTGTAAGTTGTATCTGTAAATGGCCAGGAGTTATGTTGATTGATTACCTTATATTTAAAGGCTGAAAGTGCGATAAATAGTTTTAATTGTTGTGAAAAAGTAGACAGAAAACATTTAATAAAAAATAATATATTTCTTTAAAAAAAAAAAAAAAAAAAAAAAAAAAAAAAAAAATGGAGTTCTAAGTGGCGTTGTTGAAGCTTTAATTGTTTAGAATGAAATATTGAATTAACAAATTAAAATTATAAACTAACTTTACCCAACTGAAACATTGCGTTGAAAATACAAATTTTTAATTTCCTATATATATATTTTCTTTTCTTATGATTTTCAATTTTAATATAAATTTCGCATTTAATATTCAAAAACTTAAAATAGTAAACCTCTATATTTATGTAGATCACGTTTCATATTCAAGAAAAATGCGTGCATCTCACAAAATACAATGTTCCTCCAATGCATACAAACTGTATACTCATAGTGCACGATTCCATAATGCACACAGTACAAATCTAGTACTTGTGAAACGTTTTTTGATGTAAAACTACTATCTAGGTAATATAATTTTATATTCAAAAATATGCATATATACATACATACATATATATACGTGTGTGTATGTTAGAGTGTAACATTTCTCGTCTGATTCCAATTGTAATTTATAGTAACTTAGATCAATACCAACATATACATTGTAAAATTACATATTTATGCCTATGTCAAATCTTTCTTGAACAAAATTACGATATAATTCGTTAACATAATTGCAAAGAATAGTAAAAAGTGTTCTAGGCATTAAATTTACAGAAATAGTTTTAATATTCAAATAAACTTTACACATCATAACAAATAGAAAAAAAAAATATTCTAGGCATTAAATTTAAAGAAATTGTGTTAATATTTAATGAAATATAACACAATATAAAAAATAGTAAAAAATGTTCTAGGCATTAAATTTAGAGAAAGAGTTTTAATATTTAAATAAATATAACACAATGATCAATATCCGAAATGCGCAGTATAAGTTTCTTAATGTTTATAATAGTTCTGCAATTTAGCCTCATAAATGCTAACATACACAAAATAATCGTGCACTAAATTATTTCAATTTATTTTTATTTTTTTAACACTTTTCAACAAGGTTGAAAAGTTTTAATGACTTCAGTTTGTCTGTCTGTCTGTCCACGCACTAACTCTTGTAAATATTCATGGAAATTTCTTGAAACTGATATAGGTTATTCAAGATCACTATCGGATGTTTTTTATTGAAAATTGAGTAAATATCTCTACTGGTTTGTGTATAGGGACACCCGAATATATTCCTATTGCTGCACCAAGACTTCTGATCTAAAACTTAATTATTCTTCTTACAGACCCGATACAGCATATTTTTAATCTTAATTTTTCTTACGGTTACTTCTTAAATTTTCTAATAAATATTTATTCTTCTAAAATATATTCACTTCTTAAATAATAAAATATGGATGGGTCTCACCTGAAAGCTTCTATCACGAAAGGTCCAGATGTGGAAGGTGGCAGCTATGATCCATTATCACAAAATCTATGAAATTTCAGCACTGCTTAGATGGAAAAACGAAATTTAATGCTTTTTTAGCATACACGTAAAACGAAAACGGAAACGGAAACAAAAACTATTTACAGATAGGTAATTAAACTAAATCTTAATATTAAAGTGCTTAAATTCTAATTAATTCTGATAAATGTTCATTCTTAGTTTAAGTTCTGAAAGTTTTAATAGTTCTTTTCTAGGACCGGGGCGTCTGAAAACAAAAGCGATCTTCACGTAGCCCCTTCTCTATTCAAGGTCCTGTTCTGTTCTGATTCTAAAAAACATCTTTTTCGAATACTTCTCATTTTGAATCGAAAGAGTGGTGCAATCATGAAAAAGAGGCACGCGCCAGTCTGTCTGGAAAGTCATTTATTCTGAAAGCAGAAGAATGAACGGGAATTTCCGACATCCTCCCACCTTGAGTTGCGATTAATCGGAGGAATTCAACAATCCAAGTTGAGGGGTTTTCACCACACGGTCAGTTTGGGAGACCACTGGGGAACTGGAAGTAGGATCATCTGTTGTGGACTTCTTGTTACTGGTTCTGAAACCAGTAGGCTCTGGAGGGTCTTTCACAGGTTTCTTTTCTCTAGGGTTGAGCATCGGTTTCTGTGAGAGGTTCTTGTTTTCGGAAGTCGAAGGACTTAAATTTTTTTGGAGAGATTTATGTAAAGTGGGGTGATTCTTAAGTTCGGTACTGTCAATTTCTAAAGGAAACAATCTTTGTAATGGACGCAGAAAAAGTCCATTTTTGGTCTTCACCTTAGCTAGGCGTATCCTTGCCTGGGTAAATTTCGATTACTTTTGCCAAAGGCCAGTGAACACGTTTCTTATTGAAATCTTCTAATAGGACAACATCGCCGACTTTCAATTGTTTGAATCTTTTTGTCTTAGATGCATGTTGGCGTAATTGTCCTAAATATTCAGTTTTGAATCTGTTTCTTAGGTTTTCTCTGATTATTTGCCTATATCTGGCTCTGCAGTTAAGATCTTTAGAATCCAAAGCATCGAGGTCAGATACTCCTGATGTTGGTAGTTCTCTTAGGAATATCATTGGGGTTAAAGGTAAGGGATCTGTGTTATCTTCGGAAGCATAGGTTATAGGCCGTGAATGAATAACCTGTTCACAGTCACACAGTATGGTGTAAAGTTCTTCGTAATTCAAAGATGCACGACCTAAGTTTCTTTTCAGGATTCCTTTAACCATTCCAACAAGCCTCTCCCACCAACCTCCCCACCACGGTCCGCAGGAGGGTTAAATTTCCATCTGATCTTCTGGGTGGAAGCTACCTTGCAGATGGTTACCCAATCTACACTCGAGAGAGAGCATTTCTTGTTCCCAGGAAGTTCTTCCCGTTGTCTGAATAGATGATGTAGGGTCTGCCTCGCCTTGCTATGAACCTTCTCAGAGACTGGATAAAACTTCTGTAGACAGAGACGTAATGGCCTCAAGATGTATGGCTCGGTAGACAGCGCAAGTAAATAAAGCTATCCATGCTTTTGATCCATCAGAAAGATGAAGAGGACCGGCTGGATCTACGCCTACCACTTCAAAGCTGGCTGCTTCTCGTACTCTGTACTCAGGTGGTACTCCAGGTTCAACATCTATTTTGGAAGTCTGAAGTTTTCTGCAAATCATGCATTTTCTTATTGAATTTCGAATGCATTTTCTAGACTTCATTATCCAAAAATTTTCTCTTAGTAGTGTCATTAGAGTGCTGACTCCAGCGTGCTGATTTTCTAAATGCTTCTCGAATATAAATCTTTGGACGACGGGATGCTTGTAAGGTAAGATTACAGGATATCTGAAGTTTTCATTGTCGTTTCTTCGAATTATATTGGTTCTTACTCTTAAGAGACCAGCTTTATCTTCGACAGGTCTTAAATTTCTTAATTTTGGGTCTGTTCTCCTTGAAAAAGATTCTTGTTGTACTACTCGTAGAAGTACATTTTCTGATTTTGAAAATTCTTCAACTGAAATATCCAATTCGGACATCTTCTCAGTAGTCTTCTAATTATGATAAAATCTATATATCCAGGCAATGGTTCTAACTGTTTTCTTGTAAGAGGAAAAATACTGATAAAATCGATTGAAATTATCTTCTTTTTTATCTAAAAGATTTAGAATTGTCTTTCTTTATTCGCTGTTTATGAGATCTTCGTTTTGGTCTTCTTCTATTCGAGGCCATTCATTTTCATGTAAATAAAGCCAACTTGGAACCTCCCACCATCTCGATTTGTGTAGTTGTTCAAAAGAACATCCTCTAGACGAGAGGTCCTCGGGATTCAAATTTCCGGGTACATGTCTCCATTTGCAAACTTCGGTCAGATTTCGTATTTCTAATATTCGGTTATGTACAAATGTACCCCATTCTTGTTTTCTTCTTATCCAACCTAAAGCAGTGGTTGAATCTGACCAAAATATGGTATTTACATGTAATTTTAAATCGTTTTGTACATTTTTGGCCAACCTAGCGCCAATAAGACAAGATAACAGTTCAAGGCGGGGTATGGCTCGACTTTTAGCATTGATTAACTGGATCTTGATTCCTTCTGAGGTCTCTACTCTTATGAATACGCATGTGGCATATGCTCGCTTGCTTGCATCAGAAAAAACATGTAATGATGTTTTCTTTTCTTTCTCTGGGCAAATGCTGAGCCACCGAGGTATTTTAATTTGGGATAACAAGTTTATTCCTTTCAGCCAATTTGAAGACTGTTGTTTTAAGTTTTATAAAGCTGTTCGTCCCACTTCACCTTCTGAATCCACGTTTCTTGAAGGATTAGTCTGGGAACTAAACTGACAGGTGCTGTGAATCCTACAGGATTAAAAAGTTTTTGGGTAACTGATAAAAGTTTTCTTTTTGTAAGGGGTTCACTTATCTTTAGGGGTTCTTCAATTTTACAAATTAAATTGTCATTTTCCAAATCCCAGAGTAATCCTAACACAGGAGCAAACCTCGGTTCATTTTCAGTTTTGTCGATCATAGCCTGGGGCCAATTCGATCGCCAACATCTCAAATTGAAATGTACCGAAGTCAAAATTCCTTGAGATTCTGATATGAATTTTTCTGTTTCTTGAATCGAATTCAGGATGAGGAGGGAATTATCTAAATAGAAGGAATCTCTTAAGAGCCTAGCTGTCTCTCGCCATTGTTCGGGAACATTTTCTAAAAGGTGATTTAATGTTGCCATAAGCAAAAAAGGGCTTGAAGTTAGGCCGAAAACCACACGACAATGTCTATAAATTTTTAATTTATTTTCGTTATTAAACCGAAAAAATCTCAAAAAGTCGCGATCTTTCTCTGTTATTTTAATTTGCAGGAAGGCTTTCTCTATATCGGACGAAATTCCTATCTTGTACTTACGAAATTTATTCAAAATGCTAGGTATAATTTCTACAAGATTAGGTCCTTTTGTAAACAATCATTAAGGGAGGGACTGTTTCTAGCGTGTGTTGAGGCATTAAATACTGGACGAATTTTAGTGGTTTCACTAGATTCTTTAACCACAGGTCTGTGAGCTAAATAATGTACCTTGTCCATTTTCTGGTCCAATACCTCTTCTATAATCTGATTGTTTTCCCAGAAATCGAAAATTTCCCCATATTTTTTTTTTCCTATCAGATTTGATTAATTTATTTTCCGTCTTGTACAGGCACTTTTCTGCCAACGAGTAATTATCTGATAAAATCGAATGGTCAACTGTCCATGTTAAATTGACTTCATATCGACCACTTTTATCTCGTTTAACAGTTTCTAAAAAATGATTCTTGGTTTCTTGTTTTAAATCCTGTTTCGATTTATTATCTTCATTAGTAATTCCTAGAGTGTCAAGGCGCCATAAATCTGATAAACTGGCGTTTGACATGTGTAATGACAAAGATAGACCCGCCAAAGAATCGTTCTGCTCACTCTTGTGACCCTCTGTCTTGCCCAAAATGGTCCAACCCAATTTAGTTCTAAATGTAGTTAATCCTAATTTTGGAAAATAGTTTATGTCATCTGTGAACAGTTTAGCGGACATATCAGCTCCCAAAAGTATATGTACTTCGTCTAGATTTTTCTGGTATAAACAAGATTTATTATTTCTAGGGACATCTGATAAATATACGCCTTCCTTTTCTAAGAGTTTTACTAATTTATCATCGCGACATAAATTCACGCCTGTGCATATTTTTTCTTGATCTAGTGCTTGTATTTTACACTTAAACTTATTATCTAAACTCCTGATAGTAAATTCATAACGATTATGTTCAGCTGACATTTCCATGCCGCCAAAAAGACCATGTCTGATTGTTTCTTTATTCATTCTTTTTAATTTTAACTTATCAGCTGCAAACTTACTGATGTAACTATTATGAGATCCGGAGTCAATAATTAACCGAATATATGATGATTTACTATCATCTCTGTTAGAAATTGCTACTGTTAACGTCTGCAAATAAACATTCGCTTGTAAATTATGATTCGATAACGCCAATTTAGAATGATCATTTCTTTCGTAATTACTTATTTCCTGTTTAAAATTCTTATTTCCATTACACATTATTTCTGAATGTCTACGATTACATAACTTGCATAAAGTTTTTGATACACACTGTCTAGCGAAGGTTGAAGACATAAATAACACAGACCTTTCTTACGCAATAGATTAACTCTTTCATCAAATGGTAAATTACGAGTTTTGACACATTTGTTACGTAAATGCGATTCTGAGCAAAAATTACACCTATCACTTTTATTCTCATTTAATAAATTACAAGCAGCAGGCAATTTCCGGTTCTGAGTATTAAATTTATTAACGCGGGGGGAAAAACACCTCTACGATTTTGATTATCTAATCTTTGAGCTCGGGGGGAGAAATGACTGGCGCTAGCGCCGCTATCCTCTCGTCTGGTAGTTATCAAGCATTCTCGCGACTCGAGTTGTTTATTTAAGAAAGATAATATATCTTTAACACCGTAATTAACACCGTGAAATTCCATATTAAATTGTAATGCTAAATCTCTAGGTAAAATTTTTAGTAATATCGGTGACAATAAACTGCCGTATCGATCTAAAGAAACATCTAATTATTTTAAACTTCTAATGTTAACTTGAATTTCATCGTAAATTTTCCTGAGCGATTTAATGTCACTTGAATGTTTTAGTGGGGCAATATTTAATAATTTATTCAAATGTACATTCACTAAGAGGTCTGCTTTTCCGTATCTTTGTTTTATAATAACTACTACTTTTATGTAATTACTCGCGGTAACAGAGAATCCTTCAATAAATTTTAAGGGGTCAGGTGCTAAAAATGATTTCAAATAATTAAATTTATCTACAGGATGTAAATTTTTATTGTTAGGAATAGCCGTTTCGAATAACGACCAAAAAGTCAGCCATTCGGCTGCATTTCCGTTAATTTTAACGGGATCTAGCTGTGGTAATTTGATGTGCACTGCTTCTTTTGAAGTAGGTCTTCTTTCAATTTCTATTGATGAAATACTTATTTCACTTTTCTTTAGTTCTTTTAATTTTCTGTTGGCTCGAAATCGCCAAGTGAGTATTTTTTCTCGGTATTCATTTGCCGTTTCTAATTCGGCTTCTAATTGGAGTTCTTGAGTTAAATTTTTAATTTCTGAATCTTTACTCTTTAAATCTATAGTTGTTTCATTCAATAGTTTCTTCTAAATCTACAGCATCTGGATCTATATCATCAGATAAAGTTTTTAATTTCTCTATAAAATTATTAATACTGTCTCTTATCACAGCTCTCTCTTTTTTAGCGATTACTAAATTAGCCCTAATAAATACAAAATTTAAAATTTTATAATATTATCTATTTTTTTTTTTCTTTCTTAATAATCAATAATGGATACTAAATTAGCTGACAACATCCGGTGGCTGGGATGCCAGAAAATATTGCTGCACCAAGACTTCTGATCTAAAACTTAATTATTCTTCTTACAGAACCGATACAGCATATTTTTAATCTTAATTTTTCTTACAGTTACTTCTTAAATTTTTTAATAAATATTTATTATTCTAAAATATATTCACTTCTTAAATAATAAAATATGGATGAGTTTCACCTGAAAGCTTCTATCACGAAAGGTCCGGATGTGGAAGGTAGCAGCTATGATCCATTATCACAAAATCTCTCAAATTTCAGCACTGCTTAAATGGGAAAACGAAATTTAATGCTTTATTAGCATACACGTAAAACGAAAACGGAAGCAGAAACAAAAACTATTTACGGATAGGTAATTAAACTAAATCTTAATATTAAAGTGCTTAAATTCTAATTAATTCTGATAAATGTTCATTCTTAGTTTAAGTTCTGAAAGTTTTAATAGTTCTTTTCTAGGAACGGGGCGTCTGAAAACAAAAGCGATCTTCACGTAGCCCCTTCTCTATTCAAGGTCCTGTTTTGTTCTGATTCTAAAAAGCATCTTTTTCGAATACTTCTCATTTTGAATCGAAAGAGTGGTGCAATCATGAAAAAGAGACACGTGCCAGTCTGTCTGGAAAGTCATTTGTTCTGAAAGCAGAAGAATGAACGGGAATTCCCGACAATTCCAAAGCTTTGCACTCTATGAGAGTATTTTTATAAACCACGTTTTTATACCTCTATTTTGCGTAGATTTTAATGAAATTCAAATATGTTACCTAAGTTCACTTCACTATCGAATGCTTTCTGTAGAAAATATAGTAAATACCACAACTGGTTTGTGTACATGGAAACCTAAATATATTCCAAAGCATTGCGTTCTATGAGAGGTATTTATGTAAACCAAATTTTAATAACATTACTTTGCACAAACCTTAATGAAATTAAAATATGGTTTTTATATGCACAAAATATATTGTTTTATGTACAAAACGTATTGTTTTTGCTAGAATATAGTATTATTAACATTAATACTTACCGAGACACATAAAAATATTCAGTTACATTAAGGGATATTATGTGAAATTTGCTGGAATTGCATTTTGTTTACATTAAGCGTTTGTAACACTTTCTAACAATTTTCAAGTGTGAATATGATTTAAATTTGTGTATATGTCTATCCGAATTTCAATCTGTTTATCTGTCCGTCTGCCCACCTCCAGCGTTCCTAAATATTTTCATATTTAAAAAATAAATAAAATATGTATGTTATTCAAGTTTAGTGTGGAATGTTTCCTCTTTAGAATGACATTAATAGGTCTTGTACAACTGGTTTGTGTACAGGCACACTCTAAAAAATGCCAATGCATTGCATTTTAGAGCAAACATTTAAATAAATCCCATTTAAATAACTTTCCACTACAAAATTTACAACAATATTCGCATTTATTGTCAGTATGCTAAAATAATGTATTGTTTAGAATAAGACAGTAGAATCTCGTACAACACGCTCCCAGAAAATGCGATTTCGTATAGCGCGACGAAAAATCTGTGACTATTACTCATACAACGCGATAAAGAGTCTCGTACAGTGCCTGATTTAAGGCAGGGCATTCGGGGCATGTGCCCTGGGCCCTCTCACTGAGGGGGGCCTCCAAGAAATTCAATCATACATTTAAAAAATAGTTAAAAAATTTGCAAATTTTGCTATAATGATCATTGCTTTTTGTTTTTTCGTCGATAGATGGAGGTATTAATGCGCTGTTATATAAATCAGTGGTATAATCTTTCAAGGAAACAGTCAGTTCATTGAAAAAATTGCAATATTTTTGCTAAACGCAAATACAGCTGCATAATACCGATACTGCATTCCAAAGTCTTACTAAGGCTAACTAAATCCGAGGCACACACCGTACTGCAGATACGCGGATGCAATGTACGTTGATCCGATAGACAAGCATCGGATCTAGATAAGTCTTACCAATAAAATGAAAAGTGGAGAAAATTTTTAGACACGTGAATAAAAAATATGCGGTTTCTTTTGTTTGTTGTAATATTAAAGTACGAGGAAAAGGGGCCCTTTCAACATGAGTGCCCTGGGCTTCCAACTGAGTAAATCGGTCCCTGGTCTCGTATAACGCGTAAAATAAAGGAAGTACGTGACGACATCTTTTTTACTTTCAACCTGTTCAAGGAAGAATTGCTCCGTTACAATGCCAACACCCGACGCTTTTGTTCTCATTGCGGAATAAAATCGTCTGCTCAATGTATGTCTCCTATAACGCGATTTTCTATTACGCGGAACGTAAAACCCGCGTTATACGAGAGTCTAATATAGTTTAACTTCAAATTTACAGGGTTACACTAAAATATTCAGATACATTAATGGCTACACTTAACTATACTTGTATTAACACTTAACTATACTTGTATACTACTATACTTGTATTAACTATTTTTGACAATTTACAACTATGTTTAAGAACGATTCTGGATTAAGTTACTATAGCTATGTACTTTTTAGTCCTTCTGTTTCTCCGCTGTGTGATAACGTAGGTAAAGAACATTGAAAGATATACAATGCAACAAATATACGTACAGTTGCAAAGTGCAAATCAATGCGCACCGCATGCTATTTCATTCTTGTTTTATTTCACACTAAATAAATTACATCTTAAAAACATGCTCAATTTCTAAAAAAGAATGTAAATATTTTAATGTCAATAGGACAATTTCTGAATATTATTGAACACAATGGTAACATTTTTCTTTTTACTTCCTTATACAAAGTATAAGGAAGTATATAGTAATCCCGATTTGCGAAATGGATTTTGTATTTCACATTGCTCGAAAACGAATGATCGCTGAATGTTGCCAATTTATACGTGTGACAGTCATGATGTCTAGTTGCACACCTGCAAGTTTCGTCTTAACACGAGCTCTCGTTTTAGAGATATAAGCGACTTTACACGATTTTTCGTGACGTCTGTATGTATGTGTGTCTGTGTGTGTGTGTGTGGGTGGGTGGCCATCGCGAGGATGCTCAGAGCAGTTTTAAAGGGCCTGCTCCTGACCGGTTTTTACTGCCGATGACGTCAACAATGTGATCTGACTTGAAAGAAGAAGGAAGCTTCCTTTTGTCTTTGCGTTTGCTTGTCTTATGTTATTTTTGATTATTTATGTATACTTTTTCATTAATACTTATTTTGATAAAAGTTTTTTGTGAATTTTTAACACAGTTTTCATTGGGAGAGAATTATGGGAAAGAAGTGTTGTGCTCCTCAGTGCAGATCAAATTATGATACTGAAAAAGAGTATATTACTGTTTTTAAATGAAAGCTGAAAAAAAAAAAAAAAAAAAAAAAACCTAAAAATTTTAAGTGCGATAAGTTTGCACTCGGAAAAACACGGTGATTTTACGTTAAAAGATTTTAGATATAATCTGCCTAATGAAAATAAAGATGTAGGAGTTTCAGAAATTTTTTAGGATGTTTTCAACAGTACAGATGATATTGAAATCACATATAAAATAAAGTTATGTCAGTTTTAATATTTATTGCAGGGTATATTGCATTTAAAGTATCAAACAAACTGAATTGCAAAGAATGTATTTCAACAATAGTGAAAGATAAAATTTTAGATGTAGATTGTTCTCCTGATGTTTATGAATATTTATTTTTATGTGATAGAGGTAGGCTTAAATGGCCACAAGCCATATTAATTTTCATGATTGTAAATTGTTTTCAAATTTTTAATAAGTTAATAAGCAGCAAACATGAAAATAATTTTTTAATGTTTTCCGAGCCCAAAAAACTAATTATGCAATTAACCATTGAAAAACCAGAAATATTAGGAATAGATTTTTCGAATAGATGCATTTGTGGAAATGATTTGTACTATATTATTATGTAATGCTTACCTGGAATAGCAAATATTTTGTTGAATAACTATACCAAAGTTAAAAATGACAGTAAATATTTTAGTGGTACAAAAAGGAATTGTCAGTATTAACTAATACATGGATTCTTATGCAGAACATTGATTCTATTCATCAATTATTTAATATTATTTTTAAGTATTATTTATTTTTTCGATTGTATTATATATTGTACTGTATGTTGTATTATATATTTTCTATTTATTTATATGCATAGATGTATTGTAACTAGGAACTAACTCCTCGCCTAGTTCTATGGGACAAAAAGAGGGCATGGGCAGGGCTAAAGGGGCAGGTCCTTTGGCGCTCAACCATGAAATAAATAAAAGAAAATTTTAGAATTGTAAATTTTTTCTTTTCTTTTTTTCTCATTCTCATTATTATTATTTTGTTTGACTAAAAGTGCCGTGATAGAACCCTAATCATGCTATTCGACCTAGCAATTCAGAATTTTCCCTGGTTTTCTCCGAAACACGCTTGATTTCAGGCAAGGACCCCTTAGAGATCCTCCTTCCACGTAAACAATTGTCATCAATAGTGTAGAAACTTGTCGTCTGCACTAGAAAAGGTCGCACACTGTCTGACTTAAAATTTCTAATGTAAAGTTTTATTATTATTAGTAGTAATAGTATTGCAATAGCATTTTATTTATTTATTTATTTATTTATTTATTATTATTATTATTATTTCAAACTTCTACTTTGAACTTCAGATTTGCAAGGGCAGAGGACAGCTCTCTGAATTTGTTAATTAATTTCCAAAGCCATGCAATTTTAAAAATAAAAAAGAAAGAAAGAAAATGCATGACGCTGAGACAGCTGTTTAACTTAGATTCTAAATCTCTTTAACAAAAATTAAAAGCATGATAAAGTGTTATGTTCTAAAATAATTTGTTAGTATTTAGAGTAATAACAATAGTATTGACTTAAAATGTATGTTAATAATAATAATAAAGAATGACAGTTAAAAACCGTTACTCTGATGGTCTGATGTTATATCATTTGTACTTTATTTTATCAGCATTTAAGTACATTAAAGTTTTCACTGAAAGTAAAAATGAAAACTATAGTTATATTTTATTATAATAAATGAATGTCCATTTTAAATCATCTTTTATACTGAATGAATTTAAGTTCTAATGAGTTAGAAACTCTGAAAAAGTAAGATGCCCGACGAAATTTTCTCTCTCCGGGCAGGTGGTCAGATCACTTGTGTGACGTCACTCAGACCTTGGAGCAGGCCCTTTAAAACAGCTCTTAGCATCCTCGCGCTGGCCCCGGTGTAGGTCGCATAACTCAAAAACGGTTGGACGTAGAAAGTTGCGAATTGGTACATAGGTTTGTTATAACATCTAGTTGTGCACCTCCCTTTTTGGACTTTATATGATTTTCCGTTTTGGAGATATTTAGGAAAATTAGGTTCATAATGGGCAAAATGTATCAAAAAACGGTAATAGCTCAAAAACAGTTTGGACAAATCTTGCAATTTAACTGACTTCTCGACTAGCTAGACATTTGAAACTTTCAGAAAAGTTCAGAAGACGTTGACATGAGTCCCCCCCCCCAAGACACAACTTTGACATGAGTCCCCCCCAAGGCACAACTTTGACATGAGTCCCCCCCAAGGCACAACTTTGACATGAGTCCCCTCCCCAAGGCACGACTTTGACACGAGTTCCCCCCAAGGTACAACTTTGACATGAGTCCCCCCAAGGCACAACTTTGACATGAGTCCCCTCCCCAAGGTACAACTTTGACATGAGTCCCCCCCAAGGCACACGAGTCCCCCTCAAGGCACAACTTTGACATGAGTCCCCCCCCAAGGTACAACTTTGACATGAGTCCCCCCCAAGGCACAAATTTGACATGAGTCCCCCAAGGCACAACTTTGACATGAGTCCCCCCAAGGCACAACTTTGACATGAGTCCCCCCAATGCACAACTTTGACATGAGTCCCCCCTTAAGACACAACTTTGACATGAGTCCCCCCCAAGGCACAACTTTGACATGAGTCCCCTTCCCAAAGCACGACTTTGACATGAGTCCCCCCGAAGGTACAACTTTGACATGAGTCCCCCCGAGGCACAGCTTTGACATGAGTCCCCCCCAAGGCACAACTTTGACATGAGTCCCCTCCCCAAGGTACAACTTTGACATGAGTCCCCCAAGGCACATGAGTCCCCCCCAAATCACAGCTTTGACATGAGTCCCCCCAAGGTACAACTTTGACATGAGTCCCCCCAAGGCACAACTTTGACATGAGTCCCCCCCAAGGCACAACTTTGACATGAGTCCCCTCCCCAAGGCACGACTTTGACACAAGTTCCCCCCAAGGTACAACTTTGACATGAGTCCCCCCAAGGCACAACTTTGACATGAGTCCCCTCCCCAAGGTACAACTTTGACATGAGTCCCCCCCAAGGCACACGAGTCCCCCTCAAGGCACAACTTTGACATGAGTCCCCCCCCAAGGTACAACTTTGACATGAGTCCCCCCCCAAGGCACAAATTTGACATGAGTCCCCCAAGGCACAACTTTGACATGAGTCCCCCCAAGGCACAACTTTGACATGAGTCCCCCCAATGCACAACTTTGACATGAGTCCCCCCTTAAGACACAACTTTGACATGAGTCCCCCCCAAGGAACAACTTTGACATGAGTCCCCTTCCCAAAGCACGACTTTGACATGAGTCCCCCCGAAGGTACAACTTTGACATGAGTCCCCCCGAGGCACAGCTTTGACATGAGTCCCCCCCAAGGCACAACTTTGACATGAGTCCCCTCCCCAAGGTACAACTTTGACATGAGTCCCCCAAGGCACATGAGTCCCCCCAAGGCACAGCTTTGACATGATTCCCCCCAAGGTACAACTTTGACATGAGTCCCCCCAAGGCACAACTTTGACATGAGTCCCCCCCAAGGTACAACTTTGACATGAGTCCCCCCCCAAGGTACAACTTTGACATGAGTCCTTCCAAGGCACAACTTTGACATGAGTCCCCCCCCAAGGCACAACTTTGACATGAGTCCCCCCCAAGGCACAACTTTGACATGAGTCCCCTCAAGGCACAATTTTATTTTTTATTTTTTTTTACGTATGCATGCATTTTTTTTAAATATTTTTAGCCAAATGTTTCGGCTCCAGTGACAATGTTTTTTAGCATTATGTATATTTCTAAAAGTGTATAAGGAAGTCATGTGGTGCCCACATCAGATTTTGTTTTATTAGTATTATATATATATATCGAGACTCATATGAATATATGTTTTAATATTTATTTATTTATTTATTCATTTTTTACTTACAAATAATTTTATAATTAGTAAAGGCAATGAATATGAAAATAATAGCAATTTAGAAACTTTGTCTTGAAATATTGTATTCGAATACTTACATTTTTGTGTATTTTTATTTATTCCGATATCATATTTAACTAATCTTAAATAACTTAGAAATAGATATCCCTCAATTTAGAGTACAACTTTGCCCGCTTCGCTGGACACTATATTCAAATTCTCAAAATTTCATGGCATTATTAATAATATCTCAAAATACCAGATATTTAAAAAAAAATCACTGAAATTAGTCGAAACATAAATTAAAGTTCCCGCTGCGTTCTACAGGGATTTTCCCGCTCGCAACATGAAGACTCCTGGTCCCTTCTGCCTTCGCCAGTGACTTACCTGCTTTTTACTTCCCCTCCCCTGCGAGTAAGTTTGAGGTTTCGGGAAATCCCACCAAAATGTACATTGCGTATGTTTAATTAACACCAATAGACCAAAATTTGTCGTTTTAAGGTAATTTGAAGTAGATTTAAGCTTGAAACCGTGTTTTTTGTACCGCCTTCATCAAAGGGGTGGTTGGCTAATTTCTTAAAATCTTTTTAAAGTTCTTGTTGCATACACATAACTATCCGACACATCAAAAATTTGCTTTATTGAGATAATTTGGAGCAGATTTATATTTGAAAACGTGTTTTTACCTCCCCCCCT
Organism: Salticus scenicus; assembly: GCA_963930645.1. Lineage (NCBI taxonomy): Eukaryota > Metazoa > Arthropoda > Arachnida > Araneae > Salticidae > Salticus > Salticus scenicus. Next base: position 128,749,685 of record OZ005661.1, read on the forward strand.
TTCAGCTTATAAAGGGGGGAGGGGCGGGGGGAATTTCGCAAAATCTCTTTATTCTATGTGTTGGATACCTATAACCGACCGACACATGAAAAACCCCTTTTATAAAATAATTCAGAGAAGATTTAAGCTTAAAAACGTGCTTTTTGATCCCTGGGTGTAAAAAGTAAGTTCATAAAATCTCTTTGCACCGTGTGTATTGGGTATGCATAAACAATCTACATATCAAAAAATAGCTTTACTGAGATAATTTGGAGTAGATTACTTTTGAAAGCGTGTTCCCCCCACCTCTTTAATGAAAGTGTGGTTGCAAATTCACAAATCCCTTTACAGTGCGTGTTGGGGACGCAGAACCAGTCCAAACGAAAAAGCCAATCTTACTGAGAAAATTTGGAACGTGTTTCCCGATTCTAAAAGCGAAAAGTGTCGGAATTTCGTAAAAATTTCGTTACAGTGGTTGTCGGATACATATAAACAACTTACGCACCAAAATTTGTGACCGCACCTCCCATAGATTTACCAGGACAAATTTAGCGCTAAAAGGAAGTCTCGAATTTGCCCCCCCTTAAGGTGTCGTGCCCTTAGCGACCGTGTCCTTAGCGGAACGTGCCCTTAGCGGAATGGGGTCAAAGGGAAGAAGGAGGAATAGAAGAAGCCGTGCCCTTAGCGGAAATAAGAAGGTATGTTCATTCTCGAACTGATATATATTCATTATGGAGTGTTCTCTATGGAAAATGGAGTAAATATTGTTATTGGTTTATGTACAGGAATAGCCGAAAGTATTCCAAAGCATTTCGTTCTATGAGAGGTATTTCTACAAACCAAATGTTAACAACTTAGCATTTGTGAGTGGGGGGGGGATTTTTGTGGCAACTGTACCTCTGGAACTACTGCTTAGAATTGCTTAAAAATTTACGTGTAGATGCACCTTGAGCTATATTAGTGCCTGTCAACTTTTGATGCCAACCGCTCAACAGGTGGCTCTGTGATACAGCAATATCCACAGTTTAAGGGGAAGCTACATCTCAGGTTCTATTGTGTATAATCAATCAAAACTTGATATAAGAGAAGGTCAGTGTGAGACATTATGCTGATTCAATTTGAATGTTTATGGACTGACAGGTGGCGCTACTATACAGATATTTCTGCAATTTAAGGTAAAGCTATTTCTCAGGAACTACTGCACAGAATTGCATATAAGTTTATATATTGATGCACTCTATTCTAAATGAGTGTCTATAAACTTTTAGTGTCAACCGCTCAACAGGTGGCGCTGTTATACAGTGATTTCTGCAATTTAAGGGTTGGCTATATCTCAGGTTCTATTGCTTATAATCGAACAAAACGTGATGTATGTGAAAGCTATTATGAGACATTATACTGATTCAATTTGGATGCTTATCGGCCAATAGGTGGCTCTCCTATACTGCAAATTTCCTCGATAACGAGAAAGTTATATCTCAACTTCAATGGCATATAACTGTACGAAACTTGATACGTGAGATAACTATTATAGACATGCATGTTTTAAGATGTCATTTATAGACAATAAATCTGTCTTTCTTTGGATATTTAGTATTAGTTTTCTCTAAGATAAAAATTGGTTATTTGCACTTAGTGAATTTGGATAGGAAAATATAGAAGAAAATCTTGTGGCAGCCACAGCATACTATTTTTTTTTTTTTTTTTTTTAATGATATGTGTTATTCAAATTTATTATTGATTATTCCCTATGTAAAACGGCTCTAACAGAACCTATGCAACTGGTTTGTGTACAGAGACATCCAAAAAATGCCAATGCCTTGCGCTTTAGTGGAGACATTTTAAATAACTTCATGAAAAAATCATAAAGGTTTTCGCATTTATTGTTTATATGCTAAGAAAATGTTCTGTATAAACTATATATGCTTAACCTCCAGATTCACAGGACTGCGCAAAAATCTTTCGATATATTAAGGGGTGCAAATAGGAAATTAAGAGCAGCATATCTGCTTGTGTTAGGCATTTTTAACAATTTCCAACAATGTTTCAGAGTGATTATGAATTCATTTAGTCTATATGTCTGTCTTTCTGTTTGTCCATTGTGTGATAATATAGACAAAGAACATAGAATGTTATACGATACAACGAATACGTACAGTTGGAATGTGTTGATAATCAATGTATACCTCCTGATTTTTCATTTTTGTTTTAGTTTTAAAAGGTGTAATGCTTAATAATATTTTCTAAAAAACTTAAATAAATCATAAAATGGCAATAATGTTCGTTTTCGCATGGAGTACTGTGATTCATTAAACTTTATATGCTTACAGAACACCATTCCCTGAAATAACGGATATTCTACAGTACGCGAACCTATTTTTGTGACGGGTTACTTCTGAAGCAAAATATAGCCTGTGCTAAATGTAGATAAAGTGTAGAGGAAAACTGAAGAGCTCATTTTTTATTTATCAATTTATTTTTAATTTTATTATACATTTCCGCTAAAGGCACGTATGCTGAAAGCACGCCACCGAGGGGAGATAACATTTCCGCTAAGGACACGGGTTTATAGATTTCCGCTAAGGGCACGGTCGCTAAGGGCACGGCCCCCCTCTTAACGCTCACGCTCCCTCCCCCAAAGTTAAAAAATAAATAAAAAATGAATTTTTCGAAATATTCTAAAGAGGACGCATTTCTGCTACAATATGTTTCACTATTTTCTGTGGAACGACTGTATTTCAAGAGCTCTGGTCATGAAGATACACAAATTGAGATTCTGAAAAAAAAGAAAAAAAAAAAACTTCTTTCAATCTAAACTTTTATAAAACTTGCTATTGAAAAAGTTTTGTTTCATTTTTATCGCTCTCTTTATTTTTATTATTTTTATTTTATTTTATTTTATTTTTTATCTTGAATATCTACGTTTTTAAATATTGCAACGTTTTAATTTTCGCTTCGTCGAATGGAACAATCATAAGGAGAAAAAAAAGAAAACTTTTTCATATAAAGTTTGTTTCAAAACTGCAATGTAATTTATCGATTTCCGATTACGTTTCAAGAACACTTTCAAGCGTGAATTCTTTCTTTTTTATTTAGATAAATTGTCAAATCTCAAGCGTTCATCGTCCATTTTGTTTCTTTCTTATAATGCTATTTTATTGTGTAAGGTAGGAAAAATTCTCCTATTTAAGATATAAAAAAATTTTATTGTCTGTGTATGCATATAACCATGAAAGCTATATATAAAAAAAAAAAAACCTCGGTTAAGCTTGAAATTTAGTAGCAATAGTATAGCGCCTAGCTTAGAATATACAGAGTGGCAAGCGTTTATGATCAAATGCTTAAAATACTACTAAAAAATTTAAGCTTCCTGGATGCAGGGATGCCAGATGGACGAAACTTATTTCCCCAAACAGGTCTTCAAATTTCCCCAAATCAGGTTTTTTTTTTTTTTTTTTTTTCGAAAAAATCCCTAACTTGATTTCTACTAAAAACGAAAAAAAAAAAAAAAAAAAAAAAAGCAGATTTAACTGGGTTTAAGCTCAGATTTTTCCCCAAATGAAGGCAGTTTTTGAAAAAAAAATCCTCAAGGAACAATAAAGCTATTGAGAATCCCTGGTCGTAGGGATATATCATTACGTCGCCAACATTGACAGAAAGTTGAAGAAATCCCCAGATTTGTCCCCAAAAATTTTAGAAATCTCCCAAAAAGTCCCCAGAAACATTTAGCCCCCAAAATTGTCCCAAGAAGCCGCAAAAATCCCCAAAATAGGGACAAAATACCTAATCTGACATCACTGCCTGAATGCATATTTAGGAACACTCAACCGCGCAGGCGCAGAGCATTGACAAAAACTTATGCAGTCAAACGCGCTTTCGCCTGAAATATGTCTTCCGTAAGCATGAGTGCTGAAATGCGATGAAGAAAAGGCAAGATAGTACTTTTTACTATGAGATTTTTAAATATAGTTATTTCGTTTTTTTTTTCTATGACATTTAAGCACACAGAATGCTTATTTTTTTTAATATCCATTTCTTCAAAAAACAACATTTTAATACAGCTTTCAAAGATTTTTATTTTGATCATATCACAAAATGAAGTTTATTTTGAAATAAATTATCATTGCTTTATGAAATTTACCAAACTAAGAAGGAAACATTCAAAAGGTGTCGTCTTCAAAAAATATTGAAAAAAATATATGTGATACATAAAACACTAGAAAGTGAAAAAAATATCTGCTGAAATGAATTACAGCGACCACAAAAAATCATAAAAATTAAGCATTTTTGGTGATTAAGCGCTGTTAGGCGATAACTTCGCAAGCACTGAGAGTGCCGCGTACGAACAGAACGTGTTTTGCTTATCCGCCAAGTACTCAAAATCAGTCGCCTAACAGTGTGAAATCGCCAAATATGCTTAATTTTGATAATTTTTTGTGGTCGCTGTAATTTATTTCAGCCGATATTTTTACTTTATGTAATATGGAGAAAGTATTGGATTCGCGAAAATTTTCGACCTCCGTTTTTTGACGGATCTACACGTTTTGGGATGTCCTGAACACGAATTGATAGTCTTTAAAAAATGTCTGTCTGTGTGTCTGTATGTGGTTTCGTGTTTTCACCGTATCTCACGAACCAATGAATGAAATTCAACCAAACTTGGTATATAGTTGGACCCTGGCAAGGCATTGAGCTGATTAGATATGGGGATCAATAGCCCAGAAGGTGGTGCTGTGATCGCATTTTATGTAAATTTTTAACATGGCAGTATAGGGCAAATTTTCGTATTTTTCACCGTATCTCACGAACCAATGAATGAAATTCAACCAAACTTGGTATATAGTTGGAATCTGACGGATCATGGTGCTGATTAGATTTGGGGATCAATCGTCCAGCAGGTGGCGCTGTGATCGCAAAATTTCCTATTTTTCACCGTATCTCACGAACCGATGAATGAATTTGAACCAAACTTGGTAAATAGTTGGACCCTGAGATGGAATGGTGCTGATTAGATTTTGGGATCAATCGCCCAGCAGATAGCACTGAGATCGCATTTTATGTAAACTTTTAACATGGCAGTATAGGACAAAATTTCGTATAAATGTACATAATGAGCGTTATTTTAAACTTGTGATTGTAAAATTAATATGAATTATTGATAATAGTAGTAGTCAACTACGAAAAAAATTTTGTGCATTTGCGCTTTAAAACGAATGGTTGAACTATGAATCTGTGACAATTTGAAACAAAGTTATCGATTTTTTTTACTTTTAACAAAAAAAAAAAAAAAAAAAAAAAAAAAAAACTTAGAATTTTTTTTTTTATTTTTTTAACGAAATTTAACCAAACTTGGTATTTAGTTGGTCCCCGACATAAACTGGTGCTGATTACATTTGGGGATCAATAGCTCAACAGGTGGCGCTGTGATCGCATTTTTTCTAAATTTTTAACATGGCAGTATAGGACAAAATTTCGTATAAATGTACATAATGAGAGTTATTTTTAACTTGTTGTTGAAAAATTAATATGAGTTATTGATAATAGTAATAGTTAACCAAGAAAAAATTTCTGTGCATGTGGGGGCATCGCTTTCCCCCCTGGGGGGGAGGTGCCCCCCGGGGGGGTATATTTTCAAGATTGGGTATCTTTCGAAAGATCTCGTCAATACCTTTAAAACAAATGGTTGAACTATAAATCTGTGATAATTTAAAATAAAGTTATCGATTTTTTTTTACTTTTAACAAAAAAAAAAAAAAAAAAAAAAAAAAAAAAAAAATCTTTTTTTTTTTTTTTTTTTTTAATATTGTTACTGGTTGAATATGTATTACTTTTAACGAAAAAAGAACTTAGAAAAAAATTGTATTTTTTTTTTTTTTTCAATATTGTTACTGGTTGAATATGTATATAGGATAATATAGAAGAAAGTCTTGTGGTGGCCACAACATACTAGTTTTCACTTTCTGGTGTTTTATGAAGAGCAGAATCAAAAATATATTTTTCAGTAATTTTTGAGGACGACACCTTTTGAATGTTCCCTTGTAATTTTTTTTTTTTTTTTTTTTTTTTTTTTTTTTTACTTTTAATAATATTTTTAATTTTGTTTTAGTAAATTTTATTTAATAAATACAAAAAGAATTGATACAAAGTGTGCGATTTGTAAGATGCACTGACACATATAGTAAACATATTAAAAAAACAATACTTTCTCTACCTTATGGGTAAGAGAAAAGAATAACTGGAGTTTCAGCATTTAAGCTGAAGCATAATAATAAAATGCAGCAGGTGTATGAGCATAGCCACGGAGATACGCTAGACCCCTACCCTACATTACTAAATGACAAAAAAGAAAATTCTCATTTATTGAAGACCAGGCTTAGAAAGTACGAAAATTATTAATTTCTTATTGTGAATCATGATATCCCCTATAAGGTTTAAAAGATAGCTGAATAATAAAACATAGATTAAAAAAAAAAAAAAAAAAAGTATTAATTTCAGAAATAATGTTTAAATTCAATCAAAAGTACAATGAAATTTTTGATAAAAAAATTTGAAATCCAAAGTAAGAGCAATTCTATTTGGATGTTTTCTGTAAATATTGAATAATCCCATTTCATTATTTATTTATTTATTTAAATTTCTCTGGATAGCCATCATCTTAACTATCCCTCTAAGTCATAATTTACTTGACAGTAGTTAACGCCATAGCGTTAACATTAAATAAATAAATAAAATAATTTACGACGAGAAAAATAATAAAATCATCGTATTAAAATTAAATAATAATAATAAAAGGTCATAGCTAACGGGAAGTTTTGGAAGCCCCTCCCCCTTTCTGAAATCTGAAAATTTTGGGAATTGTTTTCCTCAACCCTCAACCCTCTGAATTTATTTTCTAGCTACAGCCTTGAAAATAGAGAAGTACAAATAATTTCGAACCAAATTTGTAAAAAAAAATTATGTTTGTGATAAAAGCATAATAGTTATTATTGATACTGATGGTAACAGTATGTAGGTCTGTCGGTAAATTTGTGTATGAGAGAGGCTTTTTTTTTTTTTTTAGATTAAAAAAAAAAGTATTTTAATCTAAATTAACATTTTCAATACATTTTTAAAACGTTTTCTTTCTGCAATTTATGATATACAGCAATTAAAACTTTACTGAAAAATTACATTTATTAAATCATTTTTACAAGGACTGTATATTCCTTATGTATTAATTTCAGATAGCTTAATTTTATTTCATTATCAAAATTTCAAAAAGATTTTATTTTTAAATATTGCCATATAAAAACAGAAGCTTAAACTTAATACATAATTTAACTTCGTAAAGTTTATATTTTAAAAAACGAATTGTTAAAAATTTGCTGTAATGAAAAGTACATGTTATTTTCCTGTTATAAAATTACATGTTATTTTCACATCTTTTTTTTTTTTTTTTTTTTTTTTTTTTTTTTTTTTAATATATTTTAAGAAATTTCTTCTAAAAGCATTTTAGAGTTATTTGAAAACTAATGTAATTTAATATTTTTACTTCCATTACCCTACTACCGTAGGTAATGGAAGTATTGTATTCGGTCTGAAAATTCGATATCGGGTTTTCACCTGATTTACACGTTTTAAGGTCCCCTGAGTCCAAAAAAGTGATTTTTGGAAATTGGTCAGTGTGTATGTATGTGTGTATGTGTGTGTGTATGTATGTGGAGAATCTTCTGGCTATTATAGCTCAGAAACTAATAAAGATAGAGCTACGAAACTTTAGAATTCAAATACGTCTGGCGTACAGATGAAATTTCCAAATTTTGGTGAAAATTGAAAAACCGGAAGTGGGACATCGGAAACCGGAAGTTGGACCGTAAGTCCGTATCTCAAAAACGGCTCTAACGATTTTCTTCAAACTTGCTATATAAACACTCTATTAGATGTCCTTTCGAATGATATAGTTGGTTAGTTCAAGAAAATTGATAGGCGTCCTGTATAAATAGCTCAATTTCAGGCCTCCCAAGGGCGTTCCTTTAAAAACGGTTATACGGATTTTTTTCAAACTCGCCATTTTAACTCACTTTAAAATATGCTTTTGTATGTAATTATTGTTTTCCGGTCAATAATTGATTTTTTGTGAAAGTTGGTATCTCAAAAACGGCTCTAACGATTTTCTTTTATGGTCACTTTTATGTTTTCTGACCACATTATCTCTCAAAAATGCATATAATACATGTAATAGCGGGTAATGGAAGTCGTGTGGTTGTTTCACACCAGATTTTTTTTTTTATTTTCAACAGCTCGTACGATCCATTTATTTTTTCTAGCTGATAGAACGACAAAACGGAATATACATATATTTTTTTTCTGATAAGTAGATCTACATATTACACAGATTATATAAATTATTTCCTTCGTAATTTCTTTTATTCTTTTAAAGTAAAAATGTTAATGTTATTGACTACAGTCAACAAATATAAAATGTAGAGTGATAATAAGGATAATGACTATCCAGAATAAAAAAAAAAAAAAAAAAAAAGAAAAAAAAAAAGATGAAATGTTCTTTTATACAAAATCTTAAAAAAAAAAATAATAATAAATAAATAAATAGGATTTGTCTTTACTCTGAGTTTTACAAGCTTCAAATTTTTCATTTTATTTTTAATCAAACTATCAAATATATGTATACTATATATATTTATTTATTTCTGAAGTTAATACTATATATATATATATATATATATATATATATATATATATAATATTTACATTTATTTTTTTATTTACTTTAAAACCTTTATGCAACTTTTTTTAATCAAGATTTACAAAAGGAATTAAATCTTTTGCCTATTTTCAATTCCTTCTTTTCATTAAATGAGAATTTTCTTTCCTGTCCTCTAGGAAAGTGGGGGGGGGGGGAATCTAGTGTACCCCCTTAGGTATGATCGTGCACCTGCTGCATTTTATCATACGTCAGTTTAAATGCAGAAAACCTAGTTATTTTTATCAGTTATACTATATATGTCAGCAAGTTTTAAAAATCATACACTTTATATCAATATTTTTTTTTTACAAAACAAAATTTACTAAAGCAAAATTAAAAATATTAATAGAAGTAAAAAAAAAAAAAAAAAAAAAAAACTTGAAAGAAATGAAAATTTATATATTTATTTCAAAATAAACTTCGTTTTGTGAAATGATCATGATATAGATCTTTGAATGTTATATTAAATTGTTGTTTTTCGAAGAAATTGCATTAAAAAAAATAATAATAATAATAATAAGTATTTTGTATGCCTAAACATCACTGCAAATAAAAACGAAATGACTATATAATTTAAAATCTCATAGTAAAAAGCATTATCTTGTCTTTCCTTCAACGCATTTCTAAAATCACACTTACCGAAGACACATTTCTGGCGAAAGCGCGTTTGGCTACATAGGATTTTTGCCAATGCTCTGCGCGGTTGAGTGTTCCTAAATATGCTTCCCGGATGACGCAGCGATCGAATTTTTTATTCAATTAGAATAGTTGATCGGCTTTTTCCAGTTTCGTCTGCTCAGTCACGCGATCTAAGCACATAGTAACCAATAGGAAGTTTTTCAAGCAATAAACTCCATCGCACTGACCTCTGGTGAGAGGCTAAATTTTTAAGGCACTGATTTTGCTGGTCGTTTTGCACACTATGGCTTTTATTCACCAATAACTTCAACTCCCGGTTGAACACAAAAATTCGAAAAGCGCATAAAGACGGGGTGAAAACTTTAAAAAAAATTTTGACGCGTTGTTTCTGCCATCTAGCGGTATAGATATTATCTGATTTTTTTTACGTGAAAATAACCAATCAATGATTATATGAAATCCTTTACTCTAGATTGTCGAAACAGCGGGACAAATTTCTCTGGAAAGCTGTACCTTGCCTTTAGACGCTTTTCAAGTTTTTGCGTTGAACCGGGAGCCGAAGTTAATGGTGTATACGGCCATTTGTATACTATGTGCTTTAGCAATAGTAATGAATCCCAAGCAGTTAGCTATGTAACTTTTGATGCATATTGCGTTTGTGGCTCCTGTACGATAGCTCCTGCCTATGCCTGGTATATTTCTTTTAGGTGAATCTAGAAATCATCACACTATATTTAGCATAATGAATGAAGGAAGGAAGGTTGGGTTTTACGTCGCACTAGTGCTGTGCAGATGGGCAATTGGCGACGGTCTAGGACACACGCTAGAGGAGGTCCTGAGACATGCCATCACAATTTTGTTCCTCCACGGAAGGGATGGCTCTCCCGCTTCGGTAACCCACAGAGATATAATTTTTGATGGGAACATGGAGGACATTGCGGCCACGACAGTTTTTACGCGCACCAGCCACCATTAGTGTACACGACGGTCTTTGGCCGGCTCGAGTACCGATCCCGCAATCTTCCAATTACGAGGCCGGCGCTCTACCGACTGGGCTACCACGGCCGAGCATAATGAATGAAATTATTGGGTGCAGTATTTAGTTGGGTGTTTTAAAGTGACTTTTGTGGGACCTCTGCTACGAAATTGCATACCAATGAATAAGTTGCACTTGTGTGATAGGCAAGCGTTTAGAGTTCTTAAAACGACACAGAAGTTCGGAGAAAAGCGAACATAAATTTGGAGTTTTGAAGGTGAAAGATTTCATACGATAAGTTTTTATTCGTCATTGCATTTGTTAAACAAATTATCAAGGAAATATTACTGCAAAACTATGCCAACTAATTTGTTTAGTTCTGGAGAAGGAAATATTATTTAAATCCGCATGTCAATGTTAGTTTCGATGTCTTAAGGTTGGCGATTTGCATGTCATCAATCGAGGATGTAGCAGAACTCTATTGAAGGTTAGATATGAAACTTTGCAAGCACTGCTCAATGAGGATACGTCTAAACGCAAAGTGAACTTACTTAATGATTAAGTGTACACACATAACACACACACACACACATATATATATATATATATACATACATATATATATATATATATATATATATATAGGTATCTATATAAAAACATTTCCCTCTAATCGTTTTCACGGAATGAGGACAATTCAGACAGCAATAATTTGGGTATAACATGCATTGCGCTGAAGGAACAAGGTCAATTGTGTCTTAAATTACATGAATTTTCTCAACAAGCTTCACCTAAAATCTTTCTTATTAAAACTCCTGATGGGAGATAAAAATTAAATATGTTATGAAAAACTGAAATGCTATATATATACCCGGTGCGTCATAAAAATTGTACACACACTTTGAACCGTCATAGAAACAGTATTTCCCGTGCTACAAGGTTCAATTTCTGGGAGAAAGTAATGTTATCTTTCTTCAACAGGTGGCAGCAGAATTGTCGCTTTACTTACTCAACCCAGTTAGTGGCAAGGAAGTTAATGCAAGAAGACAGACGTACGTTTGAGCGTACGTAGCGCGGAAGCAGATAATTAAGTTGTACTAAGTTTCAGAATGTTGGTGCGGTTCAAAGACAGTGGAGACGTGAGTATGGTACTGAACCACCATCAAGGGTAACGATACGATACGCCCCGACCACCGACCAACCCGAAGGTTTATGCCCAGCCGAAGCCCGAGGGGTGGCGGGAAAAATGTCCCTGTCACTATCAGCCAAACCACAGCCAAAGGAACGAGCCCAGAAAAAACCAGACGGCATTTATTTAAGCAAAAACAGAATACAATTGAAGAAATATATTAATCATGACATAAAAACAAAGCAACTTTAACAATGTGTTGCTCAAATAAAATGCAACAAGAACAATGTGTTGCTAAATAAAAATGCTTACATTACTAGAATTTACAACAATAAAAATAATAACCATAACTACAAAAACCAAACCAACCATAACTACAATATGCTGCCATAACAAACTAAAAATCTGTGCAATTACATGACAAATTCCTATAAAATAACAAATAAAAAATATGTTTAACAACTGAATAAATAATTATTCAAAAAGTTTACATGTGTGCATTGATCAACTTAGATCTAAGGGTCCAATGAAGGTGAAGTCCATTCATAAAAATCTGAATGAGAATAGTTCATGAAGATAGTTCTCAAAGAGTACTTAGTGCAATAATATAAATTTATACAATGACAAGACAACTGCCTATGAAATAATTAATAGAATTATGTTTAAAAGCCGAATATATTACTGTACAAAAGTTTTCGTGTGTGCATTGATTAACTTGGATCTTAAAGACCAATGAAGGTAGAAGTCCATTCACAAGAAATCAAAGTGAATATAGTTCATGATGAAAGTTTATCAACAGAGTGAATAAAGTTCATGAAGAAAGTTTATCATGGAGTACTTGGTGCAATAATAGTTCGGAAAAATATTCACTTTTGACACAAAATTCCTTTAAAACTTTGTTTAAATGACGTTAGAAAGTATATTTTATAAGGTTAGAATATTTTTTAATGAGTTCATTGTAAATATTACAGACTCTTCTTATTAAGTAAGCTGAGTTATCAATACGTAAGATGTATTCATTCAAGGTCTCTTTTGTGTATCTTTTTATATAATTTTTACTGTATGAACACTTGCTTTGCAGATAATGCATTGAATCTCCTAAATCACCACAGGGGCAGTTTGGATCGTTAGAACTATTGAATCTGGATAGGAATGCAGGGAAACTTCCGTGTCCGGTTACGAAATAAATTAGGACTTGATTTTTGATGGCAAGATTAACAGTAACCTCCGGAAATATTTCATAGGTAATGCGTCCCTTGTCAGATGTCTCCCAGTGGTATTGCCACTTTTTTATGGCATCAGCTAATAGAATTCTATGCAGATAAGAAACGGGGTAGGGTAAAGGATGTAAGATTCCCGAGTAAATAGCCTGTTTAGCGAAGGAGTCCACCAGCTCATTTCCTATAATGCCCGAGTGTCCCTTAACCCAAGCGATGTTAAAGGTTCCATTAAATGAGTTCACTCCATCCAGTAATTATTCACAAGGATTGAGCTTGGAACCAGATTATCGAGCGCCATGATAGCTGACAGGCTGTCAGTTCTGATTAAGATGTTCTTTAACTGTTTAGAGGAGACCCATTCCAGCGCTTTTAAATTAGCGAGAACCTCTGCCTGAAAAACTGAATTACCAGTTTTAAGCCTGTACATCTCGTAATGAACCAAGAGATTATTAAGTACGGCTACAAAGGCGCAGCCTGTTCCCTCTTCATTTTTACTTCCGTCAGTGTAGAACTTATTCTCATAATGTGAGAGATCTTCCGATTCGATAAAGTTGATGGTTCGATAATCTCCAGATGGATTATTATTACGTTTGAAATTCTTCTGCTCAAAATCGTTTTTGCTATAGTAAGTATGATCATGGTACCAGGACTTATTTTCTTGCATAATAATATATTTGTTTAAATATTTTTCCGCCTCGATATAAATTGGAAAAATGCCGGTGATTTGACAGATGGCGTCAGTTGACACACTTCTGTAGAAATGATAAATAAACCTAATATATTGCCTTTGGCAGGAAGAAAGCTTGCGCTTGCCGTGGACATTTATACATGGGTACCAGACTTCACAGGCGTATAAAATAATGGGCTTGATCACCACCACGTACCATAACTTTTTAAGTTCCGGTTTAATACCCCAGTTTACTCCGCTGATCCTTCTTAGATTGATATTCATGGCAGTAATTTTATTCCTTACTTGGTCTAAATGATAAAGAAAACTGAGTCTGGAGTCTAAATGAATTCCCAAAAATTTATAGGTATCAGCCACCTTTAAGTTAATATCTTTTAATTTGAAGATTGGAGGTCTTTTCAATTCTGTGCCGAATTGCATAGCCATAGTTTTTCCGGTTGAAATAGACAAATTATTCTGTTCACAAAAATTGCAGAAAATGGCAATATTTCCATTAGTTATGAATTCTAACTGTGCCCTGGAGGCTCCTGAAGAGATTAAAACAAAATCATCTGCGTATGCCAATAAAGTATGATTTGTATTTTCATATAGGGCAAAGACTCCATTAATCAAAACGAGCCAAAGTATTGGCCCTAAGCAAGAGCCCTGAGGGCAGCCCTTTCCCACTTGGTAAAATTCTCTTATTGTATTGGTGGTGACGAATCTATTTGTAAGATAACTTTTAATTATATTGACTAAATAAATTGGTACGTTTAATTCTTCCAGTGCTTTTATAATCCGAAGCCAGCAAGCATTGTCAAAAGCGCCGGTTATGTCAAAAAAGACAGTGGAAGTGTATTTGTAATTTTCCTTTCTGGTTTTTATTTCATTTATAAACCTTTTAACTCTTTAAAGACGGATACGGCCCATAACGGCTTTCGTGGCAAAGGACGGACTGGGCCGTTTTCGGCCGCAAGGAGAGAATTTAGGGGTGACAGGTATATAGGGAAAAGTTTGTGCTTGGGTGAAATACTCATTGTTTCCACCATAGAAAAGAACTCTTTTAATCCTTTTGTATGCACATTGTTGAGAGAGGAGGGCGGATTAGAGATTTCAGGCGATGACAAGTGATGGATGCAAGGGGCAAGGGGAGTTAGGAGACATTTAGGATTCCACAGCTCATTTTTCTTTCTTTTTTTTTTTTTCTGTAACAATGATTCATTTATAAAAAACAATTATTTACACACACATGCATATCTGTTTATATATATATATATCGTAAAACGTTATTTGGTAAAATAAATATATTTAAATTTAGACTAATGTATATTAACAATTAATTCTGCATTTTATCGTAAAAGATCATATTGAAGAAATGTATCGAAATATCAAAATTTTTACGGGTATATTATATGTAATAGTGACAATTATCTTTTACTGAATTAAAGGGCTCGTTGAATTATTTCAATATCCAATAACATGATATACACTTAAAAATTCAAATGCTTATTCGTTTTTTTTTTTTTTTAATCTTACTAAATTAGATATGTAATCTGTTAGTCTCTGGACGTTTGTTATTAAAAAGTGAATAGTATTGTAACTATTTTTATTTTTACACTTAATCAGCTAGAAATAATACAATTTCGCCTGTAAGTTCAAGACAACAGGGAAGAATGAAATTTTATTTTAAAGAAACTAATTATCTGTTTTTTATTTTTTTTTTTTTTCTCTAAAAATTATAAAACAGTTTCTAATAATGCTAATGTTTGTTTTAATTTATCAACCAATTCTTTTAATAAGTAAGCAAAAATATTTCATATATTTAATTCAAAGTATAATATGTGTTATTATTTTCTACCGATTTTATCTCTTAAATAGTAATTATTTATTTATTTATTTATTTATTTATTTTTTTTTTAAATAAAGCATTTAAAAAATATTTCTCGATAACTTGTAAAAAGCACTCTTATTTTTGATATTCTAAAAAATACTTGTACTTACAAAAAAACTGAAAAATCATTTTATATTCAAATTCCCAAATTACTTTCATTGCTTTTAAATTCCATGTATCAAAGTTTAAAAATATTCTCTAAAATTTTCTTAAAAAAAAAAAAAAAATCTCACTTTAATTAACCAATAATAATAATAATAATAATAAATTTCTAATTTTTTATCTAAAGATTATTTAGAAATTTCTGAATCTAAAGATTTATTTATTTATTTATTTTTTTTTTTTTTTAAACTGTGAATTCGTAATCACAACCTAAAATGCAATACAATATTTCCGTTACCTACAGTAGTTGAGCAATGGAAGTAAAAATTATAAAAAGATCATTTTTTTATGAAACGAAATTTTATGAAAGAGCAGCTTTTATGAATTTTACTGTTATAAAAATATTAATGAAATTTATTGGAATTAATTTTATAAATTTGAATTATGTGAAAGGATCCATTTTATGAATTTGAGTAATGCATTTCAATACCATAAAGACAGATAGCAGTTTAAAAGGTAAGATTAATAAAGTAAGATAATAAAGTTCAAGCTAGTTTGGAAATAAACTAAAATAGGTTTAGGAACAATTTTAGGTACTACTGTATACACCATTAAAATATACCATCATATAATTTTTTATTACTTATACAATGTTTATAGCTTAAAAACATAAAATTTTAAATCGAATAACGTTTCTCATTGCGTAAGGAAGTCCTTGGTTCAATAAACTACCCTAAAATTAATATTTAAAATTTTGTTCTAAATAAAATGAAATTTGCTATAATATCTCCCTCCCCCAAGTATTGCGGATTTCATATTTTATCCAAAATGGTCAACTGCAAAACAGCGATGGCCTTTTTTGCAGTTTGAAAGAAATAATTCTCTCGCTCCAGTAAAACTGCCTTTTTTTTTTTTTTTTTTTTTACAAAATTTAATTTTGTGCTAAAGGCATCCTGTAATCATAAAAATGATTTGTAGTCTTTTGAGAAGCTTGACAAAAAATTCAGAAAATCATGATAGTTGATACGTAAATTTATTCCTTATGTTTACGAAATTGGTATTTAATTAATAATTAAAATTGAAAAATTTTCATTCACTTTCATTTAATGTAATTATTCTATATAATTAAAACTAATTCTTATATTATTAGTTACATATACATAAAGCGTTAAAAGGATAAATAAATAAAATAAAAAATATTTAAGTTATGAAGTTTTGCTCCTCAGCAACGATTATTATATTAATTTCTTAAAATTTTCATGGCAAATATTATTATTATTTTTCAGTTGCTGTCAAAGGAAAACAAAAAGTAAAACTGTTTTTATTGTCTAACTTGTCTGAAAGAAACAGGTCTCATTTCCTAAAAGAATTTTATGATTAAACTAATTTTAATAATTTATATAAATAAGTGTACCTTAATAATACATCGTAATGATCAAAGTTTCTTAAAAATTTATTTAAATAACATGGCATAGAAGTTCCATTCGAAAATTTAGAGCAGGAATAGAGGAAAAGACCAAATACTTAATTTTGGAATGCTAACAAAATTTAAAGCGAAATAACGAAAAGAACAAACCATTGGAAAAAAATTATAATCGTTATAAACGAGTTCATGAAGATTTATTTATATATATATATATATATATATATATATATATATATATATATATATATATAACGCGTTTAACTTTTTAATTTTATTTTTCTTTCTGTGCTTTCAAATATTTTCAATGTGCAAATCATAAATTAGGATAATTTTAAGTGATTGTCCGGTAAAGCTAGTGATTATACAATTGTTATATTTCATATTTTATATTTTTTTATTTTTTCTATTTTGATGTCAAATAAACAAACGAATAAATAACAGTTATACTAGACAATTATAGAAAGATTGTTATTAATATATGTTAGAAAATCGATATTTCTCTTGCATAACTTATCATTATTTTACAGACAAGAAATGGAATAATAATAATAATAATAATAATAATAATAAATTCTTGCTTGAAAAACGCAAACGTTAAATTAAATATCTTATTTAAAATTTGTGTGTTTCCTTTATAAAAAAGGATCAATGAAAAAAAAAAAAAATTATTATCTCAAAAAATTTCAACCAAGAAGACTTAATTTTAGTAAGTACTTTCTTTCAAAATAAAAATTTCATCTAGTATGTTATTATCTATCTCTTCTAAGTTGGAATTTGCTACTCTTTATAGTTACATAGAAAATTCCCCGTTCCCCAAGTCTCTTATAATCCGGCTCCATTGTCTAGTAAAAATGTAGGAGAACGTTTTGACAGGTGCTACCCCACCTTCTTTTAGAAACTTCGTGGTGACAGAGATAACGAAAACTGGACGAGTCCAATTTCATTTTCACAATGCAAAATTCTCCCGTCTTTAAAGGTTAGAAAATCGAGCTTGGTCCCGTCTCTAAAGGGTTAAGACATTTGATGGTGCTGTAATTTTCCCTGAAACCAAATTGATTATTATTCAGAAGGTTATTATTCTCTAAAAAGTAGGTGAGTCTGTTGACAATGATTTTCTCGAAAATTTTACTAACTGTGTTTAGTAAACAAACTGGCCGATATGAAGAGGGACTGGTGGGGGTCTTGCCCAGTTTACTGAAGAAAATGACTATGCCTTTTTTCCAGCACCTTGGGAAATAACCAGAAGATATAAGCTTGTTACACATAGTTACCAGAAAAGTGGGAATAGTTTTGTGTATAAATTTCCACACTCTTAAATCTATTCTATCTGGCCCAGGAGCCTTATTACTACTAAATGATCTAATTGAAAAATCCAATTCCTTTTTTCGAACAGGTGGAGCATTGTGTATATAGCATTGTTCAGATATAGGATCATTAATTAAACAGAAATGATATTCCAACAGATTTTTATCAATATCTATAGCACTTGAATCAGAGGGCATTCCATCAAGATTGCTAAGTGCATGAAAATTACTTTTAGATTTCAATATTGAGAAAGCTTTACCAAAGGTCTTGTTAGAATTAGTGCAATAAATTTTCCATGAGTTAAGTTTTGCTAATCTAATTTGCTTTTTGTAAGATGACCTTGCTTGCTTAAGTTTTATTTTATCATTCATATCTCCGGTTCTTCTATGTCTTCTATAAAAAGCTTTGACTTTATTTCTCATTGCCCTTAACTCCGGGTTCCACCAGGAAATAGTAAGTGGTCTGTTTCTAGATTTTATTTTGAATACTTGTGTTGAAATGTTATCTATTGTATTATTTAGGTAATCCAAGAACAGATCATAATCCCGTACAGCAGAACATTGTAACAAGTTATCTTCAAGTTGCTTGAGATTTGATAAAATTAAATGTTTGAATTTACCAGGACTAAAGAATTTGGTGGCGAATCTTTTATACGATAAGTGAGGAAAAGTAGAATTTATGTCGTACAAGACGTAACGATGGTCAGAGCATGACTCTTCCTCTGAAACTGACCAGTTTTTTAAGCAATCGTAAAGAGACGGACTCGAGATGGTGAGATCCGGATAACCGAAGTTATCCGGAGTCCAGTAAGTAGGAGGTTGGTATGGATCATTCAAAATGCATAAGTCTCTAGAATTACAGAAGTCTAAGATGCAGTATCCTCTATCGTCGTTCCGTCTATAACCCCAGAGATTGTTTTTAGCGTTAAAATCGCCAGCCAATAATAGGAATTCATAATTTTTGATATCATCCGGAATTTCATCCAGATTAGCTTCCAGGCCCGTTGAGGGGGAAATGTACAGAGAGGAAATAGTGATGATACCGAAATCCGTTAGAATGTTTACAAATACTATATGCTGTAGGGCCAAGATCTTATTGTTCTGAATGTTGTTGTTAACTATTATAACACAGGAACTCTTATTTAAAGAGAAATGTATATGCCAAGAGCTATCAACACTGATCAGTTTACCATTAAATATATAAGGATCCTGAATTAATGCAATATCAATATTGTTATTTATAATAAAATTATATAGATTATCGCTTGCTGCTTTACAAAAGTTTAAATTAATTTGAACTATCCTGATTTTATCATCTGTAATTGGGTCCATAGGGCTCATCGTTATAATCTCAGTGAAGGCTTAGTGTTTAAAAGATTTGCCTTGTACTTTAACAGGGCAGGACAATTTCTATCATTGCTTGCATGACCATCCAAGTTACAATTCAAGCATTTCTTCTGGTCACTTTTACATAGCCTGCCGTCGTGTTTTTCTCCACAATTGAAACATTGTGTATCGTTTTTGCAAATATATTGAGTATGTCCCAGCAACTGGCACTTATAACATCTAACTATGTTGACATACTCCTTGACATAAATTCGTTGATAATTAACCAAAATTTTGCCTTTAGTTATTAACCTTTGTTTCGTGGCCTTATCGCAGTCTAAGATCCAGTGTTGACCTGATCTTCCCCTGAAATTTCTTACTACATCAAAATCCTTATCCTCCATTCCCTCGGAATATCTCAGCTCTTCTCTTAATCCACTTTCGTCAATCGATTCATCAATATTGAACAGAATAATTCTATTATTCTTTACCTTTCCCTGCTTAATCGACGCAATCCTCACCACTTCCTCATTATCCTCCAAACTATTGACGAACTCTGTAGCTTCTTCCAATGTATCCGTCTTCAATATTATCTTGCCCTCTCTACTGATGATAACATCTTTAGGACTCTTTAAATTATTTGTCTTTCCAACCTCCGAAAGTTTTTTAATCAAGTCTTTTTTATCTCCCATCGTGTCATTAGGCGTAATTATGACTGTAAAGTCATCTGAGAGTTTATCACTCGTCTTAGATGTTGCTTCTGGTGTATAAAACTTCATATCTTTTAGTTTCTTATCTATGTCAAGATTCTTTTTAATCTCTTTGTTGAAGTCTTCCTCAATTTGTTCAAATTTTCCCAATAATCTTTCATATCTGAACTCCGATGATGCACACTCCATCACTATATCCATAGCACACTTATAAACCACGTCGCACAAATCCTTATTGACCTTTTGGCCCACTCTTTCATTAATTTTGGTCATGATTGAGTCAGTAATACCTTTAATCTTTAAGAGAAAGTCTGATTTGTAATCCACATTAATCTGAAGAGCCGTTGTATTCATTTTGGTGTGAACCACCCTTTATATATAAGGCAAAAGTTTTCAATCCTTGTCCCCAACACCTTAGTGCTCTTACGCAAATGTTTTTCGTAAGTTGTTAAAGATGACGGAAAGAAGTTCCAACAACTTTCAGCATATATGTAGTGCTTGTTAATGACTCAATCAATAAGTCAGTCAATCAATTCTAAATTTAATATATAAAAATTTCTTATTTAATAGCACTTTTCCAAAATGGAGAAAAGGGGCGTAAATTCAAAAATGGCCGCTTTTATGAAAGAAAGTTATGAGGTATGTAGATCTTCCTTTTTACTCAAAAATATACACTTTATATCTATCCAAATCAATAAATCTTTAACAATACAATAATATGCAATATATATGAGCCTCTAAATAGCTAATTATATAGAAGATAAGCACTCATAAAGTGACATTAAAAGAAATTTCATAAAAATTGCACTAACAGTCAGAAATACATATAAAATTAATTATTCAAATGAAAATACTGTGAAACCACTTGTTTCTTGTAAAAGATTGTAGAAGCTTGAACTTGAGCTGTAATTAAATGAAAATAAATACTTCTGTAGTTGAAAACACTAAAACACACACACTTGAATTCTTGAAGATATCAAAAATGGCAAAGTTGAAGTACACAACGTCTCTGTAACTCTTCAGAACAAAATAAATGCACACGAAATACTTTAAATTAAAGCGGAAACCATAATACACTTAGATATAACTATAAATTAATAAATAAATTAAAAATATAACTTCAAAACGCAGAAACACAAAAGTAAACAATACTAAAACACCGGAGCTCGAAAAGCTCCACGCAACACATACGAAGATAGTGATTAGAATACCCATCAAGGGTAACAGTGCAGAAATCCCATTGGACACGTTGGTACGATATACGGAATCAGTGGTGACTCGTACTCAGCAATGTAATGATGCTGAATGCCGCCATTTTGAACAGTAATCACATTTGCATCAGAAAGTGCATTTATGTTTCAAGTTAGACTTTAAGCTTTCCATTTCTACAAATTGAACCTTGTAGAACGGAATATAAATTTTCTATGACAGTTCAAAGTGTGTATACATATTCGGTATATATACATACATATGTGAATCCCAGAAAATAACAGTTTTAAAATTAAACTGGGTTTTTTATTTAACCCATTTTTCGTCACATTCCTGTATGCATAAGCATCAAATGTATAGACTGTTTTAAAAGCTTTCGTGTAGGGTAAGTGCACCAGTGATTAACACTTTTAGAGCAATCTCTGATATTTTTTATGTTCTAGTCATCAGGAAATATTTTTAGAAATCTTAAGTTAATACATATGGCATGAAAGACATTCAGAACCACATATATGTTAAAATATATACATTTGATAATTTTTTTTTTTTTTTTTAATGAATTTTTGTTTGACACCCACTCAATGTTCCAGTAATTGACACTGTCAGTTTTTCATTTTATCAGTAATTGACCCCCTATGTTCCAGTGTTTGATACTGCTAGTTATTCATTTTACCAGTTATTATCACCCTATGCTTCAGTGTTTGACATGAAATGTAAAATATATGATTTTATTATTTTTCTTATTTATTAATTATTTCGGGATCGAAGTCAATTACTGGAGCATGCCTATCAATGGAGCACCTACCCTAGTTACTTTAAATTAAAACCAAACTGGAAGCAAGACAAGATTTTTCAAATGTATTATAAAATAAATAAATAAAACAAAAAAAAAATTACTAGATGTTTTACTAGAGTTTAATATAGAATATATCACATTAAAGAGCTGTGTCGAAAAAAAAAAAAAATAAATAAGTAAAACTTGCCTAAAAATGGGTTAATAACTTTTGAGCCAATTATTCGATTGAACTAAAAACTACAGCGTTAGCTAGATTTTGCCCTTGTTAATAAGGGTACCAATTTTTGATAAAATCTAATAATCCGCAAAGCAAAATCTGGAGAGATGCAATGACGAACTTTCAGCTTTATATTTTTCGATAAAAGCAACGAAAAATAAAAGTTTCGAGTAGATAATGGTTTATTTATAATTTATTAATTTTTTTTCTAATTTATTTCATACAATAAGTAAAAAGAAATAATTCTAACCCATTGAAATGATAGAAATTTTATTCAGTCGTGTTGAAAAAAGGATATTACTTCTTTTATTTAAACTCAGTCTGTTTTCCTATGTATCAATGACAACGTTTTCGTCTAAATCCTGTTAGATGTAACTATAGAAACATTTTTTTTTTTTTTTTTAAGGATATTCTGACAAAGAAATTCGACATTAAACAATTTTCTCTCTGTTCTATAACAATTTCTGGAATAAAATATCCAATAAAATGGAATAAAACATCCAATAAATCCGAATTTTAACTTATTATTGTAAGAACGTAGATTTATTATCCTTCGAATTTAGCCTTAAATTTGTAAAAGAAAGCTTCTTAAATTAGTTTGAATTTAACGGTGTTTAATAAGATATTGTATTTTTGTCACATAATATAGCACAGAAAACAAAAGGTTATTTTAATTTATTTTAAAATTTTCCAAGTACCTCCTTTTAAAATCAGGAACATAAAAATAATTTTGGAAATAGTGACTAGCTTTAAATCTGGGAAGAAGAAAACGTTTTTTGAAAAATGGAAAAGCATAACAAGTTTTCGATTGAAAAAAAAAAAAGTAAAAAGTCATCAATATCATGGTATTTATGTGAGCGAAGTCATTATTGGACTAAAATGTTTCACATATCTTAATATTTGCTTTCTGAGAGATAATTTTTGGTTCAAAAAATATTTAAATATGAATTTGTTCCCTCATTCACACGCTGATAGAGATAAGTGGTCGCCTGTTGACTGATTTTATTAAGAAACTTATTGATTGATTTAAGCTTAGTGCTACGGTGCATAATTATAAAATATGTTTCGTTTAAAACCCGTCCACATTTGTTGCTTATTTGGCGACAACTGACGCTAAGTCGTCATGCTGACGAGAACCTACATTTAAGTAGATACAAGGTGTTCTACAGAATACGAAGTGTTAATGATCATCCGATTCCCATAGATATCATACGTGGGGGAATTTTAATAGCCAACATGATAGAATAATGTATATAAAATTATAAACAGTTGTGAGGAATATGTGGTCTCCATTCCTCAATCTTAACTTAATTCCTTAAGTAGTAAATGATCAGAGTATGAGACAAAGTTAAATACAAATAAAGTTTATTAAAAATAAAGTTCAAGGCGGGTATTGGGCTAACTCAGAAATAACTCTTAAATAGCTTTAGGGGATAACTTCAATAAATCATTAAATAAACGTAACTTATTCTCACCAATACCGACACTGTCGACGGTTGCTCTCTGGCGATCCACAATGCTCCGCCGGTGACAGGATTCCCTAAATTCACCTAACTTTGTACTATCGCTGAGCACCTTCCAAAATGACTATGACATCCATCAAAACTAAGAACTTAATCTTAAATATCACTTAAGCAAACTCTTTCATCGTCGACTCTGCACTTATCTCCTTCTCTCCTTCACACACTGCTTTCCAACACACATTCATATTTATCTCTAAGTTTCAACCATTCCATTCACTTCATTTAATTCTAAGATTTCTCCCTATTCACTCGCGCTTCGCAACTTGTGAACTTACCTGCAGCGCCCTGCTGACGTGAACTCTACTACACACCGACCTTACACAGTCTATTAACACGGTATGTCTAATATATATATATATATATATATATATGCGTGTGTGTGTGTGTGACTGGCATCTAGAAACTAAATTGTGGCTCTAGTAGAAATATTCCATGCCATCCTTATAAAATCTGGTTACTTTTGCTAGCGAGTACTAAAAACCCCTACTAGAATTCTAGAGCGTTTTTCTATACTACCATGGTCAAACTTATTTAAAAAATCTCTACAAACAAAAGTGAACACAAGAGGCGCGTTTTAGTAACTATAATTTTAGTTAATGACCCAATTCTAGGAAATCAAGAAATAACTTTTAGCAATACAAAAGATTCATACTATTTATATAATATTGTTTTAGCATCTAGAAAATTATAGAACAGAAATTCTCGATCGTTCACCTACTTATATTATACGCACAACTCGGAAATCTGTATTTCTAGTTTATGGATTCAGAAAATGACTACTTATTCGTTTTGCATGAAAACAGTATATTTTTATGTACAGTCGGTAACAAAAGTGTCCGAACACTAGCAAAAATTCTTATGTAAAAAAAAGTACACTTCATACGGTTTTGTTAAATAATTCCTTATCGAATCGTGTTCTTACACTGACTAAGAACAAGATTCAAGAAGGATTTACTTCACAAAACCGTATGAAGTGTACTTTTTTTAGATAGGAATTTTTACTAGTGTTCGGACACTTTTGTTGCCGACTGTAAGTACGTTTATTTTGACACTGTAATTGATACATATATTAAATCTCAACAGCGCACCTTCTTCTCCTAGACTAACTCAAGATATCCTTAGAATACATACCACGGCCATCCTCAAGATGTACCGGTAATACGTGCGTGCTGTTAAAGGATTAACGGGTGTACCAGAATAAAATGGACTGATATAAATTGATGTATAACTAAATTTATTTAAGTGAAACCCAACTTGGTTTTACACATAAACAATATAGATAGAATAATAAACAAAATGCAACATATCAATTTATGTAAATAATCCCTGTTGTTGTTTGCCATTCGATGTAAGCGTCTGGTCCAACTTAGACATTATTACGTCCATCATTACGTCCTTTCTTATTCTCTTTACAGCTCGTTTGAGTTCTGAAATCAGTATTTTTTAACATTTTATTTTATCCCAGTTCATCTGCTGTACAAATTCATCTTAAATCGAGTAGTCCAGTGGATTTAAATCTTCTTTTTCATCAGAAAAAAAGGATTCTCTTAATCTAACCTTTTTCTGAAATTGTGTCGCACTCAAATAGCGTATTTGATTTTTTTCTGCTTTTGGGTTTCTATGAGTTTAGGTTGTATTCTTTTTTTGTAAGGTCTTAATCCAATGCCATTTTTAAGTATTCTCTGTACAGATTTTTTTTTATACTTTCGGTTCCCTAGCAAATTTTCTTATGGATATGCTCTTCTTACGTGTCAAGCGACTCTTCACTTTTTGATTTAGATTTTTGGTGCGGACAATGCGTGAACAGTCTGGAAGTTGAGATCTTTTAATATCCTCACTCTTTCTAATCATATTACACCACTTAAAAACAATGGCACAACTTAAAAGACATTCCAAATGACGAAATATTTTGCTTCTGGATTCTCCACTTTTGAACTTGGAAAGTACCAATTTTTGTACTTCTTTGCTCTTCATACTATCCTGTAGTTGCAATGTAATTTTTGCTTTTGAGTTGTTGCACAGATTTTACCAGTGTAATTGGGAATCTATAAAAAACTTATACGTCTATGTATAATATAAAATTTCCATGCATACATACAAATATTAATAGTCTATTTTATTCTGGTACACCCGTTATACATATAAAAAAAAAATCTTTTAAACTAATTTTGCAAAGAAAAAAGATTATTTTTTCGTAAAACAAAATTTAATAAAAAACTAGTATGATGTGGCCCCCACAAGACTTTCTTCTATATTTTCCTATACAAATTCACGCAGTAAAAATATAAAAAAAAAAAAAAAAAAAAAAAAAAAAAACGGTTTTTTTCAAAGTTTTTTTTTCGTTAAAAGTAAAAAAAATCGATAACTTTGTTTTAAATTACCACATATTTATAGTTCAACCATTCGTTTTAAAGATATTGACGAGACCTTTCGAAAGATACCCATCGTCAAAATTTACCCCACGGGGAGGGGGGGGGGGTACTTCACTCCCAGGGGGGGAAGCGTTCCCCCCCACATGCACAGAAATTTTTTCCTAGTTAACTGTTACTATTATTAATAAATTATATTAATTTTACAATCACAAGTCAAAAATAACTCTCATTATGTACATTTATACGAAATTTTGTCCTATACTGCCATGTTAAAAATTTAGAAAACATGAGATCACAGCGCCACCTGTTGAGCGATTGATAACCAAATGTAATCAGTACCAGTTTATGTCGGAGACCAACTAAATACCAAGTTTGGTTAAATTTCGTTTAAAAAAAAAAAAAAATACGATTTTTTTACAAGTTTTTTTTCGTTAAAAGTAAAAAAAATCGATAACTTTGTTTTAAATTATCACATATTTATGGTTCAAGCATTCGTTTTAAAGGTATTGACGAGACCTTTCGAAATATACCCATCTTGAAACTTTGCCCCCCCCGGGAGGGTACTTCCCCCCCTCAGTTGGGGGGGGGACCGATGCCCCCACATGCACAAAATATTTTTCCTAGTTAACTATTACTATTATCAACGAGACCTTTCGAAAGATACCCATCTTGAAAATTTACTTCCCCCGGGGGGGGTACTTCCCCGGGGGGGGTAATCTACACCCCCCCCCCCACTGCCATGTTAAAAGTTTAGAAAAATACGATCACAGCGCCACCTGTTGAGCGATTGATCCCAAAATCTAATCAGCCTCAGTTTATGTCAGGGGCCAACTAAATACCAAGTCTGGTTAAATTTCGTTAAAAAAAAAAAAAAAAAAAAAAAAAAAAATACGATTTCTTTCTAAGTTTTTTTTTTTTTTTTTTTTTTTGTTAAAAGTAAAAAAAATCGATAACTTTGTTTTAAATTATCACAGATTTATAGTTCAACCATTCGTTTTAAAGGTATTGACGAGTCCTTTCGGAAGATACCCATCTTGAAAATTTACTCCCCTCGAGGGGGGACTTCCCCCCCAGGGGGGGGGGGGTGGCGAGGTTCCTACGCATACAAAATTTTTTTCCCAGTTGACTATCTCTATTATAAATAATTCTTGTAAATTTCATAATGATTACTAAAAAATAATTCTCTTTATGCACATTTATGCAAAATTTTGTCCTATATCACCATGTTAAAAATTTAGAAAAAGCGGGATGGCAACGCAACCTGTAAGACAATTTTTACCAAAAGTTGATAGGCCCTAATTTATGTCAAGGTGCAACTACATACCAATTTGTATGAAATTCTGTGCAGTAGTTCTTGAGATACAGTTGCCAAAAAATTTTGTCACACACACACACACACACACAGAGAGAGACAGACAGACAGACAGACATTTTCTAAAAATGGTCAAATCGTGTTCTACATCTCTCTAAACGTGTAAATTCATCAAAAACCCGAGGTCGAAAATTTTTACGAATCCAATACTTTCTCTATATTACATATAGAAGAAAGTAAAAAAGAGAGAGAAGAAAGACTATACTTCAACATATTCCATGATGAATATCAAAATAATTTTCTTGATGATCACATTAAAGCACGCTTTTAAAATGAAAAAAAAAAAAAAAAGTTTTCACAAAATTATTGACTAAATCACTTTCTGGAATGTCCAAAATCTTACTGATAAAACGGAATTAAATGAAGACTTAGGCTTATATTTTTATGCTGGTAATTTAAAGAATCTGATTATATGCAAAGAACCTGTATTAGATACAGGGATTTTTCTAAAACTCAGTTAATAACTGGTATTAAGATAATAACTGGAAACCAAGCCTTTGAACGTACAAAACCAAGATGAACTTTCGATTACCAGAAAGAAGAGAAATGTCCTCGAAATTTGCAAAGAATCTTCTATAAGACGCTCAATCTCTGAAATCCGTAAAAAAATTATTACTATTATTATTATTATTGTTGTTAGTGAATTATTAAAGTTTTAGTAGAGTGACCGGAGTAAAACCTTCAAACTAAATTTTATTCTAAATTATTGTGAAGGGTTTCCTTTCCTTGACAATGCATTCAGATAACATGTACCAAGATCGATACCAATTCGGGTACTGCTTAAGTATTTTCACAGAAAAAGCAGATTTTTTTTTTTCCTCGGGGGGGGGGGAGGGGCAGATTTTTTATGGCAAGTGCTTAAAAAGTTTTTATTCACCATGTTAAAGAATTGTTTTTACTGTTTACTGGAGAGTGTTTTAAAAAGTGAAACTTGATGAGGATTATATATAAATATAAATTTCAAAGTTTTTGTATAAATAGAATTATTTTCTTAAAAACTACGCAAAATGCATTTTATTTATTTATTTATTTATTTATTTATTTTATTTTATTTTTATTTATTCTTTTTTTTTATTATTTATTTATTTATTTATTTATTTGTTGTTGTTGTTGTTGATGAAAGTGTATATCTGAATTTATCCTTAAGGAAAAACACCTGTGTTTAAGAGTTATATTTATATTATTTATATTATATATATTTATATTTTCTACAAATACAAAATTATCTATATTTTCATGTGCACCTCTCACGAAATATATATATATATATATATATATATTACTTAATATTGCCTCTGTTATTTGTACGTATTTGTACGCATTTTAGTTAAAATCTATCCACATTGCATTAAATTTATCTAAAATTTAATCAGGTATTTACTATCTTATTTATTATCTGCTAATTTTTACGAATACTTTTCACGACCGACTTTATTTCTTCTTCTTCTCTCTCTTTTTTTTTTTTTTTTTTTTTACAATCTTCAAAGATATAAAAATTCGTTTAACGCGTAACTTATTCATTAATTAATGCAATTCACTTAATACAATACTTATTAGGAATTTTCCTTTAAAAAAAAAAATATGTTTCCTATAATTTCAAGGAAATTTTAATTCGTAAAACAAATTTTTGTAAAGAAAAGAAAGAATGACCTTTATCGAAAGGGGAATGATATGTAACTTTCACGTATTAAAAATAGTAATACATTTCTATTAATTAATATTAAATCATCGTTTTACTCAGCTATTCAAAAAGATCACTCTTTAAATCACAAATCATTCGACGAAACGAATCTTTTCAATATAATCCTGACATAAAACTTGTACCTTACGCAAAGTTTGGAGTTTCCTCATATCGATTTCCGAACTTAGGAAGTCAGAAGAATGTTTTAAAGGGGAGAAAATTCTTTGAGTCTGCAATTCAAAGTCAAATCTTTTATATATGTAATGTGGTAAAATCAGACGTTTTCGACTTCTATTTTCTTTATCTTTATTGACAGCTGAACCTGGATTTCTCTCGCTTGAAACTTTATGTAAAATTTCAATTAATTAGAAAACATTAAAATTCAGTAAACGAGTTCGGTATTCTAACAAATCAGAGAGTTTTGAAAACGATTTTCTCAAATGTGTATTCGGATTGTTTGGAAATAAAAAATAATAAATATTGAGGAATAGGTATTGAGATAGCTAATTGAATCGATTATAAAAGATTATCTAATGCTTAAAAAAGTGCGGCAAATATTTTAAATTCATATACTATGTACCTAAAATAATAGGATATAATTTTTATTTTACAGCTAAACTTATTATTTGTTAATATATTATGTACGCAGTTTTTATTATTTTATATTTTGGCATCAGAAATTGGAGATATTAAAAATATCCAAGCCACAACATTATTTATTACAAATTTTATAAAATGATATAAGGAGAGATTGCCTATGCAACTAAAATTTGGATTTTTCCATTTACAAGTAAATGTTGGTTTCTCAGAGTTCTGCTAAGCACAGCTAACTGCATTCAATTAAATATTTAAATGCAATCAATTATATTATTGACTAGCAGGTGATGCCCGCTTCGCTGGTCACTATTTTAAAATGAATTTCTATATAGATAATGAATTCTCAAAATTGCATTAATTTTTATCATTAAAAAAAAAAAAAAAAAAAAACATTGATTGGGAAAAATGTCGCCCAAAGTCCCCACTGCCTTCTGCAGCGCAGGCTTACGTGCACTGCGCGAGCGCATTTATGTTCGACACTCTTAATAAATCATTATATTGCCGTAAGGGAACAACATAAATATAAAATTAGAAAAAACAAAAAATTCTTCTCTCATCGGTGGAATAATCGATCAGGGTCTCCACTGCCTGCGGCAGCGTATACACACACATACGACGCGCGTGTTCCTTCACCCACCGCTCCTGCTCCTCCTAATTATTTTGCACTTTAAAAAATATCCACAATCCTTTTCTCGGGCTATTAAACCTAATAATACTAATTTCCAACGTTCTACCTGAATTTCTCTATTTTTGCCCCTGCGTCTGCCCCCCATTTCCGCCCCTCCTAATAATTCCACACTTACGAAAATATCGCAATCGATTTATAACCGCCTTAAAACATAATAATAATACTAGTTTTCAACGGTCTAACTCTCTCAGATTTGTATTATTTATTTATTTATTTATATTTATATTTATATTTATTTATTTATTTATTATTATTATTATTATTACTTTTTTTTTTTTTTTTTTTTTTTTTTTTTGGTGGGGGGGGGGGGGGTAGACGTGTTTGGCAAGTGCTTACAAAGTTTTTATTGACCATGTAAAAGAATTGATTTTACTGTTTACTAGAGAGTGTTTTTAAGAAGGACTATATATAAATAGAAATTTCAAAAGTTTTTTGCTTAAAAACTTGTGAGGTCGAGCTATGGACCGTCACCAAAAGTTGCGACGGTTAGATTACTCCGTCGCCAGGGACTCGGCAACAGTTGAGGTCGAGTTGGTTTTATGTCAGCATTGTGCAGCAGTAAAATAATTAGGATCTCGGTGTTAGATGAGTAGAAGAGAGATGTTAAAAGGTTTTGATTGAAATGAAATGAAAGGGAGTTGTTGGATGGAGTATAAAAGGATAGATATAGATATAGGATGTGATGTAGTGGAATGGTGATGAAGGGGTAGCTGATTAGTGTGGAGTTAAGAGAAATGTTGATGGTGATAGTTTTATGCGAATGATGGTAGAGAGGTGTAGTTTTGTGAAGTAAAGAAATAAAAGAGGCTATCGTGTTCGGGAATCCGCTCGACGCTCTAAAGTGAGAAAAGTGATAAGTAGCCGTGAGCAGTCGTCAAAAGGATCAGCGTGGGTGAGATAAAGCAACTTCCTATTTTATGTCTTGTAAAGTTATTTCCTGAGGTCATTTATTTAAATTACGTTAGCTCAGCGTCCTCCTTAATTTTGAATGCTAAATAAACTTTGTTTATCTGTTAACTTTGTCTCGAGCTTTCATAATTACGTAATTAAGTTAATCTAAGTTCCTGTTTAAGATTAAGTAAAATCTACATTAGAGAATCATGGCCCACGCTGATTCTCTACATTGGCGCCCAACTTTGCTCGAATCCCCCCCCCCCCCCCCCCCGAGCAAGTCTTTTTTGATGGCACCACCAGCGTGCTGCAATTTTTTGAGCAGCTTGAATATTTTTTCAATTTTCATAAAATCAATGTTTAAAACCAATATTCCTGGTTAGCCTATTCCCTAGAAGGAGAACCAAGACAGTGGCATAGATTAATCGCCTGCCATTCCCTTGGGCCAAATCCAACTTATGTGGATTTAAAAAGGCGGATCATCGACCTTTTCGCCACTCGGTATGATAAATTACGATTGGAACATGACCGTTCCCTCCCCCCTCACGAACGTCAGTGGGAGGCGGCAATCAAACCAGTGGAAAACCCGCAAGAAATTATTAAGTCACAGGAAGCGAGCTCAATTAATTTCGATCCACCTAAAACTGAAACCAATGAAACCGTTATTTCTAGTGACAAAAGTCGCATAAAAGTTAATGAAAACGAGCAAACTATGCCTTTACCTAGCACTACAGACAAATCTACGTCTGTTTTTCAGCCCTTGGCTCCGGATAAAAAATCCGAGAATTTATCTAGCATAGAGACGGCGGTTGAAAAGGAAAATACGATTGAACCAAAGTCTGTAAATGAATCCCTTGATTTAAG
This sequence comes from Salticus scenicus, assembly GCA_963930645.1. Lineage (NCBI taxonomy): Eukaryota > Metazoa > Arthropoda > Arachnida > Araneae > Salticidae > Salticus > Salticus scenicus. The sequence continues at coordinate 128,782,007 of OZ005661.1, forward strand.
TGAAACGAATGTTCAACTAAATTCTACTGTTCAAACCTCGCATATCCCTCATTCGCATTTAAATGCTGAACCGGCTCAAGCCGAAATATCAAACGTAACTGAAGTTCGGGTAACAGAGATTGTAAAGGAAATTAAAGTAACTGCGGCCGCTGAAGCCGTTAAACGGACCGACAGTGATTAATTATTAGTCAGATTTAATTATTAGTCAAAATGAAAATGTTGTGGTACAAGTAACAGAAAATAGCGGTTTAAACAACGATGCTTCTCATAAGCGAGTAGCTAATTTACATAAAAATGTAGGGAATAAAAGTAAATTAAAACATTTCTACGTTAAGGAATTAAATTTATATTCCACAACTGTCAAGTTGACAGAGTCACGTATTTTGGCTGAAAATCCTGTAAATGATATATTAAGTGACGCTGCTTCTAAAACTTTCTTTACAAAGTTAAAAGTAAATGATGTGATTTCCATTACTTCTTTGAACTGTTTTCAAGCTCGTAAGCCCTCCAAGACCTCAACACTCATGAGTAGAGAGCGAGCGGAATCGTCCACTGATGCTACGGACAACGACAGCGTGCCGGGTTCGATCGCAGCCCAGGAATGCGCCCTCGCAACGCCTGACCTCCTGATGCCAGCCTCCAGCCCTGTGATCTCTGCTGCCAGTGCAATGTCCAGCAGGACTCTCATGTTTAATGCTAATTTTCTTACAGCGGAAACCCCGGGTGAGGTTGTATCGTTTCTTATTTTACTTTTTCTCAAGTATTTGTTTATCAGAGCTGTACCAAAATGTAAGACATGCCTTGAAGCCTTTCGGATTTCTTATTTTTGTATAAAAGAGCAGGACTTTCTAAAAAGAAAAACTGTAAAATTTAAATTAGTACATGAACTTTCATTTCGAAAATCATGTTTCTGCTTCAAATGTCAACATTTTAGTTCTCTCTTAATATATTTTATGCATGTATGCTAAGTTCTTTTATTTTGTAGCCATCGCCTGCAGAATGGGTAATATAAAACTGTTTTTTAACCTTTGTAAATATCCCCCCCCCTTTTTTCGTATTTCTATACATATTGTAATTGTATATATAACTAAAATGAACTTTGATAAGTGTATAAAATGAAAAATTTTTTATTGTTATAACTCTTGTATTCAACTAAAAGTTATCTTTATATATATATATCTATGTGTTTGAGTGGGGAAATATTTTTTTTTTGGCTATATGCATAAATCACGCGTAACTTTAAATTAAAATCACTAACAAATTAATTTTTTGTCGTTTCGCATGCTATAGCCCAGGAGGAAAAATTATTGTATATAAACTATTTTATGTATTCAGAGACAATTTGTCTCGTTTATCTATCTACAAAATGTAGTTTTTATATTTTTTACTTTAAGAAGTTTCTGTTTTAGAAATATCTCTGACGATCTAATCTGATGTCGAAAGTGTTATTCTGATGCCTGAAGTTTTCTGACTGACTTGTTCTTCAATCTGCACTCTAAAGTTACTTTTACGAGCTGATGTGGTTAAGCCTAGACTGGCTCTGAAGGATGACGAAATTCCACATCGAAAGTTTCGAAAGATGGCTTACGTCGGACAGAATTTAAAGTTTTTTCATCTCAATAAAAATTTTCTTCATGTTGCTAGTCTGTTAAAGCAACCCCCCTGCACTTAATCCTCCTTCAACTTCACTTTAAAATTGAGTTTTTTTTCCCTTTCTGGAATAACAGAAAGATGAATGTACGCCCCATTGTATAGTTGAGCTAACATATATGAGGCGTTTTTTTTTTCTCCCTGTAGTTTCCGGCTGTAAAGGGCCCTCAATTCAATTTAAAACTTAAATTTATTTATTTTTTTTGTTCGAGGTTTGTCCGGTTTTAAGCTAAAGGGTTTTTTATTCGCCATGGTATTTGAAGCTGTAAGCAGTTCATTGCTCAGCAAATTACACTTTAAATGTTTTTTTCTAACTTATTTTAAAGTTTCAAATTAAGTTGTGGCTGCACTCACTCCTATGTGCTATATTAGGATTTAAATTTACTCGATCAAACCCGTTGGGGATTTTCCCGACTAAATTTTTTTCTTGGAGGGGGACTGTGAGGTCGAGATATGGACCGTCACCAAAAGTTGGGACGGTTAGATTACTTCGTCGCCAGGGACTCGGCAACAGTTGAGGTCGAGTTGGTTTTATGTCAGCATTGTGCAGCAGTAAAATAATTAGGATCTCGGTGTTAGATGAGTAGAAGAGAGATGTTAAAAGGTTTTGATTGAAATGAAATGAAAGGGAGTTGTTAGATGGAGTATAAAAGGATAGATATAGATATAGGATGTGATGTAGTGGAATGGTGATGAAGGGGTAGCTGATTAGTGTGGAGTTAAGAGAAATGTTGATGGTGATAGTTTTATGCGAATGATGGTAGAGAGGTGTAGTTTCGTGAAGTAAAGAGATAAAAGAGGCTGTCGTGTTCGGGAATCCGCTCGACGCTCTAAAGTGAGAAAAGTGATAAGTAGCCGTGAGCAGCCGTCAAAAGGATCAGCGTGGGTGAGATAAAGCAACTTCCTATTTTATGTCTTGTAAAGTTATTTCCTGAGGTCATTTATTTAAATTACGTTAGCTCAACGTCCTCCTTAATTTTGAATGCTAAATAAACTTTGTTTATCTGTTAACTTTGTCTCGAGCTTTCATAATTACGTAATTAAGTTAATCTAAGTTCCTGTTTAAGATTAAGTAAAATCTACATTAGAGAATCATGGCCCACGCTGATTCTCTACAAACTACGCAAATTGCATTTCACTTTTTTTTTTCTTTAGATGGAAGTGTATATCCAAATTTATCATTAAGGGAAAACCCGTGTGTTAAAGAGTTATATTTATATTATTTATTTATTTAATCTATAAATACAAAATTATCTTTATTTTCATATGCAGCTCTTATGAAAAACAATATACATTAAGCGACAAAAAAAAAAAAAAGCCGCACTGCAGAAAAATGACTTATACCTTTTTTATTTGTAATAACTTTAAAATCAATGTTTGAAACAAATAAAACTGTCTTGTTTGCATAATACCAAAGGTATGAAATGATACCTATGTATATTTTCGATTTAATAATTCGCTTTATTGCACTTTACGAAGTACTTTTTAAAAATCTGCATAAAACTTTCTTTTTGAACATAATGCAATAACTATACACTTTGCATTCTATTATAATTTATTATATGAAATAAACAAATTATATTTTCATATATGAAATAAATCTATTTATTTGTTAGATTTAAGCTATTTTTGTTAAAAATATGTATTCTGCATTGGGTTAATTCCACCTTTATATGGAATTACTGCATTAATGCGCAATGGCATAGTTTTATACAGTGTTTTAATATAAATCTCAAAAATTTCAATGTGCCAAATATCACAAAAAAAAATTTTCTAGTTCTGGCAGAGTTATAGGCTGCAAATTTCGAATCCTCTCCCCTCTCCCCCGCCTTTTTATAGACGAAACATTTTCGAGCGGATCGCGATTTTGACCATTTCCATGTCTGGTAAAGAAGAAATTCTACTATATCCTTTGTGGTATTTAACTTAAAGTGAAAAAAAGTATGATTACTTACAGAATTATAGGTTCTCATGGGAATGTATAAGAAATTTTGACAATTTGAAGTGAATAAACTTACCACAGAGGCTGTGTAGTAAGGTGCCTTATTATCTTCAAATGCTGTTTACGGAAATGTCTAAGATACCTCCAAAATAGTCGGTCAGGCACCACTTTTATGCAGATTGTGTTTTATTTCGAGTTAATTGATCCCTTGAGCATATAAATTTCCCCGAGTGTTTGAAAAGTTATGCACCTCCGTACCATAACGTACGGAGAATGTGTCACTCTTTTAAAAGTACGATTTTCATTAAGTCGGTCACATTTTCGGCTTCATTCTAGCTTTTTTCAACCGCACGAAATAAAGAAAACTTGATTCATCAGAGAAAACCAGTTCAGCCTAATAATTAACTGATAATGTTTTTAAATTTTGGTCAATTAAAGTATTGCTTTTTCTAATTCTTTTCCATAATAATGGCTTTTTTCGCAGATCTTCCGTTCTTTAACCCGCTTTGTTTAATTGTTCCCGCATTGTTTTTGAAGAAAGTAATTTACTATACACTTTTTTAATATCTTTTTTAAGTTCTGAACATGATACAAATCGATTTTTTAAACATTCGCATTTTAACTTGCGGTTATCTTGCTTGGATAAGCAACATGCCGCCTAAAGCCAAATTCCCAGTTTAATTAAACGGCCAAAAATATTTATATTTTGCCAAAATTCATTTTACCAATATTTCGTTAGAATTTAATTATTTTGCCATCGCACGTATTAAAATATTTTTTTATTTTCATTTAAAAATTAATACTTTTTGTGGCATCGTTAATTGCCTTATTCTTACCATTTTTGAAATATATTCAAAAATTACAATTTTCCTGACAATTGCATTTTGTTTTTAACACTAGACTCAAAGCTAAAGTGTATGTGGAGGACAACATAGTAAAATCTGTTCGAAAATTTGCTTTTTAAACGATAAAATTGGCGGTTGTAGAAGGCGAAAAGGAAAACATCCAAGTGCGGCTTTTTTTTTGTCGCTTAGTGTATGTATATAATTTAATATTACATTTGTCTCTGTTATTTGTACGCATTTTACTAAAACTTTATCCACATTGCAGTAAATTTATCTTTCAAATTTGAGTCAGGTATGTTTATATTACATAACTGCAAAGTTCTAGGAGTTTTTTCTATCAGCGACTTTATTTTGTATTATTATTTATTATTATTATTATTATTATTATTATTATTTATATTCAAAAATTCAAAAATTTGCTTAACACGTAACTTATTCATAAATTAATGTAATTTACTTACTACAATACTTATTACAAATTTTAATTAAAATAATATGGTGTGTCACTAACACGACTTTCTCTTACCCTGAAATTTAATACTACAAATACAGGTTGGAGATTAAGAAGTAAGATAACGATGTTATGTAAACATGTGATAAACAATTCAAATTAGGCTTCAGAAGAGTTTTATATGATAATTAATTCAGTTTAAGGGGAGCTGCCGCCCCCCTCAACCACCCGTTTCATTAATGCAGCTAGATTTATATAAAATTTAATTCGGTTCTTAAAAAATAATTCTGTTTTTAAAAAAATAATTTATTAAAGTTATTATTTAAAAAATATATCTTTCATGATAATGCAGACGATTTCCATATTAGAGAAGTGATATAACACTAAATATTAAAAAAAAAAATAAAAAGTCCATTTTCTTCTCAATATTTAAAAAAAAAAAATGTAAGATTTTTTTTCGTTAAAAGTAAAAAAAAAATCGATGTTTTAAATTATCGCAGATCGATGGTTCAACCATTCGTTTTAATGGTATTGGTGAGCTCTTTTGAAAGATACCAATCATGAAAATTTACTCCCCTCGAGGGGGGACTTCCCCCCTACATACACAAAAAAATTTTCCCAGTTGACTATCTTTATTACAAAAAATATATATTCGTTTCATTTGGTTTAGTGCAGGCTATAGTCGTTAAACTCTACTTACCTGCAATTTCCCCATAGACGTAATGTATTAGAATTCTCTTGATTGTCCCTGTACACGAACCATTTGCTTGATCTTAACGAAAAGCTTACTGTAGCATCCCTATATGATACACATTTAGAATACTAAGTTTGGCATGTCTGCTACTATTTGTTCTTAAGATATGCTGATAACAGACAGACACACACAGACACACACACAGACATACACACAGACCAACCGGTAAAAACATGATTATCGTATTCAGGAGACCTCAAAACGTGTAAATATAACAAAATCTCACTTTCGAAAATTTGACCCAAAAACAATACTTTCTCTACCTTATGAGTAAAAATGTTTCAAATAATTTCAATAAAATTTTAATTAGTGGAACAATTCTTTTTTTGAAAGAAAAGAAAAAATGACCTTCATCGAAAGGTGAATGACATTTAGCTTTTACGTATTAAAAATAGTAATTTATTTTTATTCGTTAATATTAAATCATAGTTTTATTTAATTATTCAAAATGATCACTGTTAGAAATAACTTAAATCAGAACGCATTCAACAAATCTTTTCGGTATAATTCTGACATGAAACTCGTCCCCTACGCAAAGTTTGGAGTTTCCTCATATCGATTTCCGAACTTAGAAAGTCAGAAGAATGTTTTAAAGAGGAGAAAATTCTTTGAGACTGCAAGTCAAATCCAAATCTTTTGTATTTGTCATGTGATAAAATCAGACTCCTTATTTATTCTCTTAATTTTTTGTCTTTATTGAAGGCTGAACCTGATTTCTGTTTGCTTGAAACTTTATGTAATATGTTGATTCATTAGAAAACATTAAAATTCAGTAAACGCGTTCGATATTTTTACATATACGAGAGTTTTGAAACGATTTTTCTCAAATATGTGTTTGGAAGATAAGGTATAAATTGTGAGTAATAGGTATTGTTATAGCTAATAGTCTCGATTTTACAAAATTATCTAATGCTTGAAAAAGTGCGGCAAATATTTAAATTGATATAATACCTAAAATAATAAGATATCATCTTTATTTTATTAGCCGATTATTATTTATTGATACATTATATTATGTAAGAATTGTTTATTAGGACGGAATACTATTAGTTTCAATCTGCATAGAAGCGCCTTCGTCAGTTTTTGTAAACCAGTTTTGTGTAACACAAAGAAAGGGAAAAATAAATTAGAAATATCAGTCCTATCGTTACAAATTTGGTACAAAATGAACGGAGCGATTTTTCTGAATACAGGGATGCAAACAGTCTTTCGAGGCGGCAATTAGATTTTATAAAATTAACTAAAGTTGAAATTTAGGTGGAAACACTTCATTTTAATTCATTTCAGTTATTTTAAAAAGTACAGTCGGCAGCAAAAGTATCCGAGCACTAGCAATATTCCCTGTCTAATAAAAGTACATTTAATACTGCTTTGTTAAATAAATCCTTGTTGAGTCATGTTCTTAGTCAGTCTAAGAACAAGGATTTATTTAACAAAATAAAGGATTTATTTAAATGTACTTTTTGATATCAGAATTACTGGCTAATGTTCGGATACTTTTGTTTTCGACTGTACGTGGGTCAGTTTTGCGGTTAAAAAATGAGATAAAAAATAAAATTAAAATTAAAATTCAAAAATTAAAATTCAAAAATAAAACTAAAAATGTTACATATTGAAATTATTTGTTCTACTTACTAAAATCTATATGTGACAGAATTTTTTATTTTTATGTATTTATTTTTATTTATTTATTTATTTATTTAATTTTTTTTCACCATCATTATTTTTAATTTTTCATCACAAATTACGTATTTCAAAAATATCCAAGCCATAACATACCTTATTACAAATTTTATAAAAAGATATATTGGGAGATAGTCTATGCTACTAAATTTGGGATTACCCATTTACAAATAAGTGCTGGTTCCTGAGAGTTCTTCTAAACACAGCAAACTGCATACTATCTATATTAATAAAATCAGAGTTTTGTCTGTAAATTTGTCAGAATCGAAAAATTTTGCGATATCTTCACATTTCATACCCCATGAAAGCCGAAAATGACTTCAGAAAATTTTGCCTGTGTGTGTGTGTCATCGTGTCTGTATGCCGCTTTTTTTGTCCGGGCATCACTCGAGAACGCCTGGATGGAATTCAACGGCGCTTGGCAGAAACTTAGAACTTTACCCAACTTAAAATTATATCTATCAACTTTTCAGAAATCCCCCCCCCCTTCCCCGCTGGGAGGAAAAGACAAAAACACGTTTGTCCGGGCATCACTTGAGCACGGCTGGACTGAATTTAACAGCGCTTGGCAGAAACTTAGGTCCTTATCTAACTTAAAATTATATCTATCAACTTTTCAGAAATTCCCCCCCCCCGTTCTCCCCTGGGGGGCAAAAGATAAAAACACGTTTGTCCAGGCATCACTTGAGAACGGTTTGGACTGAATTCAACAGCGCTTGGCAAAAACTTAGGCCTTTATCCAACTTAAAATTATATCTATCATTGTTTCAGAAATTCCCCTCCCCGTTCAGCCCTGGGGGGAAAAAAACAAAAAGACGTTTGTCTGGGCATCACTTGAAAACGGCTGGATTTAATTCAACAGCGCTTGGCAGAAACTTAGATCTTTATCCAATTTAAAATTATACCTATCAACTTTTCAGAAATCCCCCCCCCCCGTTCCTCCCTGCGGGAGAAAAAGACAAAAACACGTTTGTAAGCATAACTCGGCTCCTAATTACTTCACAATAAAGAAATTCCACATGGGGATACTAGACATGAGTACATATAAAACATTATCTGCGATTTCGGAATTTTTGATTTTTAAAGGAAGGAAGAGAGAAAATTGATTTTTGGCGGGAAATTTTGAAAATTCCTGATTTGAGTCGAACTCTACCAAAAACGGAATAAAGATGTTGAACAAAGGCTATGCGACTTTCTTAGGATATTTCCTAAAACACATTTTTGATTTTTTGTGATCTGCTATTTTTTTTTCTTTGGGGGGGGGGGGGGGGGAGGGGTATGTGTTACAAAGGGCAAATTCGAGACACCTTTTTTAGAGCTAAATTTGTCCTGGAAAATTTATGAGAGCTGCGGTCACGAAGTTTGGTGCTTGGATTTTTTGTATGCAACCGGCACCTAAAAAAACGGGATTTATCGAAATACCCCCTTCGCCCCAACGGGACAGGAAGCAAAAAAAACGTATGTAAGCATAACTCGGCCCCAAATTACATCGCGGTGAAGAAATTGCACATGATGACACTAGACTTGAGTATAAATAAAACACTATGTACGATTTTAGAATTCTTGATTATTAAAGGAGGGGGGGAATCGTATTTAGAGGGGGAAATTTAAGAAATTTTGGATTTTTTACTAGAGCTCTACTAAAGATATTACAAAGGTATTGAAAATAGCCACGTGTCTTCTTTAAAATATTTTCAAAAACACATTTTCTTTTTTTTTTTTTTTTTTTTTTGTGATTTTCAATTTTTTTCCAGGGGGGGAGTTGCAAATTCAAGACGTTTTCCTGTTTGAATTCGCTTTACAGTATCTTAGAATTATGAGTTTTGGTGTGTGGATGTTGATTAAGTTTACGCATTATGTACTTTGTTGAGATTTCGTAAAACTTTTAGTTAGCCTCTGGGGAAGGGGAAGTAAGAAGCGGGTAAGTTGCTGCCGAAGGCTGCGTGGACCCGTAATCCTCATGTTGCGAGCGGGAAAAACCTCTACGGAATACAGAGGAAACTTTAACTTAGATTATTAATAATGTAAGGAATTTTGACAACTCATTTAAGTATAGTGCTCAGCGAATCGGGCAAAGCCTGCTAGTAAAGTATATAAATGCAGTCAATTATATTATTCATAACTTTGTAAGTCGTAATCTTTTTCGGTTCCAAGTGCTCAAAATCGCGCTGAATTCATGGAATGTTAGGTTGGAAGAGATAAAATTTAAAGTTAAATCTAGTTTACCTGATGAAGGTCCTTGTAAAAATGTAAATTCGTGCAATGAAGAGTTCGGTTAGTGTTAAAGAAGGTTGCCAGTTTGTTCAATTTCGTTTGTCGTTTCGTTCCAGTAGAGATACATAGAAGCTATTAAAGTGAAGCTTTTTGATATCGGTATTTTTGGATGTTTCAGTGAAAATGAAGCGAATCGTTTCTCCAGTTTACTTCTTTAAAACGAAACTTCGGGAAGTGTGTTTCCTGGATGGTGTTCTTTTACGGCGTAGATATTGGAGTTTCTATATAAGAGTTACGAGGGTGCTTCATGAAGCCTTTAGATCATTTCCTAATGTTAATTAGCAAGTTTGGGGAGTTACTAACTCAATAGTTTCTTAAGATTTTAGATCAGATACATTTATTTAAACTAAATTCTTGTGGGATAGGCCGTTATCCCTTCTTCATTTAGAGTTTCTAATAAACAGATAATAAATTTTTCTTAAAGTTGTCTTCATTGAAGTTAGTAATTTAGATTTTTCCTCTTCATTAAAATGGGAGAAAATCCAGAAACAGTAAACTAGGCCTTACATATTATTATTATTATTATTATTATTATATAAAGAAAGAAAAAAGAAATAAAGAAAAAAGAAAAACTTCACTCCGAGATTTTAAGGATGAAGTCATAAAAATATTTATCAGGTGAAATGTAAATATATACTGAGAATTGAAATGATAGCATTTGAAAAAATAAATAAATAAAATAAATTAAGATAAAATAAATTAAAAGAAAAATATATTGAAGTGAATATAGTAAGTACCTGTACTAGGATTTCACTTGCATTGCTATTGTAGGGGTTTCATTCAATATATATATATATATATATATATATATATATATATATATTGATAACATGAACCGTTTCGAAATGTTGAGCTGATTAATATGAGTTTTTTACGAGGAGGAAAGATTGCTCCCAGCAAACAAAGAGCTTTTCTTTATGCCAGCGGTCGTTTCAGGCGGTAACTGAATGTTACCGATTACCGATACCAAATACAGTTAATCCGGTATCGGTGTCTTTTGTGGTAGTTTGGTCGGCAGTCAGTCCGATTGGCTGGTACGTAATAGGTTCGTTGCGGCAAGACCGCCAGGACAGCCGGCACGATATCGCACCGAAATCAAACCGTTTCCTAACCGAACATATACTACACTGGTAATTGACCGATGTTGGCAAACACAAAAATGCCGAAAAATCTCTCGCTATCCACTTTTTAGCTTCAGTGTAGCCATCTAGTGGAGAAATCTTTAACTTTGATTTTTTATGATTTTTCCACTATTGAAAAATACTTTGTTTGTACAAATTAACAGAAGAAAAAAGTTTTACAATAATAAAATAAACCAGAATATAGCTCTTGAAAACCTTAAAAACATTTTAACCGTTAACCGTTACCCTCCATTCTTACTAAACATTTCAATCTGCATGTACAAAATCTAGTGTAACGTTTTTTTTTCTTCTGTTGAAGTACTGGTAAATGACCCTACTAGCCGAAGAGAGTTTTCTCTAATTGTTCCCACAAGATAAAAAGTTAAAGGAAGCTGTAACGTATTGATTTCAATTTCAGTCGTAAATTTAAGTTCTTGCGTAAGCCGGTGTTCGAAACTATTCACCACAAACGATATTTTTACCAAGACTAACGTATTATATTTGTTTTATATTTTAAAATGATTAATTAAAACTGTTACCATGGTTTTTATATTTTCAGCTCTATTTTTTATTATTGTTTGCACGTGACGTAGGCATCAGATTATAAATTTAAGCAATTAAAGCTAAAGAAAATGTCGGCTCCCTTACAATTGACGAAAAATCACTTTTTAACTTTTAACTTTTAAGCAATTGAAGTTATGGAAAAAGTTTAAGTACAAAAATTTTTCTTTAGGGTAAGGCGGTAATTCGCCTGGTTTGAAGTATTTTCCTATTTACAATATTTAAGAAATTATGGGCAAATGAAAATTTCCACCTCCCACCATTTCCACCCCGTTTGAGCTGGATACCCCATCTACGAACTCGACCGAGAATTTTACTGTCCTGACAACATATCCGCAGCTGGTTAAATTTAAATAAAAATTACTCCCGTTATTGTATTCACAACTTAACATGGGAAAAAGCGTTATGCATACACACACACACACACACACACTCACACTCACACACATATATATATATACATATATATATACCTATATATGTATCTATCTATATGTATATATATATATATAAACTTTTGAACGGAGGGTGGTTTTGGGTTCTAGGGGTCATGATCGGTGAAGATATGAAGAAATTTTCCAGAAATCGTGTCATGAAAACCATTGCAATAGGTAGATCTCCTATAAGGAATCTACCTAAAAAGATAGCTGAAAATTTAAAAAACATGCTAACAGCTTTAATTAATCATTTTAAAATATAAAACGAAAATAATACGTTAGTCTTGGTAAAAACATCGTTTGTGGTGAATAGTTTAGAACACCGGCTTACTTTAGAACTGAAATTGAGAGTAATACGTTACAGCTTCCTTTGACTTTTTATCTTGTGGAAACAAGATATTGGTCTGTGAAGAAGAGATATGAGGTTTTTGCGTGGGAAGAAAATAAAATGACGACAAAGTTGCCATTTTTCATCGCCAAGCTCGCCAAATTTTGTCATCAAATAACTAATTTTGTCGCCAAGTCAAAAATGTCGTTGTCAACTATGAAATTTTGCCGCTAAATCACAAATTTCATTGCTAAGTCGCAAGTTTTGTCATCAAATTGTATATCTTTATGGCTTATATTTGTTGAATGATTAGGATCTTGGATTTTAAAAAATTGAAACATTTACTGACCAATAAATCTAGCGTAAATTTTGAAGTAGAATGAATAGTAGTATTTGATAATTAAATTTCTTCAAAATAGAATAGTGACGTAAATAATGCAATGTGTGGGGACAAAGCCATTGCCTAAGTATATGTTAATTCATGTAATATTTCTTTACTTTTGTAACATTAACGTAAAGGAATTTACCTTTGCCTTTAAGCTTGCCGGAAGGTTTTTTTTTTTTTTTTTTTTTTTTTTTTTCATAAGGACTTTGTTTCTTTATAAATTCGAATACATGACTTTGCAAAAAATAAAATAAAATAAAATAAAAAATTATTCTGGAATAAAATCTGTCTTAAAAAAAAAAAAAAAAAAAAAAAAAAAAGCCATGTACAGAATATTAATTTTCAAAGTGAGGATGTTTTGATATATATATATATACGTATTACGAATAAAATTAAAATACAAAAAGCAAATGTGTTCTGCTACACTATAAAGAAGAGGATTTGCTAAAATAAAGTTTAGTGAGTTTATGGAGTTTGAAGTTTAATAACATCGTCTGCGCGAAGAGGACACCGCGTATTAAGGGGTTCAAAATGTTTTAACGTTTTAGTCTTTCTTACTATATAACGACTAACAACATATTTTGAAAAGTTTAAATAGTTTCTGTTTTTAAGGTGCTGTATGTAAAATCAGATAAGCAAAATGTGATAATGAATATGGGTTTTACAATTTGAAAGTCAATGAAGCATTTATCACAGAAAATACAAAGTAAGAAAAAAAAATCAGAAGTTTTTCGGTATGTTTAAGATACCATGTTTTCGAAATTTAATTCTCAAAAAAGTAATTAAAAGAAGACTTCCCACTTTCCATTAATAAAGTAATCGATTTCTCATTCCCATAACTGAACATCGATCTTCAAAGTATTTTAAGAAATATTAAAAACATCTTGTGAAAGTGATACATCACTTTCTTGTCAGCCATTGCTATAGTAACAGGTGATACGAGAATATACTTATTGTGAAAAATATTATCTTTCTGTGCATCTTGCCATCTACTGTCCGTTTTCGTAAACCATGTCTACCTCTCGCGGAACGATCCTACTCGGAAAAGGGGTGATGCGTTGAATGAGATGGGCACTTAGCCAAATGCGCTTTTCGTTCTACACGTGCTCGTTTTCTTTTTATGAGTCTTCAATATTTATTTTACCTTTTTACGCGAATTTAAAGTTTAATTTTTAATTTTAATTAACAATATTTTATTTAATGTAATTTATATGACAATATGCGCGAAAAATAAAAGGTGTAAAATAATCATGATAAAAAAATCTAATGATTTGATTTAAATACGATTTTCTGTAAATTTCTGTAAAATAGAGATCCAAAAATATGGTATTTTTATTTTAGCAGTATAATTTAAAAGAAAAAAATATATTACTTTTACTACAGGTAAAGTCTACTGTAAACGTTGTTCTTTTTCTCTTCTTTTATTAATGAATTATGTAAATTTTACCTAATTTAAGTCATTTTTAATTAATTTACTACTATAATCAGTGCATGAAACAAGTGTTCAGGTATGACAGATATAGTACGAATTTAGAGATCAAGTAAGCAAATAAAAATAATTTTAACTGAAAAAAAAAAAAAAAAAAAGAAGAAGAAAGAAAGAAAACAGGCATTTACTTTTAAGTTTACGGATTTTATTTTGCATCGAAGAATAAAACTGATCTTCTACACTTATTTAAAAATTACAAGGGGGAAAAATCAGCATTTTGCCTTTATACGAATATAACGAAGAAGTATCGCCTCAAAATTCAATAATGTCCTGAAAAGAAAAAAAAAGAAAAAAGAAACCGCAACTTATCTCTCACTCGTAAAATGTAAACATTCTCTCATCTTCTACGCTTCTACCCTATTTTAACAAAATCAATGCAGACCTCACGCATGCGCATAGGTGAGCAGGGTCACAGCTAACGAAAACAAACAATAATTTGCTGTTATAAAAAAATAACTGTCAACAAAAACTTCCAATTTCGTTATAATTCAAATTATATTTTTTATTATAACTTAAAGGTATGAAAATAATGCAAAAATTATTAAAATTCAATTACAGTCACATTTCAGTGAAACTAATAAGCGTGGCGGCGAGGTCATTCCACAGAATAATTCTATAGGGAAAAGCCAAAAACATATAGAACACCAAATACAGTGATTTAAAAAATAAAAATAAAATAAAATTATCAATTTTATTTACTATTGTATATATTTTTTTTGTTGTTCTGTTCGATGTAGCCTTATATTTTTCATTTTTATTTATCAAGCCTTTTTTTTTTTTTTTTTTTTTTTTTAAGTCTTTTTTTTATCATTCAAGTAAAAGTTAAACATAAACATACGATTTGAAATAACTTTAAACATAATACAGTAAATATTATCTTACGTTTTCACCGTGTTTCTGTAAAAAAAAAAAAAAAAAAAAAAAAAAAAAAAAAAAAACTATGCCTAGATACTTAATTACACACATAATTATGATAGGGCAACTAATTTTGCAGTTTTGTCGGTTTCTACACTGTTAAAAATATCTGTTAATTCAATGTTCAATTTCTGTTAATTTATCCAGAGTCTCAGTAAATTTACAGTAATTCTTAGTTAAAAGTGAATAATCGAGATTCTCAATCTTTATTTTGTATTTTTACCTAATTGTATTATTTAATTCTTCAATTTAAATTAAAAATGACTGTTTCTACTTTAGAAAAAGCATTCCATGTCCGAAGTATAGTCTCAACAATAATTAATTAAATTAATATTAGTTATTAAAATGAATGTATAAAATAATTTTTTTAACATCTCCGTTTATTTTTCACTGTAATTTTACGTAAGACTTAAGATAATAGATTACACAGAGTTTTCTGTTGAAATTTTTAACAGTGTACACTGTAAAAAATAACAGTAGTTTTTACAGCAGAATGTGTTGGCACCCATATTGTCAGCACATTAAGTGTTTGTAAAAAATTATCGTTCAATTGTAATCTGGAGAAGTTTTTTTTTTTATTTTTTTTTTCAGATATTTGAAATTAAAATGAATTATTAATATCTTAACAAACAAAGGCTTTTCTTAATGACCCGCGGTCGGCAATGTCGGTTTACTGTCGGCAAAAGCTCACATCTGTAATCTAGTAGTCAGTAAACTGCTGGAAACCGTCAGCAAAAAAGCAATGACGATAGCTCTTACCGGACCATTTATGGTTAACAATCGCAAACCATTTCTATCGACATATGACACTTGCATGATATCTGATATCCGTTGGTGGCCGCAAAAAAAAAATCGTGCAACGTCGGTGCGAATTTGGGAGAGTTTGGTTGAAATTCAAATTTTTAATTAAAAGTATTTAATATATATATATACATATCTTTCTCTTTTATTATTGTTTAAATTTCACTTTTGTCACGAAGGTTTATAATTTATAAGTTAATATATTTGTCAAAATAACCATAGCAATAATAAATAAAACAAATAAATAGATAAAATTAAAAATAATAAGTAGTTCTCTTTTTTAATAAGTCAAAGAAGCAACATATTTTTTTCTTACTTTTCTTTATAAATAGAAATATAAGCTTTAAATGAAACCTACTTTATTTGTGCTATCAAAGGTGTCAAATTCCCTTAAGCATAGTTAGAAAATGTTAAAATTCTCAATAAAAACAAAAATGCAATTTCATCTGTTTTCTCATAAAGCCCTTAATATATCTGAATATTTTTTATAGAACCCTGTTAATGGAAATGCTAATTGTACTATATATTATTAAAAGAACTATATTGTGCATATGTATAAAATATTGCAATTTCATTAAGTTTTATGCAAAGTAATGTTATCAAAATATGGTTTAGAGAAATACCTCTTTTAGAAAACGCAATTCTTTGGAATAATTTCGGATGTCCCAACAAAAATTAGTGGGGGTATTTTCTCCATTTTAAATAGAGAACATTCGATAGTGAACTCGAATAACATATATTAATTTCATTAAGGTTTGTGTAAACTAAAGGTATTAAAATATCGTTTACAGAAATCTCTCTCATAGAACGCAATGCTTTGAAATACTTTCGGGTGTTTCTGCGCCCAAACAAGTAATGATATGTAATCAGTTTCCATTAGGGAATATCCGTTGGGGAATTTGAATAATATATATCAGTTTAAAAAAATCATTAATATTTATGGGAGTTAAAACGCGGAAAGGCAGAAAGGCGGTGAGACCATATCCTTCTTGTCTCGTTGCTCGTAAACTTGTCAACAGTTGAAGAGGTAGACAGTGCCACCTGGTACAGATTGCGCGACTTTTTTATTCAACAGCCACCAATAATTTTTAAACGTGGGATTCAATATACATAAAAGGCGAATAGAATCGAAGAAACGTTGATTATATATGTCATATATCACTTCTTAAAATTATTGGTAGTTATTGAATAAAAAAAGTCACGCAATCTGTACCAGGTGGCGCTGTCTACCGCTTCAACTGTTGCCAAGTTTACGAGCAACGAGACAAGCATCTAGTTTAGGAGGCTATGGTGAGACAGACACATATGCAAATGGGCAGACAGCCAGACCAAAGTCAAAAACATTTTCAACTTCGCTGAAAAGTATTAAAAAAGATTATATATATGTAAATTATGAATAAAATATTGGCATTATATGTTTTAAATTTATCAAAAAATTACATGGCTTTTAGAACTATAGAAAATGTTTAAAAGTTATCTGTTACAAATATGAATATATAAACAATACTAATTACTGAATAGTATTGAAATGTATAATGTGTATTTTGTCAATAGACTCTCATCAAAGTTTGAAATATTTCTTTCTTTTTAAATAAAGATACGAAAGCGAAATAATGCTCTTCTGTAAACTTTGCTCTTCACAAAGCCAAAAAACGCACACACAAGAAATCAATCAACATCAGATTCATTTTTATTGCTATTCAATTGCATTATGCAAAAAAAAAAAAAAAAAAAAAAAAAGAAAAGAAGAGAGAGAAGAGAGAAGAGGAAGATAGTAACCCTTTCAGGGGCAGTGATGCCACTACAGCATCACCTAATTTTAATTTTCAACTGCAAAAACTCATCCCGGACATTTTTTAGCAAAATTCAACATTTATAACATAGCAGAAAAGGTCGTCAATTTCTTTTCTTTTAATTTTGTTCGAAAATTCCGGCGGCAGTGCAATTTAAATGATACAAATTACTTTGCGCCGCAAAGGGTTAACTATAAAAACTATGTACGAATTAAAAATTAAATCAAAAATCGATATTTCAAAATATGCTTTAGGTTCCAATTTATTAATATTATTATTAATATTTATCTACTTTTTTTTTTTTTTTTTTTTTTTTTTTTCAAAATTTATTAACATTTTTTGTATTTTTTTTTACAACTTTGAGATATATGAATATATTAGATAAAATTTTATTTTTCCGAAAATAAAATAAACGAGAGTAAAAAATCAGGCACTTCACATTGATTATTAACACTTTCCAACTGTTATAAAGTGTGCCAAAATAAAAGCGTCATAGATTTAAACCAAATATGTATTATATGTTCATTATAGAAGGTTACTGAAATGAAGGGACTTTCACAGTCTGAATCTTACAGAAATTCAAAACATTTATTAAAATGAAATAGAAATCGTAAAACGAAAGAAACAAATATCTAACTGTAGTTTTATGAGCATTTAAATCGAGTAATTGCAATAAGAAAAATAAAGAAAAAAATAATAATAAAAGGACTTTTTGTGAAAAGATAAAACTAAAATTATTGATATCGAAATCATAGATATATTTGAAGATTTAAACAGAAGTAAGAAAAGATAGTGTGTGTTTCCAACTAAAAAATGTACTGATGCTTAAAGAAAATAATGCTTTGAAGGAGACATAATATACTGCAGTGGCTTTTACAGCTAAGCCAGCTGTTTCTGAAAAATAGTTTCAGTGAGATATTTTGAAACAAAAATGAAAAAAAAAAAAAAAATATTAATATAATTCCTGAATTCATACAATGACTCTAATTTATAAAATTTAAATAAAATGAAAAGTGTACACATGATCTGTGTTTATTTTGGTATTATTTTAGAAAGGTTTGTATTCATGAATATATCAATAAAATTTATTATAAATTTCCTGTAACCTTTTGCAAATTTCTTTGCTTAATATTGATATGATGCATTTATTTATTTTAACAGTAGGCAGTACTTTACAATATTTTACCAAAAACACTTTTTGTTATATATCTTATTACAGCAATAGTAAAGTTCAAATTAGTTTTTATTTTATTATTATTATTATTATTATTATTATTATTATTATTATTTTGCAATAAAAAATAAACAATTAAATTTTTAAATCACCAACATCAGTTTATTTAATGACTTAATTATACCAAGAAAAATGGTGTTATACCAAAATGTATAGGTCCTTGCTTTTGAACGTCTACAATTTATTCTGATAAAAAAAAAAAAAAAAAAACTTTTAATTCCTGTATTGAACGTTTGACATATTCTTTCTACAATTTATTCTGATAAAAAAATTTTAATTCCTTGACGGTGCATTAGTAATTCATCTTCTTCTTCTTTTTTTTTTTTTTTTTTTTTTTTTTTTTTTTTTAAAATTACAGTTTAAAGGTATTTCGAAAAATCAAAGTTTTTTAATTGCTTTTTAAAGGACAAAACTGTTAAGGTAGCACAAAACTGTTAAGGTAATTTTTTAGATTCTCTCTCTTTTTTTTCTGTAAGGCATAAGGAGAGTTATTATGTTTTCGTCTAATATTCTTTTTCTAATAGGTTCAATTGTGTAAAAGTAAAAATGTTCAGGAAAAAAATTTACGACTATTGTAAAATCAGTAAATATTTTATAAAGTTACGCTTACTTGCTAAAATAATTGATTCTGCTCGATTATAAAACCTTTGAAATAAAAAGAAGCGTTCTAAGTTTTTAGTAGCCACATACTTATTTTCTTAAATCTATTGAATAGTTTTTTAAAAATATAGTTTAAATATTTAATACAATTATAAACTGTATTCTTACCATTTAAATATAGAGGCTAGATCAGACTACCTTTATAACAGAGTAGCATTAAAAATTGCTACAATTATCCAAGTGCGGATGTATTTTTTCATTCTTAACAAACAAGGACTAAAAATGAAAAAATGTATGATAAATAATTTATTTTCTATGATTTTGCAAAACATAGAAAAAAAGACTTCAAAATAAAGGCTGTCCGCAAAAAATGGGGACATTTTGTCACATTTAAATGGTTAATTCGAATGTTGAAAAAAACGTTGAAAATAATGCGTTGTGTAGTTTATGAAAAACATATATTCTTTCAAAAAATGTATTTTAATTCTTTCTTGTTTAATATTTTAAAGAATTAATTAATGTGATATTAATTTTTAATTTAATTTATATTTGAATTATTATATTAATTAGAAAAAACTAGGGACATATTAGCTTAAAACTTTAAAACCAATTTGTAATTCATAAGAAAAACAGAAAAAGATGATTGTTTTTCACCGAAAATTTTTGAACCATTTTTATAAATAAATTTTTACTAATCTTATTTACTAATCTTTATATAATTAAGTATTTTGCTTGTATTAAATTATAATTTTCTGTTTATATTTATTTGTATATATATATATACACTTTTCTTCATTTACCGAAATAATTTATTCTTACAAATCAGATCAGATGCAATGGCGTACTTCAAAAAGACCTACGTGAAGGTCATCCTTTTATTGACAACATCTTTAAAAAACTTTCATTGTAAGATATCGATTTTTGTATTGAAGAAGTAAGAAGACTATTTTAACAAAGAGGAAAAAAGGATCAAAGTTTAAAACTTTTTTGTATCCATTACAAATAAAAGAAAGAAATATCATTGTCTTTATTCTTAAGCTATTTATCAGTATGCTGAATGCTTGTAGACTTGTGTGATGAAAAGCGCGCTTTACTTATTACCATATATTAAAATTCGAAGAATCATTGAATCGTGGGAGATTAAAGAACTAACATCGCAAACAGGAAAGCTGGAATAAGGAAAGGGCATTGGGAAATGACATTTACTTACGTCTATTTAAAAAAAGTGGTAGAAATATATCAGAATTTATCAATAATAATAATAAAAATAATAGGAAGCATTATGAAAACTTTGAAACAAATATTAAGACATTGAATATATTTCATTAACGTATTTTTATGATTATATTCATTAAGATGATTTTTATACTGTGCAAAATTAACGAGTAAATGAAATATGGTTCTAAATTATATGTTTCAAAACAAAAATTAATGGCGGAAAAATCAATGTTGATAACTTAACCTCCCCCCCCCCCTTTAAAAGAAAAAAGAAAAAAAAAAAAATGAATATTAAAATAATGAAGGAAAAAAAAAAGTAATACAAGTTATTAAGACATTGAAAGTTTTTATATCTTACTAGCTAACCCGTCCTACTTCGCACGGATGAACAAATTTTAGTTAACGATGAATTGATATGCAAAAAATAAAAAATATATCAGTTTATATGTTATAGTCAGGCAATATTATCAACTGAAAAGTCAAAATATAATTTTACAATTATTTTTTTCAATCAGTTGTTAAATGTTGGTATTTTTTACTTAATGTTATTTATTTATTTATTTCATAAAAAAAAAGCATGTCTTTACTCATGAATAAAAAATATTGAAAAATAAACCTATAACATGAATATGTGTTTGATAAAGTTGACGTCATAATTGCTTTAATTATTATTTATTTGTTCTTATAATATTAATTTCTATTAAACACAGAGTTTATGTGTTTTTAATTTTCTTAAATTTAACGTCCGCAAAGTAATCTGGTTATTGTTTTAGTAATGGTTCTCCATTAGTGATCGTTAATATTTTTTGTGATTTTGGCAGTGAATTAAAAAGGTTATCGCAAATACGTAAAGTCTTTCGAGTGAAACGTCCTAGCTATTGCGTTGCCAAATTTTAAATATCGCCAAAGAAGCCCTATACAAAAGTAGATTTCTAACGCGAATGCACATTTAATTTATTTTAAATGAACAGTGTTTCCAATCAACATAATGAAACTTGCATAATCAAATGTCATTTGCAATTCCCTAGCGGCTGTATATTGCGCTACTTGCTTTCGGAAAAGATTTTATATCAATCATCCTTGGCGGGGAAAAAAAAAAATGATTGCCAAGTTATCTCGCAAATATATTTAATTTTTTCCATAACTGATGGCTTTTAATAATGTATATTAAGGGAAAAATCAATAATATGAAACAATATTCGTATAATATATACTATTACAAAATCTGGTGTGAAACAACCACACGACTTCCATTACCCACTATTAAACGTATTATATACATTTCTTGGAGATATTAAGTACATGCATTTTTTTTTTTAGATTTTCCAGTAAGAGAAACTTGATACACGTATAACGACACCTACAACAAAGTTAACATAGTGAGTTAAAAAATAAGGGGAAAAAATAGATAGTTATTTTTTTAAACACGAATTACCGAGATCTAAAACTGAACTTCCTAATCAGGATGACCGTTAGTATTCCTGTAATATGCACGTAATACTTGAGAAAGGTTATCTAAATTGAATTAATGAAACAATTTTCAAGAAAATTGTTAGAGTAGTTTTTGAGATACCAACTTTTACCAAAACTTGGCATACTCAATTATTGACCGGAAAACAATAATTACATACAAAAGGATATTTAGTATTAAGTTAACATGGCGAGTTTGAAAAAAATTCGTACAGCCGTTTTTAAAGGAAGGCACTTATGAGATCTGAAATTGAGCTGTTTATAGAGGACGCCTATCAATTTTCCTGAACTAACCAATTATATCCTTCGAAAGGAGATCTAATAGATTGTTTATATAGCAACTTTGAAGAAAATCGTTAGGGCTGTTTATGAGGTACGGGCTTACGGTCCCATTTCCGGTTTTTCAATTTTCACCAAAATTTGGAATATTCATCTGTACATCAGACCTGAATCAATTTTGAAGATTTGTAGTTCTATCTTTATTAATTTTGGAGATATGACACCCGGAAAATTTCACACATTCGTACACACACACACACACACTGACCAATTGCCAAAAACTACTTTTTTGGACTGAGGAGGCCTTAAAACATATAAATCAGGTGAAACTCTATATCAAATTTTTGGACCGAATACAATACTTCCACTACCTACGGTAGTACGGTAATTGAAGTAAAAACATAGATCTCGTATTTAATACGAAAATATACAGATTTTCGTATTACGTTTTCGATCTCGAAATACAAAAATCGCCAAGGACGACCGATATCAAATCTATGCTTTGTTTTCAATTAAAATATTGAAAATTTGAATTAAAAATGTATTTTACCAAAATTTATTATAGCCTCTAGCACTTAGAGACAGTGTAACTTTTGATTAGTATAAAAAAAGAAAGAAATAGAAATCGGCATTTTAGTTCTATCGATCGTTCTCTACATATACATATAAACCTTTTCTCTTTATATATTAGTATAGAGCATAGATAGATTAAATAGGTTTCTAATCAACATAATGTAACTCAAATAATTAAATGCTATTTGCATTGCAGTAATGGTTGTATATGTATATTGAGCTACTTGTCATAACTGTTAGTTGCTAAAAATAGTCGTCAAATAAATTTAAACTTCTCAATTATTCCTTTAACAAATGCATAATGAAATGCAGACGATATTTTTTTAATTCACTTTTTATATTATTATTCGCGAGAAAATATATTTTATTATATGTCGAAATATTAATTAACCCGTAAATTTTTTGGGCAACAATTATAAAATAAATAATTTAATAAAAGTTTAGAAGTAACGCTTAGATCATTACATTATATCATATCATATCAAATTATATTGTTAGAAAAATAAATACTTTAAATTTATAATGACGTCAGATTTAACGTGTAAGTTTAACATTTTGCAAAGCTTTATATGAATTTCAATTTAATTCACGTGCAAATATATTTCTTTTCTTTTCATGTCAAGATATTTTAAAAACAGAATGTAAATGTTTCTTTTATGTTGGCAACAGCTAACTTTTTTAATATTTCATTATTTCCATTTCTATTATGGCTTTTATGGGGATTTTAATTAAAATGCTCAGATTTTAAACTAAAATTTATTTTATCAAAATTTAATATAGCCTATAACAATCAGGGATAGTGTAGCTTTTGATCAGTGAAAGAATTTTTTAAATCGGTTCAGTAGTTTCAGAGATTACCCTCCACAAACATACAATTTTTTGCGCTTTATATAATGATATAGATTGAAACAGTGTATATACCGACTGATTATTTTGTTCCTTGAATCTTGGACAACTATATTTACATAGTAATTTTTCTTTTAGTTGATCCCTGAAACGTATTACAGTAGATTACTCTATCAATATAGTGTTGAAGGTGTTAGGCGAAATAGACAGATCGGGATAAATGAAAGTATTTAATCTTGAGAAAAAAGATACTGGATTTTACAATTAATTAAAAGCAGGATTAATTTCCCTATCTGTGTAATTTTTGTTATTAATGCTGGAAAGACTGTGTGAAAATGATCTTGTAGTTTTGTACACATCATTCGATATTATAATATTTAATTTTCGATAAAATAAATTTCTCCCATTTTTTATGCTTTTTAAATGACAGTTTAATTTTGTAGAAATTCTGTCTTTATTTATTCAGCGAAAACTGCTGCAGAAATTTATAGAATATTTCAATTAGAAGTTTCACGTAAATGTTGGTATGAAATAAATTTAAGAGACAATAAAATATGTTGGTGTTGGTGTTAAGGTTAAGACCAACTGACATCACGGGGGACCTAGATTTTTAATTGGTGTTGTGACACTTTCAATGCGAAAAGACAGCTGTCTTTTATATCAAAATTCAACATATGAGTTTTGAGTCTAAGCTTTGTCAGCACACGCAATAGAGAACCTCATCCTGCACTCTTTTTCAATCGACCAATTCAGGAAGGCCACAATTTCACACTTCACTTTTATGTTGCCAACATTTTCGTTCGAATAGAGGCTGTACTAGTCATAGGCCTATTATAAGAGTGGACGGAGCATTCCATTATTAAGGGAATATAGGAAAAGGTGCAAAGATGAAACCATGTGAATGTTGAAAAAGGTTACCTTTTTTAGCATTTATCGCGTTATTGTCAATTTTTTGTTTTGAATATAAATATATAAATATATAAATAAATATATATATATATATATATATTTTTTATTTATTTATTTATTATTAATATTATTATTATTAAAAGATTTAACAAGCAAAACTAGTGTAAAATATTACAGCTGTTGAAATTTACTTTTACCTTGTTATTAATATCTAACAAAGTTCAAAAGTTTTTATAACTTTGGTTTGTCTATACTCGTTTTAACTCTCAAAAATAATTATGGACATTTTTGAAATAATATATGATATAATATAGTTAAAATAATTAATTTCGAGAAATTAGTATAGCAATTATAAGCATTTTATAAAAATAATTACTTAAAAAAACGAAATAATAAAATACCAAAAAGAATCTTACCTGTGAAATAAAATCCTTGTTTTACATAGCTTCCAGGGTTTTTAAAGTACATCTAATTACTATTTCTTGCTATAAAATTCTTTTTAATTTCAAAACAATCTAACTTATAAAGTGAAATAAAAATTTTAAAAAGAGCTTTCAAAGAAAAAGGGAAAATATCGTCTGCTTAATAAAAAGCAGAGTTTAGAGCATGGCGAGTAAATTTCAATATTGGTCAATTTGGCTTCCTGTAGATCAACATTCACATGAACTTTTTATGAGTTATCTTTGCAACTAAAAAAGGGTGCCACTGTCCCGTCCACTCTTATAATAGGTCAATGGTACTAGTTTTTTTTTTTTTTTTTTTTTTTTTAAGCTAAGCAGTTTACCAGTGAAGTATTAACTGAGTGTAGAACTCAGTTTTTCAGAAGACGCAGAAGTTCCTAATTCGCAGCTTCTTATTGGGGCAGAATTCTTCCCTCTAAAAATCCTCCCATGGAAGTTGGATGACCTCAGTGGATGAAAACGAACATTTGATTTTGATATTAGTGAGCCTGAGTGGATGTTGTATTTTGATCTTCCCTCTCACAAGTACAGTCGGTAACAAAAGTCTCCGAACACAAGCAAAAATATCTGTATTAAAAAAGTTCACTTCATACTGTTTTGTTAAATAAATCCTTGTCTAATCCTGTTCTTAGGCAGTCTAAAAACATGATTCGATAAGGATTTATTTAACAAAACCGTATGAAGTGTACTTTTTTTACATAGGAATTTTTGCTAGCGTTCGGACACTTTTGTTACCGACTGTATGTTGGATTTATGCCCAGATACATACTTTAATTAAATGGTAATATAGCATTTTGGAAATTAATTGTGCAATTCGTACACTTTGAAACACCAACCTGTATGTCATTACACATATATTTTTCCTTATTATTATTATTATTATTTATTATTAAGTTTATTAAAATTGTTAATTTATAAATTTGTTTTATTTATCTAAATTAAATAATAAGATTAAAATTGTGAATTGCCGTTGATGCAACCCCACGCTCAGTATACGATACCATAGTGTGACTTCCATGTAATTATTTTTAAGTGGTCAGCATTCACATTAGTTTAAAAATTGTAGAGATAACAGGATAAATACAGTCAGCTTTAATCACCTCAAAAATTAATCTGAAAAATATAAGTAAATTTTTTAATACTTCAAAAACAGATACCAAATAAACAATGAAAAACTGCCAAACACGAAAACATTTAAGCTAAACATAAGTGAAATGATTATAATTATTGGATTTATATATTAATGGCATAAATTTAAGATACAAGTTTAATTTTTAGAAATTCTGTCTTTATTTAACACGTTCACGCCGGCACATTTGGTTTACAGAGTTCTCTGAGTTAATTTAGAAAACTGAGGTACCGAACGTATTTGGCGAAATTTCAAAGCAAAAGAATACGATTCTTGCAACCAAAGTTCTATCGGCCTATGATGACAGACCACGATGACAGAGAGAGATTTGATTAGTTTATTTTTATTTCTGTGATCATTTTATTTCTAAGAGAACGAATTTTGTTGTTAATGAGTTTGAGAGGGTTTTACTTTTACGTCAAACTACGGAAAGAGAAATTGGCAACGGTCTGGGATTCAACACTTTGATTTTATGGTAGGGTGACATATGTTCTCAAAGTTCGAGGACAACTTCTATTTTGAAATCGTTTAGTAAATTTTAAACTATTTTAGTAAAGAAAATTACTTATAATTATTACTGATTTGCTCCTCATTCATTTAGACTAAAAAGTATTCCGTGAAATAAGTAATTATAATAATTTTTAATGCTATATTATTATAAAGGTACTCTACTATTGTCACCCTACTATCAGGAACATCAATTTTTCACAAAATTCCAAATCTTCTATGACCTTAGTAAAGAGTCTTACATCTATATATATATTCATAATTTTTATTTTTTGTTATTAAATTTTACTTATTTTGATGAAATTTATGTATTATTAAAAAATATTGCTGTTAAAGCTTGGATATTGAAACACGAACAATATTTAGAATACTAATAGTAAAAAAAAAATACCTAGTTTATGTGAATGAAGAATTTTTTTTTTCTTAAAATGCATCTTTATAAATTTAAATAATCATCTATAATAAAAATTTCATTTCCAACTATAAACAGTTCTGCGGTTGCTTGGCCGGTAGAGCGCCGAGCTCGTAATTGGAAGATTGTGAGTTCGATACTCGAGTTAGCAGAAGACGGTCATGTACAGTCGTAACAAAAGTATCCGAACACTGACAAAAAATCCTATATAAAAAAAGTACACTTCATATGGCTTTGTTAAATAAATCCTTGTCGAATCTTGTTCTTAGTCAGTCCAAGAACATGATTCGATAAGGATTTTTTAAAGAGAACCGTATGAAGTGTACTTTTTTTACATAGGAATTTTTGCTAGTGTTCTGAGACTTTTGTTAACGACTGTATGTGAATCCCGGTTGGTTGGTTGGGTTTTACTTCGCACTAGTGCAGCGCAATGGACAATTGGCGGCGGTCTGGGACTCACCCTTAACGGTGGTCCATGTGAATCCCGGAAAACAACAATTTTAAAATAAATCTGGAGTAATAAATCTATCTAAAATAATACCACTGGTGGTCGCCAAAACGGGGCAGCCATCCGTTTCCGTGTAGGATTAAAATTGTGATTTTATGTCCTAGACCAATATTAGGATTTGGGATGAGTCCTAAACCGTCGTTCATTGCCAACATGGTGACAAAATGTTTTTAAAATTCGAGGACAGACTCAATTTTAAAATTGTTTTTGAAAATTCTAAAAAAATGTATTGAAGAAAAATACTAAAATTAATCATATTTATTACCGATTTGCCTCTTATTTACATGGAATAAAATGTATCTCCTTAAGCTGGTAATTACAATACTTTTTAACTCTATATTAGATTGTCCATTTCACAGTACAAGTGCAACGTAAAGCCCTATAACCAAACATTAAATAAATATGTTTTTAAGTTGCTAAATGTTAAATTTATAGTCTGTTGGCGAGGATGAAAAAATCGCCAAACGTAAACGAGCCATTCAGGATCTCTGTTTTCAGATTTTGCCGTATATTCAACTAGCTATGAGCCACTGGTGGTAGACGTCGGCGTGAACACGTTAATTTGCGAAAATTACTATGGAGATTTTAATGAGAAATTATTAGAAATTTATAAAATTATTAGCGAACTGAAAACAATTCGACAGTATATTCCTAAATGAAAACTACAAATAAATTTTCAAAAATTTCGGATAGTAAAAAACACATATGTACGTGCTCCAGTGATTGACATGCTCCAGTAATTGACATCTTTCCCGAAATATTTAATAAATAAGTAAAAATTAAAAGCACATGTTTTATATATAAGAATTTTAATATTTTATGTCAAACACTCATAGTTTGCCAATAACTGGTAAAATGAAAAACTAGCTGTGTCAAACACTGGAGCATAGGATGCTAATTACTGGTGAAATGAAAAACTGTCAGTGTCAATTACTGGAATATTGAGTGGGTTAAAATAAAAATTCATAAAAAAATAATTATGAAATGTAAATGTTTTAACATATATGTGGTTCTGAAAGTCTTTCATACCATATATATTGACTTAAGATTTCTAAAAATAGTTTCCGGTGAGTAAAACATTAAAAACATCAGAAATTGCTCTAAAAGTGTCAATTACTGGAGCACTTACCCTATTATATTTAATTTAATTTGATACGTGTGAAAAAATTTTTTTATAATAGACGTTGAATTTTTTTTTTTCCAGAAGCAAGATATATTTTATTAAACAAAATATATTATTTAAAAAATGTGTTTACTGCTTGAAGTAAACATATTTGTAAATTCCACAGAAAACATAGAAAGATTATTTTTAAATAATAATAAAATAACTGGAAATATTTATCTGTTTATTATTTTAATATACGTGTTACATTTTTGATAGCAAATCATATAAATTCTTTTAAATCGAATTTTAGAATTTCCAATTTTATTATATCCATACAATTATATGTGATTCTTATGTACTTAACTTTTCCTGAAATCTGTAAAATATTTTTCTCTGTTTAGTTCTCCATGTATGGATAAAATCTTGAGTCAAGGAAACACCTACAGCCTATAAATTTAAACCTGATATCTTTCGCATTTATCAAACTAAAACAACTCAGCCATTATTCATCTTAATAGTCGTTATTTCTTTTGAAAAACGTATGAAATTCAAATTACTTGTAGCTATCTTTAGAACAATGTTGCTTCATTATCATACATTAAAATTCTCAAAATTCTTTTAAATTTCTGAGTTATTGTGAAATCGAGGAAATTATATACACAAAAGATTTTATGCATAAGTAAGAAAATAGGAAAAACGATTGTGGGCTTAACTTAATGTTTTGCGTTTCTAGGAAAATTATTTTAAATGAATATATGGTAAGTAAATGATTTGACTAAAAATTTCAGTTTTATATGATAATACAATCAAACGTAGCTTGAAATATGATAAAAATTTTGAAGACTTTATATTATCATCTAACGATACAGGTTTAGTTTCATTACATTCTTTATATTTTTTGTTTAATTGATAAATAGAATCAATATGCTATTTTGAAGTACAAGTTAAGCTTTTTATTATCTTCCAAATTTAATTTCCTTGAGAAATTTAATCAGAATACCGTAACATGTCTTTATATTAGTTTACGTATGAGCAAATTAGTGGATAACTAACTGTTAAACTATTTTCATAGGTGCAGCTCAAAATTTATCTGTTATCTGCGAAATTACTTTTTCTTTACAGAAGTTAATACACAATAAGATAACATAATTTTATATAATTTCGTATATAAACTATATAATAGATCACTTTTTTTTTTTTTTTTTTTTAAATATTTACAGCTGATTTAACTGTATTATTTGTCCGTTATTTCTCTATTCTTTTTTTCCCCTCAGAAATTGAACCTCAATACAGTAACATATTATTGCATAATTTGCCACCGAATTTTAGATATAGACAAAATAATGGATAACTATTAGATAAAATTTGGTTCAATTCACCACCAAAATACAAAAATGTGCATTATTGGTATGCTCAAGCTCACATATTATACAGTCAGTAACAAAACTGTCCGAACACTAGCAAAAATTCCTATATAAAAAAAGTACACTTCGTACGGTTTTGCTAAATAAATCTTTGTCAAATCCTGTTCTTTTTCAGTGTAAGGACATGATTCGATAAGGATTTATTTAACATAACAGTATGAAGTGTACTTTTTTACATAGGAATTTTCGCTAGTGTTCGGACACTTTTGTTACCGACTGTACATTATTATAGAAGACGGGATGCCCTAAATCTTGTCCGACATTTTTAACGCCCCAATAATACACACCCCTTCGATGAAGTACAAGTTAAGCTTTTTATTACCTCCCAAATTTAATTTCCTTGAGAAATTTAATCAGAATACCGTCATTAAATTTTACATATGATCAAAATAGTGAATCACTATTAAACTTTTTTTATGCGTGCTGCTGATTTAACAGCAAAATTTGTTTGTTATCTGCCAAATTCTTTTTCCTTTACAGAAATTAATACATAATAAGATAACATAGTTTTACATAATTTTGTATATGTAATTTTGTTTTATTCTATTTTTATTTTATTTTTATATTTACAGCTGATTTAAGTGTATTATTTGTCACTTTCTTCCCAAATTTTTTCCTTCAGAAATTAAATCTCAATACAGTAATATATCGTTGCATAATCTGTCATCAAGTTTTAGATGTAGACAAAATAATGGATAACTATTAAACAAAATTTGGTTCAATTCACCACCAAAATACAAAAATGTGCATTATTGGTATGTTCATATTATACATTATTATAGAAGACGGGATTCTATAAATCTTGTCCGACATTTTTAAAGCCCCATTCCACACACCGCTTCGATGATGCACAATTTCTAATTTGTGCCAATTGAACTTCTTTTTCTTTTTTTTTTTTTTTTCTTTTTTTCTTTCGCTTGTAACTGAGCGAGGTGTTTTTTTTTTCCCGTGCTTATTTCTTCAATATTTTTTCCTCGTTATCTTTTGCAAATATAGTGGTTGAACATTAGAAAAAGAAATTACCTATAAAATATATATCATGACTCCCAACTGATAAAAATGTTTTTTTTTTTTTTTTTTCTTTAAAAACAGATGTGTTAAACATGCATTTTATAAATATTAATAGCTAAACCTAAACACGTGCTAGTGAAAGTTTTTGAAAGTGAAAAGCCAAATAATTGAAAATTTGGGAACAAGATTTTTAATAAAGTAAGAGCAACATATCCAAATGTCATTGTTTCGTCGCAATGTTATTAATTTTCTTATATATGTATTTCGATATTTCAGTTTACAGTATCATTTATCACAAATAACAGTAAGTGCAAAATTTCTGTCTATGATATCCATTTATGTAAATGTTTTAAATGTAAATTATAAAATTCACAAATGAACAATAAGTATCCAATCTTGTATTTTATGTATATTTCTGATTTTTCATAAAAAAATGAAACAGTTTGTACCGAAATCCGATTTAATGACACTGTAGAGGTAAAGTATTAACTGTTATCCTAATATAAAATTTGTCTTTAAAAAAAGTACTTCATATCGCTATTCAAATTTCGAATAAAAGAAAAAAAAATAAAATATAAGAATTTAAGGCTGAATTTTTAAAGTGAATTTTTCCGTATATATGTATCACATTTGAAAGGTGGAAAAATTATTCATCCTTAAGGTTCTTTAAACTTCTTTAAACACTTTATATAAATACATTTTTCTGTCTATATCTATTCGTTACTTAATAACTTATACTAATAAAACAAATGAATAAAATATTTGTTTTTTTATTTTTTGCGTTTTCTATAATAAAACAAAATATTATTTTTGGGGTACGTTATTGAAACAGAATTTTTGGTAAATTTACGTGTTTTAACCATTTAACGAGCAGTATTCTCGTAACGAGAACACAATTATTATATAACAGCAAAAATGTATCATAGAAATATTATATATATATATATAACTAAGTAGGAAAAGATAATTTATCTGCTTTTAATTCATTTTGTTTGTAAATTCTAGTAGTTTTTCATATTAAATGAGGGTAGTTATCTTGTCTCTCAAAGGGCTAAATTTCTTAAAATCAGAAGACTCGGTTTATAGCGGTTGTATTGACTGTGTTCCTGTCTTTCTGTGTATGTGTTTGTTTGTATATATAAATCTGTTATTAGCATAAATATGGTCTAGGGGACCTCAGAAAGACCTCCACATTGTGTATATCCCACTATGCGTTGGACACTAGCGCATTCATATCCGTAACAGAATATCTTCTAGAACTGACACTCTCAGGCTATCCTGTGGATGAAAAAGACATACATGGACATATTATGGACATCTTCATGATATATGGTGGACAAGTGTGGTGTTAGGGATGGCCTTAACCCTAACCCCAATGACCGGTATCGACATAACTCATGGAAAAAATATTTTTAAATAGTCAAAACATGGCATTCTATTTTTGTAACATTTGAAAATGAAACGTGAAACATTTATTGATATCAGGCAAATGGCTACTGTACAGGGAGATAATTAAGAAAGTAAACTACATGGCGAAATTTAAGTAAGCTCTGTTTAAAAATTTTAGATTGCACTAAGCAAAATACAACTGACAAACATTTCTTATATCCACAAAAGCACGTTCCTTTTAGAATATGGTATGAAAAGCGATTATCTTTTGTATTTAGGGTGAAACAAAATATTTTGTATATTTATTTCTGCTATCTTTGGAAGTGCATCTAATGCATTTTAAGATTCTCTTTTCTTCTTCTTCATTTTTTCGCTTTGCTAATTTCATTTGCAGTGCGTATGGTAATTTATATGTAATATGCAGAACTACTGAAAATTACTTGAATAATTTTCCAAAATTATTCTTGATCTAAGAGAAATCATTTCGCTATAACCCTAACGTTAACACCTTTTGTCAACTTAACTCAAGTAATAAATATTTAAAAGAAGTCAAAGTGTGTATCATGTGAGAATGAAGTATGAGATATTTTATTGATATCAGAACAAAGGCTCCTGCACGGGATGTTACAAAACTTGTAATATGTATAGCATCTTTGTGCAAAATTTCAAATAAGTAAAAGTTTGACATCTTTAGACTTGACTAAATAAAATTAAACCAACTAATATATATATATATATATAAACTTTTAAAACAAGTATTTATATATATGAAATAAAAATAAAAATTTTGAAGATTAGAAAAACCAACAGGAGATTTACAAACCAATGCGCAAAATTGCTGCAAAAGGAAATGTAAAACTTGAATATAAGAATAATTTAAAAAATGAAATGAAATAAAACCCCAAATCACACATAAGTCTTCATCAGGGAGGCCCTTCCGTGTAGGAGTTAAAGAGAAGGTTCTGAAAGGATAGTAGCGATTAGCCAATAACCATCCTTAGCCCCCAACGTCTCACCAAACAGAAAACCACCTTTAACAGAATAGAAATCTAACAGATCTTTACGTTATATTATAATAATCTATAATTTTATATCATTTTATATCGTACACATATTCGCTTTTAAAAAACTTCTTATATATATATATATATATATATATATATTTATCTATTTCTACCAAACCATGTTTGCAGTAGAATATGGTATGAGAAGCATTTATTCTTAGTTTACGGGGTTTCAAAATAATTAGGTTTATTAGCACTATGTATGTTTGAAACTGGCTGTAAAAAAAATTCAAGTTCTACCATGCATTCATTTCTTTTCTTTTTTTCTGTGCTGAATTTATTTTTTATGTTTAGTGTATATAGTATGATATGCAGGGGAGAGTAGGGAGGCATGGGACAGTTTTGACAAAAATATTTTTTTACAAATTTACCTTAACTGGTTCAACACTGTAAGTTTCAGAGAAACAAATTGAAACATTTTAACATCTTTTAACAATAAAAATTTGATGGTAATTATAAAAATATTAATTTTATAAGCCAATTAACATAGTCATAAAAATGTCCCATCCCTCCCTTATATGAGGGAGGGATGGGACATGTTTATAAAGTTAAAATAAATACATAATATACAGATATATTATAAAAATGACAAAAACAGTGGGACACGATTTATGTAAGGTTAATTAATTACGAATAACACCTATTTTATCCAACATTAGAGTATAATGTACCCTTTAAATAAAAACTTTTAAATGATCAATTATTTCATTATATTATCATTTTTTTTTTTTTTTTTTTTTTTTTTTTTTACTTCTAGCAGAGAAAATACTGTTTTTTAGTTCAAATATTCAAAATTAAGTTTTTGTTATATTTATATGTTTTGTGGTTCCCAGAATATTAATAAGGTTTTTAGTAGCTAGTCTGGGTGTGTTTCAGCATATCTCAAGATCAAATATTACCAAGAAATCCGAACTGTAATTGTTGAGTGTAATTTCTTTTGTATATTTTACCATGTCCAGGAAAACTGCACAGGAATGAAGATGAATTCCTCATGCATATATGGTAAATAAAGTATTTTTAAAAGTTAAAATGGTAAGCAAAAGTCGTGTGAATTTCACACCAATTATTTTCCATGATTTTGAATTTGTTTCGTGAATTTTTTTTTTCCTTCCATCTATTCATTCATTTGCCTCTTGATATTTTCTGTTTGAGGAGTATCAGAATCTTCTTCCTTTTCTTGCATGTCCCATCCCTCCCTTTTCATTATTTTTCAAAAAATAATTTATTATTAGACACATGCTACTTTTAGGCTTAATTTAGCTACTAATTCATAAAGCTACTAATTAGCTACTAATTCATTATTAGGTATATAAAATACGAAATGTGATTATGTTGACATCAGTGAGTGACGTTGAAAACTTGCTTTGAAAATTAAGCAATTGTTTACTTTTAGTGTTATAAAATAGTTTTTTGTTACATAAACTTACAAAGTTCTCCAACTGAAATGAGACATAGCAACGTAGAGCGTTGTAAATTAATATATAGGTTTATTATATCATTTAGTTGAGCACCTCTCTTTTTTTCATTCTCTAACCTTTCCGTTTTGGAAATATTTACGAAAATTATATTCATAAAGACGAAAAATACAAAGGTTTTTCGTTATTATACAGGGTGGTTTTATTTAAACTTCCCCTATAAACAGCATTATACAGCGCAAACGGGTGAACGGAATGCAACGAAATTTAGTATATAGACTATACACGAGATACGCTCACGGAATTTTGAAAAAAAAAAATGTAGTTCCAAAAATGTCCATCAGAGTGCGCTATTTCCGGAAAAACATTAAATTTAACACAATAAATGAACAAAACGAAAAGCAAAAACAACGTTAACAATCCAGAACAGGAATTATGAGTAATAAAATGTAAAACCGAAAAAAGCTGTCAGTTCTAGGAAAAAAATTTGAGATTTGCATGCTTGCGAAGAAGAGGAAGATTTATGCAAAACAGGTTAGAATATAAAACGTTTGCAGACGCTGTTACGTTTTATGTCGATGTTTCCGGCTGTAATGATGATGGTATCTTTACTTGAACGTGCGCTATTGGTGAATATGTTTTACGAAAACAAGGGGAATGCTTCTGCTGCAGTTCGTGAATTTCGTCGTATAAAGAACCTTCGGCGTGGACCAATGTCTACTGAAGGTATCCGGGTCATGATTAAGAGATTTAAAGGGACGAGGAAATTAGGAGTTCAACCTGGAAGAGGCCGTAAACCTATCACACCGGTACTTGTTGCTGCCGTCAAGACAGCTGTAGCCGCACATTACAGAAATCAGAGTTTGGGGGTAGTAGCGCACATGCAGTTTCTCGACAGACACGCTTTTCTTACAGCACCATCAGAAAAGTGCTCAGAAACATAATGCTCTACTTCCCATACAAGATCCACCATACACAAGAGCTGCTTGATAGGGACAAGCCACAGCGTCCCTCATTCGCAGTCAGTTTTCTCAACAGGATGACTGGGCCTTGAAATATTCTGTGGAGCAACGAGGCTAATTTCTTCTTCAATGGAAAAGTCAACATACAGATTTGCCGAATTTGGGCTAAGGAAAATCCGTGGATGCAGAATGAAATTCCCCTACATTCCCCAAAGATCTGGTGTGGATTCACGGCTACATTCATCCTTGGGCCATTCTTCTTTGATAAAATAACTGCACGTGGTCCTCTCACATGTTCCGTTACGGGCCGTCGGTACCATGACATACTGCAAACATTTCTTGTGCCACAAATACAGCAAAGGCCTGTCCTTGCATCGATCATTTTCATGCAGGATGGTGCGCTCCCATATATCAATGAGTCCGAGAACACGCTATTGCTGCAACACTTCACACACGAACGTGTTATTAGTCGCTTCTTTTGTAATCCATGGCCACCACGTTCGCCGGATCTAAATCCGTGCAATTTCTGGTTATAATGCCACTTAAAAATTGTGGTGTATCGTGGATGTGTTGCGACGTTGAATGATCTAAAGAACTCCATAACGTTTCATGTGCGAAACATCACAACTGATCAGTTACGATCTGCTGTTGAACACACTGTCCATCGACTTGAAATTTTACAGGTGAATGAGGGTGGTCACATGGAGCACCTTTCCCTACATCGTCTTGGGCAGCGTACTGTTATTTTTTTCCTTACCTTCACTTAGTGTGGTTCAATGACAAGGTGATCAGAAACTAGTCAATAAATGTTGATATTGTTTCTGTATTCCGTTTTGGTTGTTTATTGTGTTAAATTTAGTGTTTTTCCGGAAGCGTTGCCCTGTGGTTGACATTTTGGAACTTTTTTTTTTTTTAATTCCGTGAGCGCATGTCGTGTATAATCTATTTACCAAATTTCGTTGCATTCCGTTTAACCGTTTGCGCTGTAGGATGTTGTTTATAGGGTAGTTTAATAATAACCACCCTGTATATGACCTTCCAAAATAAAATTTTAAAAGAAGCTAATGATAGAGCCCATAATGATATTGTTGTAAAAGCTGTTTGAGTCTAGAAAGTAGTTCTTAAAGATATAAGCAGATTGTAGTCGATGAATGCACTGTATTTAATGAATATTGAACTCGTATATAGAGCCTGTAATGATATTGTTATGAAAGTTGTCAATATTTTTGCGTGTACAAAAGTAATTCTTAAAGATATAAGCAGGTTCTAGCCAACCAGTGCATTTTACTTAATGAATGTTCAGCCTGTATATAGAGCACATAATGATATTGATATGAAAGTTGTCAAAATTTTTGCGTGTAAAAATTAATTCTTAAAGACATAAGCAAGTTCTAGTTGACAAATTCACTTTATTTAATGTATATTCAGTGTATAGATAGAGCCCACAATGATATTGCTAAGAAAGTTGTCGACATTTTTGCGTGTAGAAAGTAATTCTTACAGATATAAGCTGGTTCTAGTCGACGAATGCACTTTATTTAATGAATATGGAGGAAACAGTTGAATAAAACACTTTTTTGTGCCACCAGAATCAATATTTAACGAATATTCTCGAAACAATCAAATGAAATAGTCATTCTTATAACATAAATCAAATAAATATTGTTAAATGTACTACAGAGCAGAAATTTTGCTAATTCAGGAACAATCGAAAATTTCGAAGTCTGAATGGAGTTTTAATTCTTCGAGAAGTATTGTCAGAGGTTTATAGGATTTTTGAGGTAGTTCTGCGTTAGATACCAATGAATCATTACTAAATTTCCAGAACTCGACTCCTATTGAAATTAGAGTTTCCAAAATTTGGCGCTACTGATCTACTACTTTTCGCCACATTTGAGGGCCTAATTGAAAATCAACGCCCGTCTTCGAGGAAATGAGAAACAACCACTTGTTTCCACTTTTACTGTAATACCGTATAGAATATAACACGAAAAGATATAAAAAAGTTCTCATCTACAATAATCAATAATCATTCTTCTTCTTTTTTAATATAGTCTTGTTAGTTGTTTATAGAACTTTCGAAGAATTTCATTCTGCGATAAAAACTAATGAATCCTTCCGAAAAATTCTAGAATTATGTTCTTATTGAAGCTAGAGCTTCGAAACTTTGAATCTGGTCGCAAAGTCGCAACATTCGACACTAAATCGCGAAATCGATGCCAACACAAAAATGTGCGTTGACTAATATCTTGGCAAGATTAGTGAACAAATTTGGCGGCTAATTTGTGTCAGGATAGCCAGAATTAGTAAATCCTTTCTTAATTTTAACTGAAGTAATTGTTTTGGTAAAATTTACCGTTTCTCGTTACTAATTTTCGCCAAAGAGAACAAAAGTAAGCCATCTATAATCAAATGATTGTCATTGAACTCTAAGCTGTGCATTTTCCAATGAGATATTCGGTAATAAGCCGTGGTGTACTATTCCTGAATAAAACTATTATATTTGTCTCGTCGGTATATATAATCCTATTATTGTAACTTTGAAATAGCGTTTTTTTTTTTTTTTTTTTTTTTTTTTCAGGAATGTTCGTGGACTGGAACCTGCCTGTTTATTTAAGAATCAGTCACCTAACACAAAAATGTCAGTGGTTTTCATAAAAAAAACATATACATTCCAATGGGTGTATTACAATAAAGTGGTGAATGTGCTCCAACAAATTACTAGAATGATTAAAAAAAAAAAAAAAACTAGTTGGCATAGGTGGACTCTGTTCAGTTCCCCATCATATTTATGTTCTCAGAAATTTCTAGTGCGAGACATATTACTATTGGATCTGCAGATCAGGAGCCTCAAAGTCCTATTTGCATCAGACATTATTCAATAGGTCATTTTTATTTATTCCTTATTATATAATAGTATATATTGATTCGATCGACTTATTACCAAAATCAAATAAATTCCTTAGGGGGGCGGCAGCCCCCCTCAACCCCCCGTTGTATCTCTCTTTGTATACCTATTTGTATATGATATAAAGTGTTACGAAATTGTAAATAATTGCATTTATTTTTGTATAAATTCTTTCAAAGAGGTTTAGTAAGTTGATAAAATGCTAATTTTGTGCCTTTATAGTCGTTTTAGCGTTAAAATAGCCAAATTTTCCTTTAAAAACGCATTAAAAAGCTCCTATAAGGGAAGAAATAAACTTGGCGCCAAATTTGGCGACTATTTCCCTCCTTGGCGATTTTTTTGGCGATCTTGGCGAAAAAATCCTTATTAGGGATATACCAAATATGGAAGCTCTAATCTCATTGGCTGATGTGATACGAGAATTTTCCAGAACAGTCTGTTTTCGATAGAAAAGTATAAAAGGAGCATTATTTTCGCCAAGGCGGTCAGTCTCAGATCTATATCAGTTTCGTCAAATGCTTGCTCAATGGGCTCATGAATATGTGTACCAAATTGCAAGTCAATAGCGTTTTTTTGGGGGCCGCTATCGCGGTACATACAAATTCTTCCCATAGGCCATAATGGTAAAAAAAACTTTGGCGTGTCCCTGTACACGAACTTACAAATGGAATGCACAACGAAAACTATACAGCTAATTTCGTGGGCATCATGAACATGTGTACAAAATTTCAAGTCAATAGCGTGTTTTTTGCGGCCGCTATCGCATGACAGACAGACAGACAGACGGAATCCAAAATCCTTTTGAGTCTCAACAGAGGGCCTCCATTCACATTTCGGCAAAAATTGGAAGTCAATAGCTTGATTTTTGCGGTGGCTATCGCGGTACATACAGATTCTTCCCATAGGCCCTAATCATAAAAAATCTTTGGCGTGTCCCTGTACACGAACTACAAATGGAATACACACCTAAAACTATACAGCTGATTCCGTTGGGCTCATGAACACGTGTACCAAATTGCAAGTGAATAGCCTGATTTTTTTGGTCGCTATCGCGGTACATACAAATTCCTCCCATAGGCCGTAATGATAAGAAAAACTTTGGCGTGTCCCTGTACACAAATTACAAATGGAATACACACCCAAAACTACGCAGCAGATTTCGCGGGGCACATGAACACGTGTACCAAATTGCAAGTCAATAGCGTGATTTTTGTGGCCGCTATCGTGATACATATAAATTTCTCCCATAGGCCGTAATGATAAGAAAAACTTTGGCGTGTCCCTGTATACGAACTACAAATGAATACATACCAAAAACTATACAGCTGATTTCGTGGGGCTCATGAACATGTGTACGAAATTTCAAGTAAATAGCGCTTTTTTGGCGGCCGCTATCGCGCGACAGACAGACAGACAGACACAGCCCAAAACCGTTTTGAGTCTCAACAGAGGGCCTCCACTGACGTTTCGGCAATAATGTTAAAAGAAATCAATTTGACCAAAGCTTCATACAGTGACAGAATGAAATCCCCGCCTAATAGGCTATCCACCGTTCATTTCGATATATTTATCTTATTCTAATCTATTAATTTATTTTATCAGGGTCAATTTCGTTGTTTAGTTTTCATGCTACTATTTCCAATGCAATAATCCTCAAATTCATATTTATATGAAAAATTTACAATTTCGCTATGTTGATAAAATCGTAAATTACGAATAATTTACGAAATTTTCCTATTAGAATATTTGTATTCAATCATGTTCAAACTAATATCATAAACGTAATTTTCAAGTTGTCTAACGTACTTAGGATCCTCAAAATGGAAGTTTATGCTCAATTTTGCTTTATTCTGACATGTTAAATAAATCGTAAATTCCAAATAACTTACGAATTTTTTAATTTGGAAAAATCATAGTCTATGATATCCATGCCAGTATCCTAAATATTATTTCGAAAGTGGTTTGACATCTTTACGATGAAAATATCCCTCAAGATTGACGTTTATGTGAAATTTTTCTCTTATTCAGCCATGTTAAGAAATTCGTAAATTTCCAATAACTTACAAAATCTTTATATTGGAAAATTCATAGTCATTAATATTCATGCCAGTGTCCTAAATAATGTTTCAAAAGTAGTCTGACATCTTTACGATGAAAATATCTCTCAAAATTGACGTTTATGTGAAATTTTCCCTTATACTGCCATGTTAAGAAATTCGTAAATTTCCAGTAACTTGCGAAATTTTCAAAGCAGCATATTTATAGTTACTGATGTTCATTCCGGCATCAAAACTGATATTTTAAAACTGGTCTGACATTTTTACAATAAAAAGTTTTCATTTAATGCACGTTTAAGTGATTTTTTGTCCTATTCTCCCATGTTAAGAAAATCGTAAATTTCGAATAACTTACGAAGTTTTTAAAATCGAATGTTGCAAATGAATAGGGTTCTTGCCAGTGTCGAAAGTAATATTTTAAAACTGATCTGACCTCTTTGCGACAATTTGTTCTTGAGATATCGTGTACACAGACTAACAAACTAACGGACTGACCCACTAACAGACTAACACACTAACAGACTAACAGACTAACAGACTAACAGACACCCTACAGACAGACACCATAGAAATTTTGTCATTTTCGGATTCCTCACACCTGAAAACGTGTAGAAAAGTCAAAAAACCGAGGTCGAAATTTTTCACGATTACCTAAGTTCCCCATACCTATAGTATGATGGGGAACTAAAAAAAAACACTAAGTTTGATATGATAACGAAAATGAACAATTTCGGTTATAAGAAGGAATCACTGAAATATTTTAACATCACAATAAAGGAAAAAACAAAATTGACAAAGTTTTTATTTCGTTTACGACAGTATATATTCTAAATTTAATCAGTTACAAGCATTTAAAAGAAGATATATGTTGCTTCATGTTAAAAGAATCATCGATTTTTCAATTACTGTTTAAACTTCGAACTTCAAAGTATCTTGTGAAAGATTAGAAAGGCGTCTAAAATGTGATAGATCATTTTTTTTTTTTTTTTTTTGAGTAACAGGATAATCGAGATCATACTAACGAAAATGAGAGAAATATTCAATTTTTCTTTTTAATACAAAACAAATTTTGAAATTATTTCTGAAAATTTTAAATCGTGCTGCTACAAATAAGAAATGATTAAAACATATATATCTGTATATATATATAAATTACGTGTCACGATGTTTGTCCGGGGTAAACTCCTAAACTAAGGAACCGATTTTAATGAAATTTTGCACACTGTGTGCAGTTTGGTCCAACTTGAGAGATAGGATAGTTTTTATCTCAATTTATTGTCACAATATTGTTTTATTGCAATTATTTGTTAATTATAGACCTTTATTAAAGTTGCTCCAAAATATCTGTGAGTTCCATTAATTTAATTGTTGCCAAAAAAAAAA
Organism: Salticus scenicus; assembly: GCA_963930645.1. NCBI lineage: Eukaryota > Metazoa > Arthropoda > Arachnida > Araneae > Salticidae > Salticus > Salticus scenicus. The sequence goes on from OZ005661.1 coordinate 128,824,300, forward strand.
AAAAAAAAAAAAAATACGAGTTCATTTTCTTTCGACATAAAAATAAATACATTTAATCAAACGTGAACGTTAAAAAATTATAAAAAGTTAAATTATGCATCTCACGAAAATTGACGTCATAATCAATTTAAAGATTTTACACACATTGATAAAGTGCTAATGTAGTTCTATCATAGATATCTGTATATATATAAAAATTACGTGTCACGATGTTTGTCCGCGACATAGAATAATAATAGAGAAGAAGGAGCATGCTAATACTTTAATGCTTACAAACTCCTTCTAGTGAGATGCCAGCGAAAGCACCTTTTGCACCTCTCGACCTTGAAGTAACGCACCCATCCTTTGCGCATTTATCGCTGTTTGGCTTTTCTCTCTATCCTTTATACCAGCAAGGCTGAACTGGATCCGACGCTCCTTGCGGTGGAGCGTCGGATCCAGTTCAGCCTTGATACCAGTGATGCCAGATTGGGGATTTTGTCCCCATTTTCGGGACTTTTGTGGGGAATTCTAAAATGTTTGGGGACAAACCTGGGGAGTTCAACTTTCTGTCAATGTTGGCAACATAGAATAATAATAGACTTCTATATAGAATAATAATAGAATAATAAACTCTATTATTATTCTATGGTTGGCAATGAAATGATTTATCAAATCTTGATATTTTTTTTTCGAAAAAAATCCCCAAATAACAATAAAGCTATTGAAAATCCCTGGTCGTAGGGATAAATCCTCACGTTAGTAGAAATAAAGTTGGGGATTTTTTCGAAAAAATACCCTGATTTGGGGAAATTTTAAGACCTGTTTGGGGAAATAATTTTCGACCATCTGGCATCACTGCTTTATACAATGCGTTTTATTTTGTTTATTTTATTATTTTTTCAGAACGGGGTGACGATAAATATAGTTAATCAATGCAGCAATACACTTTCAAGCAGTTATGTGATTAAAGAAGAGTGTATCCTGGATAAAGATGTTAATGTTCCGAAAAAAAAACGGAAATTTTGGTAAAAAAAGCAGTTTATATCCACCCGGAAAAATTGAAAATTCTAGTATAAAATAATGTGTTTAGAAATTTATAATATTTACATTCCAGGTGCTTTTTTCTTGCAATATTTTTTCATGGTCAGTATCTTGCATGAAAACACTGATTCTGATATTGTTCATAATTCAAAAATAAAGTTTTAACCCTGTAATCAAATGGTAATCTTGAAATATTTAAGTATTACAATGACCTCTCCCTGCCTTCACACTCATTTAAAATTACTTATTTTTTTCAGGTTCCTTTATACTTGAGCCTTTTTTATTGAATATATATTCTTAGACCTTGTCTAACTGTATTATTTTAATGTGTGTAGATATGTATTATGCACATATAAATACATGTAACTGTTAAAAAAAATAAATAAATAAACAACTACTTTCTGTCAAAGAAATTTATTTTACAATTTATAAAAATTATATGTGCAAAAACTTACTTGATTTATGTCTTTTGCATTTGAGTTAATAAGTTTTATATTATAACAGGATAGCTCCTAGTCAGGGAAAGTCAGAATTTAAGTGCACCTGGGAAAATCAGGGAATTTCGTGCAAAGTCAGGGAAATTTGACAAATTTTGTGTGGAAATACGCCATATTTGAAAACTTGTTGTTTTAAATTTCTGAAGTTCAATTAACTTTAAATAAATTTTTTATTTTATCTTTGTGATTAATTTCAGTTTAAGTGAAAATCTGAATTGTCCAGTATCAGGTCCGGTAAACCGATTTTACCCAAGACTGACCTGCAATCAGGTTTGGGTCTGTTTGACTAAATCTTTTCTCTTGTGTATTAGGTTCGGTTCAGGTTGACTGATTTATTTTTCGTATGGGTCAGGATGACTGAATTTTCTTCCTGGGGGCTGGGTTGTCTGATTTATTTTTCTTGTGGGTTGGATTCAGATTAAGTTGACTGAATTTTTTTCCTGCGGGTTAGGTTTAAGTGTAAATATATGTATACATAAATTATTGTATACATTTTGCAGAAAGGCAATAAACAAAGAAAAATCATATATATATACAGTAAAGCACCGTTTCTACGTCTTTTAAGACACGTAAAAGACGTAGGAGAGAGTGGTAATGAATGGGCCATGGGGATGAAAGGGTCACTAACAAAAAACAAAAAAGTACTTGCATAAAATTATTTTAAATGCCACCAATAGATGGATCTATTTGTTCTACGAAACTCATCAAATTTTCCCTTGTTTGGGAGAAGCCATTTTCCACTAGAGTAGGATGGTCCAGAATCTGACTGAAAAGTAATTTTTTCTCTTTTAAGTAAAATAAGTACTAGCTGAAAAGTATCTATTATTGCATTGCAGGTATGTGTATTAGCAAGTCTTTGCATATCTGTAAACTAATTTTAGAATGTATTTAGATGTTATTTGAATTTAATGTGCTAAATAAAACCTGAATATATTCCAGAAGTATAGGTGGGGCTGAGTGGGACACTATATCATGGTCATGAATGGGCCACCTTTGCTCTGATCATGAAAATATGGTATTTATTTCTTTATTTTCTGATTTTCTCTTTAATATGAAACGTAACTGGCTGTCATGGATTTAGATTAAATTTTTGTCTAGTTAGAATAGGTTTATTGAGATTTCTAAAAAATAATTTGCACATTTTCACTCTAAGAAATATTAGTTATTTATTAGAAACATACGTTAAATTGTATAAATGGTTGTAAGTTGAACTGTCCAGTTGTTGACCCCACCTACCAGTATTTTACCATTTGATATAAAACTAGAATAATTGTTTATATTCTGAATCTGATGGGTAAAATAAATAATACCAGAAATTTACACTCAATACTCAATTAATAGGCATTTCACCTGAATGAAATTTTACCACTTGAAATTTAATTTCACTTATTTTTCTTCCCTGACACATCAGATGTCAGTGTTGTGAACTTTGAAGACATTGTTAAGAAGTTACCACAGCCAGACATTACTGGTGGAACATCATGTGCTGTTACAACCATGCCATTTAATATAAATTTTGAAAAATATAAATTTTGTTAAATCATAACGTATATGCAACCATGCCATTTAATATTAATTTTGAAAAATATAAATTTTGTTAAATCATAATGTGTATTATCTATTATTTTTATGTTCTTTCTTTCTTATAATCTTATTATTTTGTCATTCTTCTACTACAATTATGAGATTTAATAATATCACTTTTGATTTTTATAAATTTTGATAAATAATGTTTATTATCTACTTACTATTTCAGTAGGCTTTTGTGTCATATCATGTCAAGTGCTATTCATTTTGTCATATTTGGTGAATAAAAGGTTAATTCCACATTTTTTCATTGAATTCCTTTAGTGGCCCATTTATTACCTTCAATGGCCCACTCAGCCTCATGGGTGGGTATGAATGGGCCAAATTTCTATATTTTTATTTTCTATTATCATTCATTATAGACATTTTCTAATCCAATTTTTATGACTTTTTTAAAAACCAAATAAGTACAGTAACTGAAGAGCTAATTCTGAGCCAAAAAGAATCATTAGAAAAAATTACAAACCAAAAATTGGCCCATTCATTACCACTCTCCCCTACAGGGTTGTTGATTTTTTTTATTTAAATCAAGATTTATTTGATTTTAATGATTTTTATTATGTATTCATACATTATTGTACAACATTTGTTTTTTATTATGTGTATGTGTGTGTATATATATGCACAATATCCACACTATCAATCATTTTACTTAAATTATAAAAATATAAATAATATTCTATTTCTATAGAAAAGTCCATATAGGCATTTATTACCAACTTATTCAACATAGTATCTTCATAATAAGAAGTAATTTTATAACAATCATAAATGCGGTTGTATGAGCCACTCAACTTCAGACTTTGACTTTGTAGCTATAATAATGTATTGAAATAAAGCAAAATTTTACTCACGGTATTGAACACATAAAATAATTTTGGAAAAGGATAATTTAATAGGAAATATGACCTATAACTGAAGCAATGTATTAAGAAAAAGAAAACTTTGCTCATAGTTTCTAATCAAAATTAAAATATATATATATATATAAGGAATTAAGGAAGATAATAAAAATAAAAGATGATATCCTAAAAAATTTTTACTTAGGTTTAACAAATATCATTTGAATCAAGAAAATTTTTTCACACTTTACCCATTAACAAAATTCATATTTTCATTACCATTTTAATACTTTCACTTATTTTTTTATCTTATTTTTTTTTTTTTTTTTTTTTTTACATTTAGTGGGGTACAATTCATTAAAACAAGCAGTGACAGCAGCCTCGAATTGTAATTAACAGATTATATGTAGTTAAATTAAAATGTTATTATTTTTAAAAAACTTTTTTGAACCTTCAGGGCTTTTTAAACAGTACAATGTAAACTATGCTATTATTTTTTAAATATCATATGAGCCAATGCTAAATGACATAAACTGGTATGAGAGCTGAATAAACAAGGAAATATTTTCTTTTTGAAATATCAACTGCTAGGTGGGCAAAGGCGAACTAGAATATATATATAATATTAATCAATGAATTATACACTAATTAAATATTTACAATTCATACACCAGTCATAAGGCTGTACTTGTATAAATAATTAACCCATTAACACCTAGCGTCCTCATTTGAGGACAGTTAATAAAATGCCATGTATATTTTTGGGGGTTTGTTGGAATGATTTCTGCTTTTTAGTGACAGTTTATAGCATCACTCCGAATGATCCCAGAGAGTTTTATGTGTCTACTATTAATTACTATTTCGTAATTCGGATAGTTATTTTATGATTTTTCATTTGTCGCACATATATTTGCTTTTTGCGCAGATATATTAACTTAAATCAAGTTGAATAATATATATTATAATACTTTACTTTCGAGGTCTTTGTCAGCATATAATAGAAAATTAATATGTTATCTCAAAGTTTTTTTTATCTGGAAGATTTTTCGCTAGAACACTAAATGTCCACAAATGAGGATAGGTTGTTAATTTAAAACTATTAGAAGAGTTTTTTAATTTAAAATATTTTATTCTCAGTTGTCCATATTAGTTTAAAATTGAAATATTCATCAAAATATATTTTTCAAAAATATTTCAGGCATTAACGGGTTAAAATATAATAAGTTATTCAAATATATAATAAAATTTATAAATAATTAAGAAAGTTAAGATGATATAACTTATTTTTGTGTTTATTAATGTTGCTTTGTGGGGAAGAATCTAAAGTCAAGAAATGAAGAAATATTAGCTCGTCTAATGAAATATTTTGTTATATTTTACGAATTGTATTTTTAAATTTACATAAGAAATAATTAAATAACTCATTTTTTAAAGTTAGATTATCAATTACATTCCATTAAAGCCAATAACTTTGATATTTAAAATAAATGATTTAAATCGGTGATTTTTTTTTTTTTGAAAAAAATCAATTGATTTGAATCAGCAATTTAAATCAATTGATTTAAATCACTACAACCCTGCTCCCCTATAAATGAAAAGATGTATAATCGAAATTTTAATAATAACATTTTGATTACTACGAATTTAATGGCACTTAAGTAAAATTTATATGAAAATACTAATTAATAAAGTTTCTAAATATTAGTAAATGTATATCATACTTTTTTAAGACAATAATAATTATTAATTTTTTTTAATTTATTATAAAAAGTGAGGGAAATCATACTATTAACGCATGACTGGGTACTAATTACATATATCATATATTATGTATTATATTACATTTCTTAAGAACAATATGAACACATTTTTAATATTGATTATATATATTGCTTCTCTTTAGTAATAAGCATACGATTTATGTCCATACAGACAGTTATTTAATAACATTAAAAAATCTTTAATATTCGTCTGATTTGCTGCTTGTCTATGAGTATTAAAAATTCTACTGTGAATTCAATTGATTCTTTGATCAGTATTCTTCGATCCTATGTTCCTCCATTTAAGATGATTTCTAGAAAAAATTAGTCTTATTTAGAATGCAAAATAATGACAGGTCGAGAAATTTTGCGAATTTTAGTAATGTGGAAAAGACGTACAACCGATATTAGCAGCGTATAAACAAAGAATTTTTTCAGGAAAATGAATGGGAATGAACCGTGACTTCACTAAAAGGATGTATGAATGTAAAAGACATATAGACGGTGCTGTACTGTATATATGCTAAACTTAAAGCATATTTTTGTACTCTAGAAGTGAATAACACACATAAATGGTTAAAAATTATTAATCCATTTTTAAAAATTTTAAATTTATAAATTAGTATACCAGTAACTCCATTTAAAATTTCTTTAAAACAATTTACTAACTCTGTGACAATGAAAATTTATTTTATAACTTTAAAAAGTTCTGCATGATTTTCAGATGAATGATTAAATTTTATTTAGTTTTTGGGTTTTTTCTCTTGGTTTAATTCTTATCTAAATTCATTGTATCAATGCTGCTGGGAGATGGCCATTCCATAGGAATGCACACCCTATGCAAAATTAATGTTTGAATGATGATTTAACTAGTTTTTGGTGTTTCGTACAAGGAAAGGTACTGGCAGTTATGAAACAGAATGGCTCATGTTTTAATAGTACAAATAATACTATATGAAGCTTTTTGCGTGTTTCTACTAAGAAAAAATAATATGAATTGCATGTATTTTTAAATGTTTAACACTTTATATTTTCAAAGATATTATAACTATCAAGAAACCGTATTTTTATCTGTAAAAATTCAATTTTTCCCATTTTTCCAGAAAAAAAAAACTGGAAAAAGCTGGGGGTTTTTTTCCCACTGCCTCAAAATTTCTGGAAATTTTACATCTGTACCCCAGGATCCAAATCAAATTATGACATATATATAAATGGCTAAGAGATTTATTTCTTTTCACTCTGTCAGTCTGTATGTGGACTAGGGGGTACTGGGTCCTTGATTTGCTTAAAAATTTTAACATTTTCCTATCATTAAATTAGGCTGAAATTTTGCATACAGATATGACTTTGATTCCAATACATGCTCAAGCAGAAACAAACTTTGGAAATTGGGGTCTTGGAGCCCTGGATCAATTAAAAATTTCGTTTAAAATTTTAATAAATTTCCTATTATAAAATTTTGCCTAGATGTATAACCTTGATTACAATATATGCTCAGGTAGATACAAATTTAGAAGTGGCCCAAGGTGCTCTGGGCCCTTAATCCATGAATTAATTAGATTTAAAATTTACAGGGATGAGATTTTTCAGCTGATTTCAGCTTTTTCTTACATTTATTTTTTCAGCTTTTTTTATGTTTCTGATCATGGGCGTCGGCAGAATGGGGGCACTTGTCCCCCCCCCCCCCGGAAAATTCTACTAAGCATTTTTTCTTTAAATTTAAAACTATGCTATCAGAATTTTATTTAAAAAAATTTTTTTTTTCAGGTTGTGCCTCCCCCCCCCCCCCTGAAATTTTTTCTGGAGACGCCCCTGTTGCTGATGTGCATTTGTTATTTTTATAATTTATAAACATTATCCTGCAGTGTATTGTCATCCAGTGCAGTGTCTTCATCCTACAGTATATTGATAAAGGCTGAAATTGATGATAATATGTGCTGAAACAAACATATTTAGGAGAAGGGGCCTTGGGCCCTTAATTCGGTTAAACATTTTATTTCCAATTTTAACAATTTCCTATTATTAAACTAGGCTGAAATTTTGCATACATATATAACTTTGATAAACAAACTTTGGAAAAAGGGCCTTAGGAGCCCTTAATCCATTAAAAATTTGATTTTTAATAAATCTTCTATTATTAAACTGGGCTAAAATTTTGTATAGATCAATAACATTTATACAAACTATAATGTACTATATAACTAATAATAGTACATGCTCAAGCATAAACAATCTTAGGGAAAGGGGCTTTAGGCCCTTAATTCTACTAAGCATTTTTTCTTTAAATTTAAAACTATGCTATCAGAATTTTATTTAAAAATTTTTTTTTTTTCAGGTTGTGCCTCCCCCCCCCCCTGACATTTTTTCTGGAGACGCCCCTGTTGCTGATGTGCATTTGTTATTTTTATAATTTATAAACATTATCCTGCAGTGTATTGTCATCCAGTGCAGTGTCTTCATCCTACAGTATATTGATAAAGGCTGAAATTGATGATAATATGTGCTGAAACAAACATATTTAGGAGAAGGGGCCTTGGGCCCTTAATTCGGTTAAACATTTTATTTCCAATTTTAACAATTTCCTATTATTAAACTAGGCTGAAATTTTGCATACATATATAACTTTGATAAACAAACTTTGGAAAAAGGGCCTTAGGAGCCCTTAATCCATTAAAAATTTGATTTTTAATAAATCTTCTATTATTAAACTGGGCTAAAATTTTGTATAGATCAATAACATTTATACAAACTATAATGTACTATATAACTAATAATAGTACATGCTCAAGCATAAACAATCTTAGGGAAAGGGGCTTTAGGCCCTTAATCCATGAAAAATTGAATTATTACCAGTTAAATGATAGACAATTTTAACAATTGCCTATCATTAAACTGGGTTAAAATGTTGCATAGATGTAGAACTTTGATTACAATATGTGCTAAAGCAGAATCGGATTTAGGAGAAGGAGCTTTGGGTGCCCTGTGTCCCAACTCCTGTTCGGAATTTGAAATTCGAATTTAACAATTTATTATCATCCAAATGAACTAAACTTTGGCATACATGTATAATTCTGATGACAATATCTCCTCAAGCAGTAATGGACTTCTGGAGGAGGATTAAAGGCCCTGGGCCACAATCCACTTAAAATTTGACTATGAATTTTAACAATTTCTTACCACACAACTAAGCTGAAAATTTGTATACTTTAATTACAATACATACACAAGCAGAAACCAGGGTTGGACCCATAGAATAATAATAGGATATTATTATTATTCTATGGTTGGACCCAATGAGTTTTTTCTTAAAAAACCCACAATTTTGCCCACTTTTTTTTTTTCAAATTTTATAAGACTTTCTATGATAAAATAAGCAAAATGAAATTACTAAGCTATTGAAACTCATTTTCTAAATTTACTTTTTTAACAAAATAGCTTACATAAAGATTTTGTTTCATTTTGAGTTAAAATTTTTACAAATAGAAAACTATTATATTCAAATAATTAATAAAAGGTGCTACAACCAAAAATTAGCTGGCATAGGTAATATCTGCTCTATTATTCATCATATGTTTCCTCTCATAAATATTTACTATAGAACCTACCTACTATATTTAAGATTAGAGGAATGAGCTCTGCTAATGTCAGTTTCCAGTCAGAGAATGAAATGCCTCACCAACCAGAGCCGGGAATCGAACCCGGGCCTCCCGGCTCTGGTATTTTTCACATAGTTGGTATAAAAATCATCCTTCCAAAGCGGAAGGCCCGGGTTCGATTCCCGGCTCTGGTATTTTTCACATAGTTGGTATAAAAATCATCCTTCCAAAGCGGAAGGCCCGGGTTCGATTCCCGGCTCTGGTATTTTTCACATAGTTGGTATAAAAATCATCCTTCCACTCCAAATTTTCTAAATTAATTAAGGTTGATAAATAAAGACTTTCTAAAATTAAAAATTTCGTGGTCTATTGGAGTTGTGCCACGAATAATTATGTCACTTGATATAGCTGCGTTTGCAGACTCGGTGACCTTGCCAATGAATATTATGTGAGAAATGCCTAGCTGGTTATCACCCAGGGTAGCTCAGTGGTAGAGCATCCGCGCGTCAAGCGGAAGGCCCGGGTGCGATTCCCGGCTCTGGTATTTTTCACATAGTTGGTATAAAAATCATCCTTCCACTCCAAATTTTCTAAAATAATATTTATTTTTATGATGGTTACAAAAGCAAAGTAAAGTGATGAGTTGTTTTATTTATTTTTATTTTTTCCCTACATGGCGAGGAGTGAGTGCATATTTTCAGATCTCTGGCTTCCTAGCATTATTAAAATTTTACTCTCATTTTATTATACTGTGCTCATTATCATAAATAAGGCATTTTTCGTAAATGTTTAAATGCTAAAGCAATGTAAACCTTATGCAAAATAATATTGTTTTAAAATAAGTGATCATATAATAAAATTAGTGTAATTTTTTAGGAATACTACGAGGCCTGGGTCTATTTATTCTATTTTAAAGTCACTTAAAGACTATTAATTTATTTATACACTATTAATTTTTTTTCTTTAATAATGATTGAATGTTACAGAATCAAGATAAAAAGTTGTGTATTTTCTGCTTAAGACTAACTATATTGTTTGTTAGCTAAACTTCTCTTTATTATTATTATTTTATTCATTAAAAAGAAAAGCTTAATATTGTATGTTTATAAATTCAATTAAAACACTGTATTACCTGGGTGCAAAAGTTTGTCTCAAAGCAGATTTTTTACAACACTATTATTTTTTCTATGAATAATTTCTATCATATTCAATCTTAAGAAATTACTGTATAAATAGGATAGAAATTATAGATAAAAAATAGTGGTGACTATTTTTATCAATGATTTCTATCATATCCAAACTTAAAAAAATAATAATGTACAGATACGAAAAAAGTTATTGATAAAAAATAGTGGTGTAAGAGTTCTGTCTTACGATGGATACCCTTTTACTATTAACTTATTAATTTTAACTAACAAGTGCTATTTTCAATCTTTTTTTTTTTTTTTTAATAAATCATTACAAAATTATTCAAAAAATAATTTATTTTTTATTTAATAATACATATCATTAGTAACTGATAATTAAATTAAACTAATAAACAAAAGTATTTTATTGTACAAATGTCACAAAATTTGTAACAACAAAAAATGACAGAATTAAATACACTCAATAGCAGAATGCCAGACCAAGTGTAATATTGTAAGAAATATTAGCGATTCATAAAATATGTAAAATTAGCATTTACAAAGAAACTAAATGAAGAATATATAACAAGTACAGTAATATAGAGGCATAATGTACATTATACTTGTGTGCCTGGCATTTCTTTTTAAGGTGTTACAGTAATCTGCAGGGCTGTAAACAATCTGCAGCATTCTTTGCCATGTTGCACTTTTTCTGCTACTGGAAAATACATATGTAGACTACCTTTGAATGAGCAATTTGAAAAATTGCGCTCAAACTGTTGCATAATTGAAAATAAAATACACTGAAAAACTGATGATAAAAGATAATAAATATTCTTTTTTTAAAAAAACAAATTCCATAAATTTCAAAAACATTCAACTATTATTTTCAGACAAAATAATAGCATAATCAATCAGAAAAAGGACTACAAATCAAAAATATCATTTTACACAACATACTTATATATTACATTATATAATTACTATATACAAATTTATATTATACACATACCATTTTACACATACATATATATATATATATATATATATGCATTGTACTATTTATGGTAACTGCACTTTTAATGCATGCTGCAGTACTATTTTTTGTTATATTCAAAATAGTAATAAAAAATTTCCCTCACAATTTTTCTTACCAACTTGGTAAAACTGCAATAAGTGCTTATTGGTGTTATTGATTTGATTGAAGTATGCATGCATGTCAATCAACTACATTATACAATTACTAATGATGTTTAAATTTTACACAAAGAAAATAATTTACATGTTACAAGTATTTATGCTATACTAAACATACAAATATATATATATACAGTATAACACCTTTAATCCGGAATCGCCGGGACCTTGCCGATTCCAAGTTACAGAAATTTCTGAATTAGAGATCTTTTTTCTTTTTTTTTTTTTTCCCTTCAGAACTGGGATCTTGGATGCATTTAACTTACTAAAATATATGAATGTTTGTTTAAAAAAAAAAAAAAAGCATTGATTATCATGTAATAAATTATCGATTGGTTTTTTAGTCAAATAATATTAACAATTTTATTTATTTGAAATATTAAAAGTAAAAAAGAAAAACAAAAACAAAAAATAGCTTCTTTTTGTGCAGTGGCACCATCTTGCTTCACTTTGGAAAAATAACTTTTCTAATGAATAAATTATATAATTTTGTGATTTTAAATTATACAGGGCAAAAAGACAAAAAAGCTGAAACTGTATGCAAAGGAAATGAAGTACTAGAACTTTTATGACAAAATCTATTATATTAAAGTAATAAATAAGTTTTTAATCTTCATTAAGCATTCATTCAAATTTAGATTAGCTTATGTAACAAATACACATCAAAAATCACAAAAAAAGTTGAGAAAACTGAAAAAAAGAAGCTGAAAAGCAAAATTTACAAAAAAGCTGAAATCAGCTGAAAAATCTCATCCATGATTATAACTATATATATATAATATAATAAAATAATAAATAATATAAATCCCGAGAATCAAAGCTATATTATTAAAAGAATTTAAATTATTTAAACATTTTATGACAAGTAAATTTATTATTATTATTACATACTTGCCAACCAATTTTAATAAAAAAAGGAAAGATTTTTGTTGAAAAACCAGAAGATTTCATAAAAAAGGGAAGATTTTTTTGTTTTTTTTACTTGTGTATTACATCAAATAGAAAAAAAAAAAAAAAAAAAAAAAACAGTTTTTCAATTTTAATATTTAGAAGCAATCTATAAAAACGTTTTACTATAGATTGATTATACTAAATCTATAAAAGTTTTAAATGAAGTTATTCCTCTTCAACATATAAATATCTACAAAACAGAATCTGTAAGACATTTATTTAACAACAGACAAAAAACTTAGTTAAGTTAAAGTATAACTAATTTTTTAAAAAAATAGAATATGATTTCTGTGTATCATACATATAAAAAAAAAAGTAGCAGTAGCTAGTTATCAGTTTCAAACATGCATAAAACCAACTAAGTATTAATTTTCTTAAATTGATTTGGAAAAAATTTTCCTACCTGAAAAAATTATTCTTAATTTTTTTCCCCATGTTTATACATTTGGTATAAATATGACATACAAATATTTAATTTAATTGAGGAAAAATAAACAGATTCATTAAATTCAGCAATAAAGATATAAAAATAATTACATATGTGAAAAATATTGAGCACTTCCATTGCTTTATTGTTTCTAGAACTGATCATTGATCACACTCATATTGATCACAAGAGGGGGGGGGATACAAAAATAATTACAGAGTAAGAAATATTAAACTCTTTCAACTCTACTTCTAGAATCTAATGAAAGAAGTTTAAAATTAATATTATCATTTACGTTGCAGATGGGTAAAGATTAGGAAACAAAAGACTTCTGCAGAACATTTGATTGCTGATCACTAGTTGGAAATAAATGAAAGGAGGGGGGGGGGAATAATTACATCAGCAAGAAATTTTTAATAATTCTATTTCTTTACATGTTCTAGAATCTCATAAAGCAAGTTTGAAATGAATATTGACATATATGTTATGGATGGAAAAAGATTGGAAATCAGGAGTTTTCCTAGAACATTTGGGTTTTCTTTTTAAAACGAACGATATCCGCGACTTTTTAAAAAACGGAAGATTTCATCATCTGTCCGGAAAACCGGAAAATACGTTAAAAATCCGGAAGTCTTCCGGGAAAACCGGAAAAGTTGGCAAGTATGTTATTAGTATTATTATCACACAAATTAATGGCAGTGTAAAAGATTTCATGTTTAAAAAAAAATTATAAATAAATAATGCAATATATATTACCAAATATTCAAATCAAAATTTGTATAAAAAATAAGAAAATACAGAAAATTATTAAAATTAAATTAATTGATTAAAAAAAATATTGAAATAATTTTCAAATGTAAATGAAGATCACTTTAGTGTGTCTAAAAAAGACAACAGTTTCATTTTTGGTTGGTGTGAACAATCAAATTTTCTAAAACAGAATTATTTATTTAGTGGCATCAACTGTAGTCATTCATCAAAACAAAAAACAAAAACGGAGGATTTTTGTTTTTCATGCCCGGGTTATGGATATTTCCGAATTAAAGGTGTTGTACTGTATATATATATATTATTCTGAAAATTAAGCAAATAATAAAGGTAGAAGGTAAATAAATAAGGTACTTTATTTTAATTCCAGTTAGATATTTAATAAATAAAAGAATACGAGTTGGTACATGTAGAGGTTTGAAAGCTTGACTTCACTAGACTTGTGTAATTTTAGAATGGAATATATTACTATATTTTTAAAACTAAGATCATAGTTTTTAAAAGAAAGCATTCATAGATACAAAGATTCTACACTCGATTTTATCAATTGAATCACCAGTTTGTAGAAGGGAACAAGTCCAAATTTAGGGTTTTGGGAAAGAAGGAAAAACATAATTTAGTAAAATCAGTAGAGGAAAATTTGCTACACATAAGGATTCTAAATTTTGGGAGTTTTAATCATTTCTATGTATTGTTGGAATACAATTTTTTATTTTACATTTTCAGACTCCAAAATTACGATCACACCGAAGAAATCAACCTCATGAATATTTCTGATACCTGTTTTTACGTTAAATAAGTGATTTTTGGTGCCTTCTTTTGCCTGGCCTTCATCTCAACGCGAAGTGAATTACAAAAAAATTAACTCAATTTTTGGCACTTGCTCCTTTTGTCAAACTGATGATTCAGTTATCTTTAGATTAGGATATTATGCATTAATGGGTTAAAATATGCTTGAGTCAGCTATTTACTGTTACTTCAGCAGGTAACTGAGATTTCAGCGCTTTATGCACATTATAGTATACTCTCAAAAATCTGCACAGCTTAAAACAAAGGATTTTGTTTGCAGGTTTTGAAACAGTTTCTTCTATTTACATCTTAGAACCTCATTTGAGTAGCAAATCATTATGAAACAATTTCATACCTGTCAACATTGAAGGATCAAAATTTAGAAGCGTCATTTTCAGGCCTAGACAATATTGATGGATTTTCGACATATGCCAGTTTTTTAATAATTCATGGCTTATTTTGCAAAAAAAGGACATATGTGAAATTTAATTAATAAGTAAAAATCTTGTAATTATTTAATAAAATTATTGCTATCCATTAAGATGCAAGGTAATTTTTTTCAACAAAAAAGAAAATTTTGTTTGAAAAACGGAAGACTTTGATACATTTTATGTGTAAGTACGTGCTTTAAAATGCACAGAAAAAGGGAGAAATATGCGAGGATAAGTGAGAATGGTAGTACCGAAATAGGGAGAATTGGCTAGCATACAATTTGCATATATTATAAATGCAACTCTAAAAACAATGTGTATAACATAAGCATATATATTTATGAAAATATTTTATTTTAAAGAACAATTTTTACACATTATTACGAATGCAAATTACATAGGATTTTTGAAAAGTACTGTGAGTAAAATATTCATTTTATGTCTCACTCTTTTTTTTTTCCCTATAACCTGCAAAAAGCCAGCAATTTCACATAAATCTGCTCTATGAGAAAGTTTGAATATTTATCTCCATGAGAGAAAATCCTTCTAAAAAACTAAAACTTTCTTCATCATATAAATTAGTACCCTATTTATTTTTTTTAATGACTGTATAACTTCTCTTATTTTTCTGTTCTGTATTAAGCTGATTGATTCATGACTCATCAACTCAAATTACATAGTTAATAATTGCATCATCTCACCAGTTGCTGAATTTCTGCAGTCCATTAATGAACAAATCAATTTTGACAATGTTAGCTTACATTGTAAATGACATGCAGATTTTTGAGAGTTTACACTATTCACTAGCAGCATTAGATTACATCACATTTGTGTTCTTCGATTTTATTATTCATGCAGCAACCATGAGTTAGGGTTAATAAACATCCAACCCGTGAAGCTTGGATGAGCCAAGGCAGGCAGGGGCTGTCCAAAGGTTTCTGAGTTAGGGGAAGAAAAAAAGAAAAAAAATATATAGAGTTACTTAACATACTAAAATCTAAATAAAATAATAATAAATAAATAAAAAAGTCAAGAACAGATAGATTAAAAAAAATAATAAATGTAAAAAAGCACTTTGCATTTCAACTAGTTTGCTAGGTATTTTTACAAGAAACATTAAAAAAATTCAAAGTGAATAATTTTTGAAAAAATTGTCACATATTTTAAATGATTATTTTTCAGGATAGTTTCAGTAGATTTATGCTTTACCAGAGTGCACATTAAGGGCTAACCTAGTCATGCTAATAAATTTACTCTAACCTTCCAGTGAGCATACCTGACAAATTTTACAACAAATTCGGTATTTTTAATATACTGCGTCAGAATTGCCAGAAAGTAATTGTAATTCTTCTATATGTTTCCTCGCTTTTCTTCCAGTTTTTTACAAATTTTTAAGCAGTTTTGTGCTTTTCTATGACAAGCCTTGTTCATGCAAACCTTTTCTGCAAGACAATATCGACATACACTGACTACCAATAAGTATTTGGACACCTGTGATAGAAAAAAAAAAAACTAACTTTATTCAAAATCAATAGTTGGTAGAGCCTCCACGAGAGGCAATTACAGCATGAACCCTCCGGGGCATACTTTCCACAAGTCTTTGTATGACAGCTAGTGGTATTTTCTTCCCCTCGGCTTGGAGAAGACATAGAAGTTCCTTCACCGATTTTGGACGGGTAGTGCACCCCTGAATTCGGCGATGCAACTTGTCCCAGAGGTTCTCTATAGGGTTCAGGTCTGGGCTCTGGGCAGGCCAGTCCATTCAATGAACTCCATTGGCACCATACCAAGCCTTGGTTAACGTCAAAACATGACAACTGGCATTGTCGTCCTGAAAGTAACAGGGGTCCAACCCGTAAAACTGCCGCAACGTAGGAAGCACATTGTCATCCAAAATAGTGCAGTAGGCATCGGAGTTGAGCTTACTATGAATGGGGACCAAGGGTCCCAGTCCATACCAGGAGAAACACCCCCTGACCATAATTCCCCCTCTGCCTAACTTGACTGTTGGCACAATGCATTCTGGCAGGAGACGTTCTCCAGGTAGACGCCAGACCCAGACCCTGCCATCCGAACGGTAAAGGGTGAACCTTGATTCGTCACTCCGAAGAACACGTTTCCACTGATCTACGGTTCAATTTCGATGTGCTTTGCACCACATTAACCGAGCAGCGCGGCTGGACTTTGTGAGCAAAGGCTTATGGGCAGCAGCACGGCCATGAAAACGAAGCAGATGTGCTTCCTTACGGACGGTATTCATTGAAACAATACTCCCGGATGCCTGTTGAAACTCGTCGCGGATGAGGGCCATCGGTTGGGTGCGGTTCTTCCGAATTTCTCTGGGCAGCACTTGTCGGTCTCTATCTCCCAGTTCCGTTGGTCTACCGACTCAGGGCACATTCCGACAATCACCGCTCACCTTCCACTTCTTAATCACATAGGCCACTATCGATTTCGGAAACTTCAGATCGCTAGATATGTCCCTTAAGGATCGGCCACATTTGTGATACCCGATAATTATACCTTTCTCGAAATCAGAGAGCTCCGAACTGCGTGGCATCTTGCATGAGACTAATGCCGATACTGTTTCCTACACGATATATACCGGCGGAGGCCGTGACGTACCTCAGGACCGCAGATATTGTCATTTGCATAGGTGTCCAAATACTTATTGGTAGTCAGTGTATATTCTAATTTACTGAAGTTTAAAAGCATTTTGTTCAGTATTTGTTTTAGAAAATTGAAAAAATGTCAAAATATAAAAATTCTAATTTGATCCTCCACTGCAAATAAATTTGGAATTATCAGTAAACTGCAAAATATAACAGGAAGGTTTACTTTTAATTCAGAAACAGTTTGTTATCACCATATAATTTCTACACACTTATAGTATCACAAGTGCTGAATTTATCAGGCGTAAAACCATCTGAATTTTGCAATGGGAATTTGAAATAACAGTTTGAAAGAGTAAGAAAAAAAAAAAAAAATACAGTATAGGATCCGTTATCCGGAAACCTGTTATCCAGAATGTTCCGAAAACCAGAATGCAAAATGCAAACTACCAAAATTTTTAATTATCATAAAATTTAAGAATTAAAGTTATACAATAGCAGCGGTCAGAATTATAGTTTTACAACCTACTTTCTTTAATGCTACGGTGTTATTCTGAGGAAAATGGTGAGCACAAAATTGTCCAAATAATTACTGAAAATTTTGCAAATTTAGGTTAGAAAATGAATTTTTATTGTATTTTTTAACAGATAAACGTTAATAACACATACTTCTTAAAGTTCCCAGTAGCAGATGAAATTTATCCTTGAACTCAGGTCGCATGCATGAAGTCACAATTGTTATAAAATTTTTACATGGTTTTTATTAATTTCCATTATTTTTAGAATTCATTTCATAAAATATTTAGTACACACCATATAAAATATTATACACACCGTAAGCAAAAAAATATCATAGAAATTTTTGCAAAATTCAAATGAAAGGATTTTACCTCTCAGGTCCAAAATTATATTTTATATATATTTATTTATTTTTTTTATTTATTATTACTATTATTATTTATAGTTTGAAATTCTAATTAAGAATGTTTTTTTATTTTGTGGAAATAATTTATTAAATGAACAAATATATGGGTAAAGTGTTCATATATATATATATATATATATATATATATATATATATATATATATTATTCATGTTTATCACTGCTATTTATGAAATTATTTTGTACCATTTTTATACATATAATAAAGTGTTCCGAAATACGGAAAAACTCCTTATCCAGAATATCCCAGGTCCCAAGCTTTCTGGATAACGGATTCTATACTGTAATAATAAATAAAATTAAAGAATTTATTACATTTGAATTCTATAAATCTTCAGCTACTTTCAAAACCTATAAACGAATGAATTTTAGAAACCTAACATTCAATAAAAGGAATGCAGTTATGCATCAAATTTATTATTTACAGATGATTCACAGATACTGAATTGACCACTCTTAACTTGTTTCTTGGATTTCCATATTCGCCCTAAAAATATACTTAAACTAATTATACGAAACATTATAAATGACATTTGTTATAATTTTTAACAAATATTTCAATAATCATTTGTTAAAATGTCAAATAAAAATAAAGATGGACATAAGAAAAATTCAACAGTATGGTAGATTTATTCAAAAAGCAAGAAAGAGTTTGTAAAGTCTGAAATAAAACAAAATTTAACGAAGCTTTTGAAGACTTTTTTGTATATGTTAGAAATACAGAATCTATTAACATTATAACTTCACCTGCAATATAAGATTTCCTCCAAATTATAAATTATCTTTGGCAGAAACTAGAAAAAAATGTAAATCATGATTATCAATCATGCCTGAAAATTTTAGTTTTCTTCTTTTATTGTCATATTAGATACCAAATATATTAAAAAGCATTTAAAAAATACATTAAGTAGAAATTGTCTTATAAGTACTACACCAAATTTATAAATTTCTTTTTTCATTAACTAAAGTGCTTGAAAAAACCATCAGAAGATACTTTCTAGCATGGAACACTCACAAACTGTGACATATCAATCGTAACTAAGTTTTACAGGTAATTAAATGTTATCAAGATACAAGATATACACTCCTCCACTATCATCCGGTTTTTTAATAACTTTAATGAATTTATATAATGAGAATTATATTTAACAAATGAGTTTGAAATTTAAAAAAAAAAAAAGGTGTATGTAGGAGATAGTTCTACCCCCTGCTCCCCAAAAGGCATACTTTTTAGGGGTATCTTTTAAAAGAACTTTTCAAAACCTTTAAAATGAACGATTGAATCATACTTTTGTGGTAATTTTAAACAATTCCCCCCCCCCCCCCCTCATTTTTAGCATAAAATTTCAGAAAAATAAAGCATTTCCTCGATTGTTGGCACAATATTGAATTTTTTCAGCATTTAGTATTATACTTTGCTGAAATGAAAATAGTTTGCTTTCATAATGGAAAATAATTTTAATAACTGATTTGTGTTGCACAAATTTATATAGGAAAATACAGAAGAAAGTTATGTGGTTATAACTTATCAGTTTTAAATAGCCACGTGGCAAGTAGACTTTTTTTAGGGTCTTTTGCACATTTTTTTCCTAGAGTGAACACTAGACAAACAAAAATGCAAGTTTTATTTATGGAAATAATTTAAAGAGGATTTAGTACACACAAAATTATTTTCATCACTGAAAATACAAATGCATGACATAATACCTAAAAACCACACAATTAACACTATTGCCAAATTATGATAGATATGCAGCGGCAGGACATGGAAGGAGCTGTAGCTTTCCTGCCCCCTTCCCAGAAGTATTCAAAGTAATTTTTTAATTGACATAATATATTTTAAAAAGGAATATCGCTGCATTAGACAGTATTATTATTTTAGAACTGATTACTTCATTATAAAAAAAAAAAAAAAAAAAAAAAAAAGTTGAGAAAAATGAACTAGACTTAAACATAATAATTTTTCCAAAGATCACAGAAGCTCATTCATGTTGCTCCTGGGAAATGAAATTTTTTTTAGAAAAAAGATTTGTGAAAGCCACCCATACTTATTTTCCCGTTTCTCTACTAGTTTTGATTCAATAAAACTATCACCGTAAGGAACTGCAACTGATGCAGCTCTGACCTGATAATTGAATTTGGTAAAAAGATTAATTCCATTTGTATCTTCGATTCTGTAATCATTGTGTTTGTAATTTTTTATGTATGGCAGGAAGAAAATTTAGCCTAGAAGTTTATTTATGGCTATTTACAGAGTACATTGCAGACTAAATACAATGAATTTTAGAAATTTATTTTTAATTATAAGAGCTTTAATAGCTAAATGAAATTTCAATATATTGTTATCTCCCTTCCTGCCTTTTCTTTTTTACTATTTAATTACTATTTTTATATAAATGATTGTGTGTGTCTTTTTAGTGCATCAAGGATCATTTATAATACATATGTATACCTTTGTACCTTATCTTCTTACAGAAAATAATAATGTGCAATTTTAATGCGGGAAAATATTATTATCATTAATAAATAAAGTTAACATAATAAAATCTTTGAAATACAATTCTCGTGATGAATGTACAATATAAAATTACAAATCAGAGTTATATCCTGTACTGCTTTGCTTCTCACACAATTTGGGCAAACCTAAAATCCTCCTTTGTAATATCTATTCAAGCATTCGGAACACTACTTTTGATTTTTCATCAAATTGTAATTACATATGTAGCAATGCAACCCCCCCCCCCCCACCAATTAATAAAAGAATCTTGCGGGTAAGTACTTACAGAAATATGCAATAATTTTTGCTGCCAATTGACAAAATCTACATTTGATAGCAGAGTTAAGCTATTATTTCCCCACTAATCAATGAATGTGCTTTTGAAATATATTATTATTATACCATAAATTTCCAAAATTTATGCATTTCTTTTTTAATGTCTTATTGATTGAAATATGATATATTCTTTAAACGAATTACTGAAATGCCGGATAGCTTCCCAGATGATTAATACAACTTATGTTTTGTTTACATATGTGATTTCTTTTAACCAGCAATTGTTGAAATAGACAATTATTTTATTACAAAGAAATTTTTTCCACTTAATTGTCAAAATTGTGGTATTCTTTGATTGTATAACGAAATGCAAAACCCTTTCACTACGTATTAATAAAATTTAGACTTACAGCTAACAGCTCTAACATATTTCTTTTTAAATCATTGATTTGCTTAAAATCAATTTTTTTTTTCACAGCTGACTGACAAAATTCACACTATTTATCATAACTGATTCCAGAAATGTGCCTCAGATATTATATATGTAAATATTTAGCTACAAATCACAGAAATCCCTGCTTTTTTGGCATTTGTTAACTGAAATACATAACAATCCTGCCACTTAAGAACAAATTACAGGGGTCACTCTAGAACATAAATAAGAGCAGGGTGCACATTATAGAAAAAGGGCAAATTTTATAAAGGTTGTTTAAACACATATGGGTTAATTTTTACAAAAACTTTTATGCCGACAATCTGTTTTCTTCAGAACTATATTTTTTGTTGAGCAAATGATTAAGCAAATTTTGAAATTTCATATTAATTATTTATTTATTGCATTTTTTTTATTTAGTTTTTAAAATCCATGGTTAATTGCTACACAGGGTAGCAAGTTTTTTCCAGAGTGGAAAAAACCGGTTGGAAGAAATAGGAGACATTTATAATAGATAGCCTCAAACTTCTTTTAATGCTCTCAGATAAATATTAAAAAATCAACTTAAAATGCAAATTCTTTTTTTCGAAAAATTCCTCTCAAAGTGAGTAGAAGGAGCCTTAGCTTAAACATTAGTACATACAAAATTAAAAAAAACTTAAAATAATTTTTGAAGAATGTCTGGAAATGCAGAATACTCCAATGAATGTCTCTCATTTTTTTTTTTTTTTTTCAATTTTGAAGTTTCTCATTATTGCAGGTAGTGGTAATTAAAAAAAAAAATAAATAAATAAAAATAAAAATAGCGTAATAACTACACTTTTATCAAAAAATTAAAAATGTAATATTTACAAGTAAATAAAAGGAATTTCATCCCAAAACGTATTTTTAATCTACTTTTTCAATATTGCGGTATTTATTTATTTTTTTTTTTTTTTTCGTAAAAGGGCAAGGAGCAGTATTTTGATTAAAAAAGAGGCAAGGAGGGTAGGATTTTATTAAAAAAGGGCATCGGGATGGGCCACCCTGCTGAAACACTACAGAGTGCTTCCTGCAAATTTATGCATCTTTGAAAAAACTTTAAGTTTATGAGATATACATATTTTAAAGGTTTAGTTTTATGTTTGTTGATTTTGGTTAAATTTTGCTGCAAATTTGTGACAAAAAAAGAAATAAATAAATAAGTTTTTGTACAATAGAGCTACATAAAAAACAATTACTGACAGGAAAATGAAATTCTATATGATTAAGATCCAAGAAACTGGGATAGTCCCAGGAAACAAAAACAAACATGCCTAAGATTTAAAAAGCTTATTGCCCTTTAAACAACACACTTTTGTTATAAAGATTTCGATAGTAAGTTTTAACTTGATTTAAACTTTTGCTGTGGGAAAATAAGCGTATATTGTAATACTTTTTGGCAATAGCACGAATCAACTGAATTGAATGGTTCTCAAGGGGAGATGTATCATGCATATGTACATCCAGTGCTGAAAATATATTGTCACCCTGAAAACTCTTTAAAAGTGAAACAGACAATGCTTGCAATGAAATTTTTTTCCTATCTTTTTCATTAGCAACAGCAATTCTGAAAATTTGTTCACACCTTTTGCATATTTTGAAAACATCTTCTGATGGATATTTTAAACCACCTTTATCTTTCTTAGCAATAAGAGAAATTTGACAATTTGAAATATTACTTGTAAGGACTGTAATACAGTTAATGCAATTTATGCTATTAATTAGTTGCTTTGCAATATACCCAGCAATGTATTCAACAATTCTAGAAGAGAATTCATTTAGACTTCCAGGACATGGTAAATAATCATGATCTGTATTCTGAAGTTGGGGCAAAATGATAAAATCAACTTCCTCCTCCAGCAGTTTTTTTCGTGCTGAGGATGCATTTATGATATCAATTGGTTCTGTACAACTAGGGATATTCAAAATTGTTATGTCTTCAAGAGCTATGCAGTTTGATGCTTTAGAGTGTTTTATTTCAGACTTAACCAACAGTTTCCTGTATGCGGATCTAAACTGCCTAGCTGTTGGATTGTTATTATATCCACAATGTGATCTGATTTGCGAGAAAAACATTTCCAAATGATCTTGGTTGAATTTGTACATTGGTAAAAATTGTAACAATGGAGCTTCATTTTTTACTAATGTTTTGTATAAATGTAACATACTTTTGATACAAATTAAGAAACCCAAGAAACCACATTTTCTTTGTGAATTCAGCAACAGAGGACCATCAATAGCAACTTTTAAATTTGATATATAAATGTATAGCTCATTCAAACGTTTAAGGATTTCACATTCATTCTTGCTATTTATAGGCTTTTTAAACTGAGAATGCTTCAGATTTCTAGAATTTAAAATGTCAAAAAGGTCATTAAAATTTCGAATAAATTCAACAGTTGCTTCTGATCCTTTGAACTCTTCCAATTTCAAATCCTCATTATAAAATTTAATGGTATCAGCAACAGATGAACTCAACAATTGAGATGCAAGTTTCACTTTCATTTTCTGTGTATAGAAATTAATATGATATTTTGTCAACTTGTTTGCTAGTTTTAGTCCTTCTTTGTCCTGAAATTCTTGCAACTTACTAATGTAATCCCAACGTATCAATTTATTGCATTGATTTGCAGCTGATTTATAATGCCCCAATGTATTGCGAACAAGCTTCAACATATGGCAAGGGTCTAAAATAAATGCAACATCATCTTCTGTCTCAGGATGTTTGAAAGTGGTCTTCATGTCATTAATACTGAAATCACATCCTAATTCCTTTGCTGCACTTATATTTGATGCCAAACCATCACAAGTCAAAGAAACTACTTTGATACCAGTCTCATGTAAAAGTGTGAGGCATTGCTTTATTAAGTTGCATCGTTGTTCGGTGGGAAGTCTTCTATCAACTAAGAAATAACCAACAGGAATTTTCCATCTACAGTTAATACCTACAACCATAAATACAAAAGCATTTGTAGCAACATTCAAATTATCTCCTTCTTGCAAACCAATTCCTACATCAACATAGCCATGAAATTTGTGTCCATCCCATTCAACATGTTCCCGTATAGCCATTTCATCAATGACTAATGAACAAATAATAGTGTGTGGAGTAATTTTAGAAGCATGGCGAAGTAAATTCATTGCCTCTTCTGTGAATCCTGGGGAAGCATCAATATGCTGATACCATTTAGCAATCGTCTTACGATGAGGAAGACACAATTTAAATGTTTCTCTAACGTAATCATATGCTGCTGGAGAATAGAAATGTAAAGTTAATGCAAAAGCTCTTAACTGAGGAGAGTACTGCTTAGGACTTACAATGTCAGTAACGGTAGATAACTGCCTCAAAATTAATTCTTTGTTCGGTGCTGCAATAGCATTTAAATGTTCGAGTGCACTTTGATCTATAAATCTGTTTGCCTTTAAAGACTCGATAACTTTTAATAGATCATTAATTGTTTTTCCTTGTTTTTGTATGATTTGTTCTTGTGATTTGATTTTTTTATAGTAAGCATACTTTACTTCATTTGATTTTTTTAATTTCCTTTTAAGATTAACATTTTCAATAGACATTAATGCAACTTTCATAAGTTCATCTGGATGCTGACAGGGTTGCTCCTATGACAGGAAAAAAATAATAATAATAAAATCAGATATTTATAAATAACAAATAACATACTGGACACTTAGTTACACTGCGTTTAAGAAACTTTAATCATTTACATGACTAAGATATCGAGAGTTCAACCTATGCAATAAAAAATTGTCTATCTCACACACATGCACAGTAAATCAATATTTTCTAATATAAAAGCTCATACCTCAGTGAATATTACACATGGGGAAATTGTTTCAAAATAATATTTCTCTAATGTTTTATCAAATTTTCTGTAAATTTTGATGGAAATCTGTTCTAGTTATAAGCAAAAAAAGGTTTCAAAAAATTAATAACTTTTGAAAAGAAATTATAACTGCCTAAATAATTGCATAATTTCCCCATCAAAACAAACAAATATTGTACATAGTATGCACAACAATGTGTTAAAGTTACAAGTTATTTGTAACTTTTTATAATACAAGGTGATCTAAAGTATGTGCACTCTTCAACTTGTGGTTGGTCCCCTACTTGCACTCTGAATTAACTCGATAGCGGAAAATGTGAATTTTTAAATGTTCTTGCATGTCTGAAGTCATGCACTGTTTTGTTCAATATTTTTTTTTAGAAAATCCAAAAAGTGTAAAAAGAAAAAAAATAATTCTAAAAATTTGAACACCCACTGTATAATCCTAAAACATTCACATTTTCTTTGCATGCAAAAGGAGAAGTGTATAACAGCAGAATTAGTGTAACAGAAAAAGAAAATTATAACAAATAAATAAAAATACACCCACAGGAAATTACTTTAAAGAAAAATTACAGATATAGGAAGAAAGGCAGGGCATTCACAAGCATTTTTACAAACACAACTTGCATAAAAGAATGCTAGAATATAAGAAACTGAGAGATAGAAAGAAAAATCAGAGGTGTAGATTGAGGGTCAGAATATAAGTCATATATTATGGGGGGAAAAGAAGAAACAAGCCAATAATAGGAAGAAAAATATTATTTTTTAGAAAATGTCAATAGCTCCTTCATTACTGAACGAGTTTACCATAACAATTCTTGGAACTGTTCTTGTATGGCTGGGGCTAAGTCTGAAAAAAAGGTGCTTCCTAGGCACTATATTCATACTGTCGATTCAGTTCATATCTTGCCGCAGGTTGAAAACTAAATAACTGTCATCTGGTAATGTGGAGCAATCAAAACACACAGGTACCAAATAACAATTATTTAGTCACTGATCAAATCAAAACCTAATTTAAAAGAAAAAAAAAAATCACCATGCATATTGAGGGGTTGAAATAAATATCTTTACCTCATACAGTTAAAATACAATTGTTTGAAAATTCGTTATCAGACATGCTTTTAAAGTTAAATAATTTATAGAAATTTGAAAAATAAATTTGGAAAAACATTATATTCTTAAGCATACATGTAAACCAATACTCACATAAAAGAAAATTAGAATATAAAGAACTGAGATAGGGAGAAGGGTCTGAGACAGAACATAATGACAGAACATAATAGCAAGTACAACCCTGTAAGTAAAACATTCACATTTTCTTTGCATGCAAAAGGAGAAGTATATAACAGCAGAATTAGTGTGACAGAAAAATAAAATTATAACAAATAAATAACAATATATCCACAAGAAGTTACTTTAAGAAAAAATTACAGATATAGGAGAAAAGGCAGGGCATTCACAAGCATTTTTACAAACACAATTTGCATAAACAGGGGTCAATCCAGGTTTTAATTTTTTTTTTTTTTTTTTTTTTTTTTGTGAAAAACTAAATATTTTTGTGAAATTTTTATTTATTTTTGTGAAATATAAAATATTTTTGTGAAAAAGTAAAATATTGTGTAAAATTTTTCGTTTTTACAATCACTTTATGTAATGTTTAATATCAAGTTAATAGTTTTGTTGAGCCAAATTAAGGCATTAATTAAAAATAATACTGAAAACATTTAATAAAAAGATCATTTTTATATAAAAAAATCTTGTGAAGGGACTCATTTTATGAATTTGAATTTTGTGAAGGGTCCCTCTTTTTACTATGGGGAATTTTGTGAAGGGGCCGCAAAAGGGACCCAAATTTTGCCTGGATCGACCCCTGATAAAAGAATGCTAGAATATAAGAAACTGGGAGATAGAGGTGTAGATTGAGGGTCAGAATATAAGGACATATATTATGAAAAAAACATGCCAATACAAAGAAAATAAAAATTATTTTATAGAAAATTTCAGTAACTCCTTCATTACTGAACATGGTGAATGAGTTTACCATAAGAAATGTTCAGACCATAAGAAATTGGAACAGAAGTATGCTGGGGCCAAGTCTAAAAGGTGCTTCTTAGGCACCTATTCATCGCCAATTCAGGTCATGCGTTGCCGCAGGTTAAAAACTAAATGACTGTCATCTGGTACAGTGAAGCAAATAAGACAAACAAGTACCAAATAACAATCATTTAGTCACTGATCAAAACCTAAGAAAAAAGAAAAACTCACCATAAATAATGAGTGATTAAAATAAATACTTTTACCACAAATTGGAGAAAAGTAAATTTGTTTGATAATTGGATATATTGCATTATATATGAATATAAAATCACTGTACACAAGAAAGATACAGCAGATATCACTTTCAAAAGATTATTAAAAAAAATACCTTTTCGTATAGGAAAACAATTTTATTTTTTAAATATGCGAGCTTGGTTGAATAGTTTAAAAAAATCCTTAAATTCAAATAAATCTTGATTTACATAAAAAAATGATTTTTTTTTTTTTTTTTAAATCAACAATTTTGTATAGTAGGGATTACAATAGGGTATATGAGTATTTTTCTCTATTGTTTAATTTTATGCTATTGCACTTCAAATAATTTGAGTCCATAGATCATAATAATAAAGAACTTTTTGGTGTGTCCCTGTAAAAATCTATAAAATATAGACTACATTGTTTGATGGATACTGCAGGAATTACAATAGAATATCAAAAAGTATATACAAAGCATTGCTTTTTCATCAATTATAAAAAGTATTTTTGATACTATAAAACATTATTTTTAAAACTTAGATGTACATGCAAGCTGCAATAAAAATATTTTGTAACTCACTACATGCAGATTTGTCGACAGTTCCACTGGAAGCTTTTTTGTGCAACATGATCCTGCACCTTGCTCTGAAAAGCATTTTGAAGAGTTCTTTTCCTGCATTTAAAACAGAAAAATTAATGTACAACATTAAGATGCTTAAAAAGAATGTTTTTGCAGAAAATTCCATGCATATAATTAATAATTACTATGCAGGGCAACACAAAAGAATGTTATGCATTATGTGTGGTCATTATACTGCATTACCAGAATCAGTGTTCGAAATTAGCAGTCGTTAGTTGTCAAATGCGATTAAATTATTGCATTTGACGACTATAAAATTCTTTCCGTTCGTCAAATTTGAAGCCTAGCTTTTCTTTTAAGCCTTATTTTTGTTTAACTTTGAAAGCTCCAGGTTTGTATTGTATTTTTTCCCCCTGCTGCACAGGGACTATGTCGTCTGGACATCTGGGTATTTGGGGGCATATTTCATCCCCTCCTCCTTTACAGAGATAAAAAAGAAAAAGTTTCCTTTAATCCCTTTTAATCTTATCTTTTCTTAAAACTACAATTTGCAACCCCTTGTTGCACATGCATACAAATAACCTATGTAACAAACACATTACATATATGTGCACATACTGATATGATGTGTAAGGAAAACACACACACACACAAATATATATACATTTGTGTTTCAGAAATTTTGACGTGTAGCTCAGAAAATATTGTTTTACTCAGAATCACTCAATTAGCCATGTTAAAAGTGAATTTCGGAAATTTCAACTAGAAATTTCAATTTGCAGGGTTCATACTCAAATACGGGGAAAAAATTCCCTGAGTTCCCAGACAATTTTAAAGAAAATATTAGCAACATATTACAAGAAACGCTTATCTAGACAGGACAAAATACAACTACTTATGCTGTATGATGTCATATGACTGCCGATCATGCTAGAAATTTAGGTAGAAATCATTATTTATATGCATATTTTCACAATACTTAATCACTTAAATTTTGATACGAAGCTGAAAAAGAAAAAATTGTTTTTCCAGGTTTTATAACTGATTTTCCCTGACTTTTAATGAAAATTCTTATTTTCCCTGAGCTTTCCCTGACTTTTTTTAACAAATTCTAAATTCCCTGAGTATTCCCTGTTTTCCGGGTTTTCTCTGATGAGTATGAACCCTGATTTGACGCCTAATATATTTACAACAGGCGTCATATGATGCCTTCCCTTTTCTTCTATTTCTATCACCAACAGAATGAAGTTAACATATATTTTATTAATGTTTAAATGACCAAAGATAATATTTTCCATAGACCATAATGCAACCTAAATGTTTTATGTGACATAATATTTTTATCACAATTCAACAGTGGGGTGGGGTTCACTGACAGCATGCTGGAATTGTTACAATGGAACATTTTAACAAATTACAAGTATTAACAGGATTTATTTAGATGAAGTATTTTTGTACTTACTAAAAGAAAACACATAACATCGTTTGTTATAAATAGGGTGATGTGATTTTCCTAGAGCTGTATCGAGTACTCGGTATATACTCGATACTCGGCCAAATTTGGACTAAGTATTTGGCCAATACCGAGTAAGTTGTAAGAATTTCATTATTTTTATGTATTATTGAAAGAAATGAATTCATAAGAGTTGTTTATTAATAAATAAACTAAAAAATTATGAAAATATAGAGTCATTAAACTTTTGCTGCAAACAGCTTTTGCAGTTAAAACGGGCGAGTAGATTGCAACCAAACTCGTTATAGAGACGATTCATGATATGAGTTTATCCATTTTAGTTATAAGAATTTACGTATAACCATCTTGTATGTGTGTAATAGGCAATTTTTTTTTTTTTTTAATAGAAACTTATTACATAAAAGTATATCTATAAAACAGACAGAAATAAAATATTTTAGAAAAAAGAACCCTTATATAATAGATAAAACTTTAGTTACATATTTGTGCAAATAAAAGTAAGACACTTTTAAAACTGTAAGAATATATTGATTTTTAATTTTTTTTTTTTTCAAATAATAATTATGAAAAAGGTAAACACTAAAATGTTATTAAAAATATATTTTAATAATCAAATTTGTTACTTTGCAAATTATAGCCCAAAACCACGAATCTCTTTTACTCTTCTAGAATTTGAAGATTAATGAAGTCTATCATGTTTGAAATGATAAAATATTAATTTTAATATTATCATTTCACATGTAAATTTCATGCATCTTAAATTAAGTCTGAGTGGATAGGAACTTTTATATTCTCTAAGAATTACCTGAGAATGATTCACATCTGAGAAAGACTATGTAATAAAGAATGAAATTATCAGTTATTATGGTTTTAATTCAATCCACTAAGCTGGAAGTATCAAATATAACAATGAACCTAATTGTGTACATATATACACTACAAAAGTTCTGAAACATTTCATGAAAACATGCTGTTTGCCATTTAACTTAATTTTGTGTTCAAAAGATATTTTTTTAATTTCAAGATGTGCAGAATTCTTCATATGTATATCAATTACTCTTTCTTACAACTACTTGGTATTCAGTACTCGGCTACCCAATACTTAGCCAAAGTGCTACTCGGTGCAGCACTAGAATTTCCTGTCACATAAACAGAAAAATAAATAAAATCCCAAAAATATTTTTTCTTTACAAAATAGAGAGAGGCAGAAAGAAGAAAAAAAAAATGATCTTTTATTATGAATATATTAATTTGATTCCTCGTATTAAGTAGAATTATAATTTGGAACAATTATTTGAATCTATTTCTGAAAGACATTTTTATTGTTTAACAATGTTTATGAATTTCATATCTTTAGCATTTTCCATGTTTACAGCATTATTTTTAAATTAATATCAATACTTGTTTAATAAAATGCTATTAACTTGATATTAAACATTACACAGAGTAACTGCTAAAATAAAAAGTTTCTAGCGACAATTTTTTATTTATTTTTTTAAATTGGCCCCAAATATTAACCTGGATCAACTCCTGCTTTTATAGTGGATACCTGATCCAACTCAGAAATACATAGGTTATTAGATAAGCAATTTACCTATATATTTTAGTTTACTAAATAATATTTAGAAAACAAATAATAATTCTAAGTACTTTTCTTGAGGTATAATAATAACATGAATACGAAAAAATATTTTTTTTTTCTTTTTAATATTAAAATTCTCTGCAGTTTGTAAAAAAAATTACACAAGTATTATAAATGCATTATTGATGCTTTTAATCAGTTTGTGACTCTGATACATTCATGCACGGTATGTATAAACTATTCTTTCCCCTTCCTTTTTTTTTTTTTTTTTTTTTTTTTTTTTAATAACGTACACACTTTTGTTAATGAAGTTAAAATTTGAACAAATAATACAACAATCAACTCCTTTATGTATGCAATAACAAAATTAAGAGTTGTAACAATTGAATTTAATGAAAACATTTATTTATTTATATTTGAATTTGAAAGTTAATGGGGGAAAAAAAGAATAAATAAATAAAAGTACTTAGTTGAAATATCATACTTTTTTTTTTATCAGATTTACTGCAGTAGTAGTTTATATCTATTGCGTAATAGAAAAATTGTATTATGCTAACAAGTTTTTAAGTTTGGGTAATACGTAAGAAAACTAAATAAACTAATCATGTTTTCATTATATGCTACTGTTATATAAAGAGATACTTGATAACTGGAATCATGTATCTCTCAAAAGAAGACATGAAATATCTCTATTATAAGATTTGTACAAAACATATATTTTGAATTATAAACATTTAAATGTAGTTTACTAAATAAATTATTAAAGGCAGTCTATATACTTAAAAATTACACTTAATTTTTTTAATTGTATATAACAAGCAATACAAACATTAAAACATTTTCTTTGAAAAGAGTTTTACTTGCCACATTCAGACAATCATTTCTTGAACTAGAAACCTAAAACAAAATGCCTGAAAAAGATTAAGTGTTGCTAGTTTTGTTTACAAGTATAACTTTAACATTGTTCCCAGACTTCAAAGTTCTACTTATTGATTTTGGTATATTTTTTGCTGAGGGATTACATATTCCTAGTAACCTCTCTCTCTTTATATATATATATATATATATATATATATATATATATATACATAACTCCCCCCCCCCAAAAAAAAAGAAGAAATTCTTATCTTAGGAAAGGTATCAGTGCATCGTATTGAAGAGAGAGTGGATGTTATACTTTGTAAATTGTGTTACAGCTATGAAACTTTGAATACATAGGTGTCAAAAGGTATATTAAATTTTTTTTTTAACCTTTTTAAATGTTTCTCGCTAACTATTTTTAAATTTCTCCTTCTCACTTTAAACAGTATCATATTTTAACAATATATATACTAAACATATTAGGCTATAACTTTATGGATTCATTGATAAGTTAATTTTTAAAAATATGTTAAATGTTGAAATTTTAATGACAACTTTTAACCTTTTTTTTTTTTTTTTTTTTTTTTTTTTTTAATTAACTTATCAACAAATCCACTACACAAATTTATATACAAATGCAAATTTTCAAACCTTTTTTTGACAGTAATTTACAAAAATGATACGTACTGTCCATTATCCCCTTAATTTAAAATAAATTAAAACTGTTATGTAATTGATATTGCATGGTAATTGACCTCAATTCTTAATATCTCAAAACTTTTAAATGTTCAACAATAAAATATGCTATTGATTATAACTCAAAATGAAAGGTATGATACAATATACCTGTAGCACGGTAATTCCATTATTAGGATTAAATAGTTGTGGCATCTGTAATTATTATTTTTTTTTTTTTTAGGGCGGGGGGGGGCATAGCGAATGGGAGCACAGAAGACAGGATGCCCCTTGCCTCTGAAGAAACTTAGCTTTTAAGTATATGTATTGTGTTGTATGAAGTTCTCATTCCATTATTTTGACCTGAAACATTAGCTGCAATTTCAATTTAAGCTAGGTTAAGGTAGAAAAGTATGTAATTTACAAAATATTACCACAGAGTGACAACCCCAAAACCACAAGAACTAATTTATGCAAGGCCTTCCATTAAGGTAGGATAAGAATGGCTGAACCTTCATTTGAGTAGGGCTTCTGAATCAATTTTAAAATCAACTTCAATGCCTTTTTATAAGTTTATATAACGAAGTTCAAGAAGGCCTTCCTGAGAGGGGGGGTGCGGGGTGGAATGCACCTCTAATTAGGGTGTCACAATGAAACTTTCTCATTGGGGCTCTAGAGTTGTAAATTTGCCACAAAGGGGGGGGGGGGGCGGTGCTCTAACTTTACCAAGTCATGGTCCACAATATGTGTCGTAGCCTCATACATGACTTTTCTATCTACTACTAATTTTAATTTTACAATTACGAAAGTAAGTGCATTCAATTCCTAAACTAGAAAATCAACCGACGCACCAAAAATTGCCTTCTATAGTAATTTGGAACAATAACATTCAAAATTCTGCCCCCCCCCCAATCCCATAAAAGTGAATGCTGCGTGCACATAAACACCACCCACACATCAATACTTTTTTTTTTTTTTTTTTTTTTTTTTTATATGAATTATAGCCTATAATAGCAGAGAGGGGTAGTGTAGCTTTTCATTCGTGAAAAACAAATAATTGTTTCATTAGTTTTTGATCCTGAGATTACTTTGTCATCAATAATAAAAATATTATTGATGTTGTACAACAGTATTTTCAATAACTTATATGTGCATGCAAGCTGCAGTAAAAAAAAAATATATATATATAACTCACTATGGGCATATTTGTCGACAGTTCCATTGGAAATTCTTTTGACGGAATGGCTCCTAGCTTTAAAGAGCATCTTAATAAGTTCTTATCTTCGAAATCAGATTTTTTGAAGTGTTTTGAACAAATAAATGAATTCCTGGTTGGAGTCCAGTTCTTTCTGTCAACAGCTTCGACCCAGGCACGTTTTAAAAATTCATCTGCTGGAAATCTATGAACAGTAGATAGGTTAATTTTAATTTCATGTAAAGGTTGGGATTTTCTTTTTTAAACTAATTCAGTTGTTTCCATTTTAGGTGGTAAAAAAGCATAAAACTTCTTGAAACTGAAAATAACCATATAAGCATTTATAATTTTTTTTTTTTTTTTTTTTTTCTCTCCCAATTAATTTTCTTCCACTACTTGTTTTCAAACAAAATATCAGCTTCAAAGCTTGAATTATTCAAAACTTTAAAAATAATCAAATGAATCATTGTATAATTTTGTTTTGAAGGTTCATTTTTAATTTTTCGTTTAAATTATTTTAAAAAACTATAATTTTTGTTAGCATGTCTGATATTGTAAGCTAATGTACTGTCATGTCTGTCACAAAAAACATTCTTTCATTGTTTCATTTAAACATTGTTTCATTTAAACAATGTTTATTTTCTTAAAATACTTAACGATACATTTTCTTTTTATATATTGCAAAGAATATTTTATATCAAATGAAAGTTTTGCTTGTGTAAAAATTTCAAATGTGTTCCAATTTAGAGTAACTGACTGATAATAAAGAATTACTATTTAAAATCTGCCTATTTTTCTTCATTTCTCATGATATATTCTTACCTTATTATGAGTGCACATTTTTTTCCCCCCAATATGCATATGGTAATGGTTTTGTATAATTTCTAAACAATATAATGTACACACACATCACACATCAGCACAACAAATTTCAGCAAAATAGTATAAATCAGCCATAACATAATCAGGGATAAAACTACCCAACATACAAAAAACCTGAAAACTGCCACTTTCATGCAGAATGAAAGGCGACATAACCCTTATTAATGATATATAAAATTGTTAATATCAAAAGTTAAAATTTTTTTATAAGTGATATTTGGAGAGTTCTTAATACATTATATAGCAAATTAAACATTCAAAATAAGACATTTCTTTAAAAGGTAATTTATTTAACACGAAATTCAGAAACAGCAAAATTAAAAAAAATTCTGAATTAAAGTGTAGCCCTTGAGATATTTCACTCCTTCACATAAATCATATGTTTGGTATTTTTAACAGATTCATTGCAAATTAGGAGGGAATGCAGTCCTTTTAATTTAAAAGATTCCTTCTCATACTAATTAAAGGAAAATACATCTAAGTACACATACTGCTTGATCCAGGTTTTAATTTTGGGGACTTGTAGACCCAGTAAGAATTTTTCTGTATATATCTGCAGCAAAACAAAATTTATCTGTGATCCAAAAACATTCGGATCAGGTCAAGTGTAACAAAAATTAACTCATAAAATATGTAAAATTTGCCTCAAAAACATAATCAATTAATAGAATACAACAAATATAGTAATTTAACACAATAATGCAGGTTCTACTAGCACATTTTTAAGCCTGACATTACTTTTTAAGCTGCCAAAATAACCTGCACAACTGTAAACAATATGCATCGCTTGCTGCACTGTTTCTGATACTGGGTAAGTAGGTGCAGATAAGAGACAATCATTTGAAATAATAATAAAAACGACGTTTCTAGCATTAATTCAACAACAATTGAAATGCCGACTAATATTCTACAAAAAATAAATAAATAAGGTGACCTATATTTTTAGCACACGATCAAAACAATAATTTTAGTTTCATATTGACACAGTTGGTCATTAAAAAAAAAAAAAAAAATGAAAAACAGTGAAAAAATGCTGCATAGCATTAATATGCAGTCG
The DNA here is from genome assembly GCA_963930645.1 of Salticus scenicus. Taxonomy (NCBI): domain Eukaryota; kingdom Metazoa; phylum Arthropoda; class Arachnida; order Araneae; family Salticidae; genus Salticus; species Salticus scenicus. The sequence goes on from OZ005661.1 coordinate 128,860,521, forward strand.
GGACATCTGCTATAATTTAGCTTTCATGAATTTTTAGATCAAAGGGCCCATGCTACTCTGAACTCTCTTTCATACACCCCTGGTATTGAGAAGGGGGAAAAATACAATAAAATAAATTTTCAGCATATTTTTAATTGAATATTCATTGTGTTCTTGACTTCTTTATAACAAAATTTGTCAGAAGCATAACTTTTCTATGTGCATTTTTTTTTCAACTGAAGTTTTTTTTTTTTTCATTTTCTTTTTGTAACGTTAAATTCATGCTACAATTTAACAAAATAATAATAATAATAATAAAAAGAATTAAGTTTACACTTTTCAAATAAGAAACACGGAATTTAACGGAAAAGAAAGGAAAGCGACTTTTTAACTGAAAAATGACCGCTGAGAACCTTCAGAAACTATGAAAAAGAATTACTTTTACAAAACGAAATTTTGGAAATGAGCTGTCTTTAAGAATGATTTTTAATTTTGTTAAGGGACCATTTTATAGATCTGAATTTTGTAAAATTGCCTTAATTTTTGACAGGATTGCTCTGATTTGTTATTAAAAGTTTTATTGGATGTGATTTCGTTTTAAAAAAGATTATTTTAATGAGTTTTTTTACTTCCGCTTATAATGTATAACATAACAAAACTATCTGCATTGATTTTGACTTTTTTTTTAATAGGTAATTATTAATCTAACCATGCGGCTAAAGTTATTACTTACAAACTTTGAATAAACACCCATTTTATGGTGTTTATTCAAAGTTTGTAAGTAATAATTTTTACAACGCCTGTTTTGTGATGCTTCTTTATTATACATGCGGCTAAAGGTTGAAACAGAAATAACTTCATTTAAATAAAAAAAGAAAATAAATTTCGCTTACTTGAAAATTTTTTTACATAATAACGATAGTATATTGAATATATTCTACACAAAATTGCTTTCCTATAGGTACTCATTAATTTGAGGAAAAAGTAATATAAAATAAACTTACTTACCTATGAAATGATATTCCATGTTCTTTATTTCTTTTTTGGCTTACACAGGATAGGAAGCTGCAGGACATTCTCAGTTCTCACAGAGTACTGATCACATATATATTTAAAATGTAGACATTCCGTGATTAATAAATACTATACCATAACAAGTTAAAATCCATGTCGTTGTTGTCTCACTCTCACGATAACTTGAGTTGACAGCTGAGATTGATGAGACGAGATGAGACGCCAACAAGTCGCCAACCAATAAGATTGTAGCATTGTTACAACAACCCTAATACCCAGCATTCCTGGATTTTACGAACCGAAACCAAAGCATATACGCTCCTTTTTCTCTATTATTATTCTATGGTCCGCGATAAACTCCTAAACTAATGAACCGATTTTAATGAAATTTTGCACACTGTGTGCAGTTTGGTCCAACTTGAGATATAGGATAGTTTTTATCTCAGTTTATTGTCACAATATTGTTTTAATGCAATTATTTGTTAATTATAGACCTTTGTTAAAGTTGCTCCAAAATATCTGTGAGTTCCATAAGTTTAATTGTTGCCAAAAAGAAAAAATACGAGTTCATTTTCTTTCGACATAAAAGTAAATACATTTAATCAAACGTGAACGTTAAAAAATTATAAAAAGTTAAATTATTCATCTCACGAAAATTGACGTCATAATCAATTTAAAGATTTTATTCGCATTGATAAAGTATGTAGTTATACACAAGCGAAGTGTGACGTCACTGACCGCCTGTGAAATCAAGAAAAAGATTTCTTATGTTAATCACCCATTGTATTTTTTTATAAAAAATTATTAAAAAACGAGGCAAATTATTTCCGGATTTTAATCCCCATATTTTTGTATAGATATGTATTATTTATCATGTGCTTACGTTAGATTGAGTTATTTTGCTGTCAAATTGACAAAATTTTAATTTTAAATTTCAAAGCTCTGTCGTCCTTGGAGTTTTTCGTATTTGGCGATCAAAAACGTAACACGAAAATATACAAGCTAGATGTATATTTTCGTAATATGTATTGTGCGAAATATTGTTTCATATTATTCATTACTCTCTTAATATAAGTTGTTAAAATAACAATGTTTTTTGAAAGGAATTAAATGTGTGCGCCAGATAATTTGGCGATATTATTTTTTTTCCGCCAAGGATGATAGATATGAAATTTATTCCGCTGCAACATGTTAATATCTTATGTCAGTTACATTGTGTATATGCTACAATTTATTTCACGTGACACGTGTGTTAAAAATTTATTTACGACATAACCTTGCTTTTTCAATTTTTGTTGCATTATTCTAATCTGTATCACTTCGTTTTCTTTAAGAAATTTGTGATCTATACATAACGTTCTAAATAAAAAGTAATTATTTCAATATTTTAAAACTTATTTAAAAGTCTGTTTTATTTAACATTAAATTTTAAAAGTTAATTTAAAACTTATTTAAAAGTCTGGAAGAGTTTAAGTCTGTTTATTTGTTTTGTAACGCTAATCTCTATGATCGATGTTCGAAACTTTAGTTAATTATTTCTCTTATTTTTCTTTACTTTTTCTTTAATAACTTACCAATTTAACGTTCCTGATTAAATTTGTGATTTATATATGTATTTTGCATTAAATTTTGACTCATATTTATTGCAGAAAATGCGATCGTAAAATCTTGCAATTTTCTTATCTTAATCCTCAATGCTTTCCTTCTAGATTAACTTGAATTTACTATTAAAATTTTAACATACTCAGAATCTTCTCACCACTTCGTTAAAATATATTAATCTTTTCAGTAATATATTAATCAGTATATCCCCACAACGATATTTGGCGATTTTTTGTTGGCGATTATGGCTAAATCATAAATCTATAAATCATAAATGATAATCTAAATCATAAATCAAAAACATAAAATAATAAATCCAAAATAAACAACATATAGGCTGCCATATCATATCACAAACAGTCCAGAGCGACGTTCAAAACGGCGCCAAAGAAAAATCGCCAAATTCAGCTGTGGGGATATACTGAAATTATAATTATCCGAATATAATTACTGAAGTTATATTATAAGTTATAGTTGTGGGTAACAACTATAGTATTTCCCCACAACTGGATTTGGCGATTATGGCTAAATCATAAATCTAAAATAAAAGCATGCAGGTTAACATATTTCATTGCAAATAATCCAGAACGACTTCGTTATCGTTCAAAAAGGCGCCAATAAAAAAAGAAAAAAAATCGCCAAATCCAGTTGTGATGAAATACTATATACCTTATCAAATTATCAACGTATTACTTAGCCGCAGCAACGCGTGGCCGGGTCTGCTAGTATATATATATATACATATTTAAGAATCATGATAAAATATGACAATTTAATGGCAGTTTCTTTCAAATAAAAACCGAAATGTAGCTTTATGTGTTAAATTCACTAAGAATGTATAACAGTGAATTGAAAACTTGAGTCATTAATAAATTTCTGATCATCATTATTTTTTTTTCCTTTTTTGCGAGCAACAAATATTTAGTTATTATTATTAATTACTAGAAAAGTCCCGGTTCGTGAACGAACCAAATTCCGAATGCGGGAAACATTTCAAAATCAAACTCGAAATGTATAAAACTCGGTCTGGTGCTGTTTGCGTGCCAATAGATTTGACGAAACCATTCGTTAATGAAACCATTTTTAAATTTATGAAATCAATGAAGGTAGTGTAGATTTTATCACTAAAAAAATCTCTGAACAGAAATAAATGAACATCTGTCGCATGAGATAATTAATTGTTTGTGGTTATAATATCAGTTGAGATAGTTAATAGTAATTATTATATAGAAAAATAAATAAATAAATAATTAAATATGTAAACCTTATCATGGTACAGCCTTAATATAGCTCCCCTTGGTGACTTTTAAAATTTTATCGCCATTTTTAGACAAAAATACATAATTTATGCGATTATTTTTTCTGTTTCTTTCCTTTTTTTTTTCTTTCTTTTCTATTTTTCAACAAATTATAAAATATTGAAAAATAGAAAAGAAAGAAAAGAAAAGAAAATTAATAACAATCAGTTTTGAAACGGACAGTATCGAAAAAGTTGAAGAAACCGTTTTTTGGACAGAAATACACAATTTACGCGATTATTGTTTTTGTTTCTTATTTTCTTTTTTCCCTTTTTTTCAATAATTAATAATTTATTTATATTTTTGATGTGCTACTTGGCTTAAAGTGGCTTACGCAAAAGTAGAGTCCTTGGCGAAAAATGTCCGATCTATTTCAGCATCAAAATTTAAGACATTGCCCAGGATTATCAATAGGTAAAGCTCTTTAATATAATGCTGAATTAGCTTTCCTACCAAGCGTGATTCTTGCCAAAAACATACTATTTAGACAAAGAAAAAAAATCTAAAATTAAGGTACATTAAAAAAGTTATGAAACAAAATTCGGAAGAATCATGCTGAATTATTATTATTATTATTATTATTATTTTAAAGTCATAAAAATGTCATTTTTTCATATGCATGAGCAAATTTAATATTTAATTTTTTTTTTTTTTTTTTTCGCGTGAAAGCATATTTCGTTTTATGCTGGGGGGGGGGGGGGATGTATTTTTTTTTTTTTTTCTTTGACAACATTTAAAAATTTAAATGTCTAATTTTAAAGTTATTTTTCCAGGTTATTATTTTCATATTTTAATTAATTTTAAAAAAACTAATCAAAAATTCGAAATTCGGGCTTCGAGGTGCATAAGGACAAGTTATAACGAACCATCATGCAAATCTGTGTAGCTCTGCGATCAGCCATTACCTTAAAAAGCTCCCGATATTCGGTTCGTCCACACAGAGTCCATTTCTTAGTCATCTATATATATAAAATCGTTCTTACTGAGTGAGTGAATGGGTGATTCGTCATCGCCCAGCCCAAATCCATGAACCTAGAAGCATGAAATTTTGTGACAATGTTCCTTCTATGACGTAGAGATCCACTAAAAAGCGATTTTACAAAATTCGCCACCCCAAGATCGAGGGAGGGGGACAAAACGTGATTTCACAAAATCCTTCATATCTCAAACAATAAAAACACATATCCGTAAAATTTCTGCTTTAAAATATAGCTAACACAAATGTCTAAAAACCAATTTCTGGAATTATAGAAATTCGGTCCCCAAGGGGGGGGGGGAAGGGGGCAAAACGTGATTTCACATAATCCTATATATCGCAAACAACAACAAAAAAAAGCGGTATACGTGAAATTTTTGTTCTAAAATATAGCTAATACAATTATCTAAAAACCAATTTCTGGAATTTTAAAAATTCAGCCCCCAGGTGGGGCGGTAAGATGAGGGGGCTATGGGGCAAAAACAAATAGAAATACAGTTAGGCCGTTCAAAACTGGTACAGATAGGTTTTAAAGGGCTGCAAGTCGAATGGGGATATTTTCGAAATTGTAAAGTTATTAGGGACGAGAAAAGGGAGGTGTGAAGGGGTTTAAAAAAAAAAAATAGAGTGAGATCGTTCAAAATTGGTGCATAGAGGTTTTCCATACCTACAAATCGATTGCGGATATTTTCGAATTAAAAAAATTATTAAGAGGAACGGTAGAGTGGGCTATGGGGCAAAAACAAATAGAAATACAGTTAAGCTATTCAAAATTGGTACAGGTAGGTTTTAGAAGTCTGCAAGTCGAATGTGGATATTTTCGAAAGTGTAAAGTTATTAGGTGGGGCGGGAGGGGACTGGCGGAGGTGCAAAAAAAAAATAAAAATAAAAATAGAGTTACAACGTTCAAAATTGGTACATAGAGGCTTTCAATTCCTACAAATCGATTGCGGATAATTTCGAATTTGTAAAATTATTGGATGGGGGGGGAAGGGAGGGGGCAGAGGGGCCAAAAAATAAAAACAGAGTTAGATAGTTCAAAACTGGTGTATAGAGGTTTTTTTATAGCTACAAATAGATTGCGTATATTTTCGAATTTGTAAAATTATTAGGATAGACAGGAGGGGGGGGGGGGGGTGAAGGGGAAAAATAATAGAAATAAGAGTTAGAGCGTTGAAAATTTGTATTTTTAAGTTTTAAGGCCCGATGAATTGATTGAGGATATTTTCAAAAGTATAGAATTGTTAAGAGGGGTGGGAACGGCGGGCGCAGGAAAAATCGCACCGTGCTCGCAGGTATACGCTACCACAGGAAGCGGGAATCCGAACCGATTATCCCACCGATGAGAGTAGAATTTTTTATATGTATTTTATGTATTTTTCCTTTCTACAATATAGTTAATCATTAAGAGTGTCGAACATAAATGCGCGCGCAACGCACAATGGCTTGCACTGCCGAAGGCAGTGGGAGACTGGTGCGACAATTTTCCTGATCAGATTTTTTCTTTTATTTATTTATTTTTTTTTTTTTTCACATGACAAAAAATTAATGCAATTTTGAGAATTCATAAATTATAGCGATTAATTTAAAAGTAGGGACCAGCGAAGCGGGCGTAGCCTACTAGTTTATGCATATAGATTACTATTTAACACCTACTCGGCTGTCACATCGAGTGATCGACAATTCCAAATAAACGTTATTTTTTTAATTCATTACATCTTCTTCTTTAATTGACTCTCAAACTAGATCGAAGCGTTTAATATCGTTTTAAATGACATTTTTAAATTAATGACATCCTCTTTTATTTCTGAACATTTACAGAAAACGATTTAAATTTCGAAAACTCTGAAGAAATTATTTTCCTCATAATATTTAAAATAGTATTACATTATTTATTAAAAATATTAAAATTATTTTTTAGGTTTTCTCTAAAGTAGCTAAATATTTTTAACATAATTTTGTGGTTTATCATGGAGACTGAGAAGGAAATTCGTGAAATCGACAACTGGCGGCTATTGTAAAATACAGAGAGTAATCGCACATTTTTGAAACAATTTTGCAAAGATATATATATATATATATATATATATATATATATATATATACAGTAGAACTTGGATAACTCGAAGTTGAAGGGACCAGAGAAAAATTCGAAATATCCAAAAATTCGAATTACATATACTATTTTGTCAAAAAGAAGAGATAAATTAAAAAATTAAAACTCTACGATCAACGATTTAACACATAAACTTTATATCTAAGAATACTGCTACATTTTTTTTTCTCTCAGTAAATCAATATTTTTTACGAGCTTAATTATTCCACACTTTTTAAAAAATAGTCAGATATTTTTCATTTCTTCTTTAAGTACAGTCTTTGTGTCATAGCATATGACTTCAACCTATCGATTGATACAAAAATAGAATCTTCTACATTAGACATGACTTTTAATTCAAAAAAGCCTCGAAGTTCATATATGTGCACCATATCTTCTGACGAACTAGGTAGGGGCTTCTCTTGTATTTCCTTATCCTTCTTTTGAAAGACTTAAAATGAATAATGAACTTTAGCTGAGAAAAATCTCGGGGACAAATTTTACTGTAATGTTTTAAAGGTAATCGTATGAAACATTAGAATGATCCAAAATAGAATTCGAGTTATCCACGATTTTTTAACATTATTTTAATACAAAATTTAAGGGACCGAGTAAAAATTCGAATTATCCAGAATTTCGAATTACACAAGTTCGAATTATTCAAGTTTCACTATATAACCAAATATAAGAATTTCATTCTCTAATATGTGCATATGTGCAGTCTGATAGCCACTTTGTTAAACTACAATATTAAATCTTGATTTCATAGGTAACAGAGCATTTATTAAAACATCAAGGTTGATTTTGTTCCACTCTTCCATAACCTTCCATAGACCATCCAGTGTTTTAGGATGCCGCATTTAAAGAGCTTGTTTTAAAAGTCCATACGACACACGTCGGGGGATTTTGGTAGGATGCATAAAAAAAAGAGTAGCTTCAATTCTAGTTCATTTTTCATTTTTTCGAAAAAAAAAAAAAATAAAATCTTTTTGTAAAAAAATAGAACCGACTCCAAAAAGGAACTACTATTCAAACAACTAAAAATGAAAGAAAATTGGCAGAAAATGGAACTGTAGATTGCGCTTAAAAGTATAAAATAATTTCCTTCGCCAAACAACCTATAACAATACAATTAATCATAACTTTTGAAGTCGGCGCAAAATTAAATAAAATTTAATTAGTTTTTAAAGGTTTGTCTTTAGATCGGTAGCAACAAATGCTGTTGTCACGAATGATCCATTTTCATGTTTCCTTTATTATTTTATCACTGTATACAATTAGTCCATTAGTAGCATCTACATAGAACAGTGAACATTCTTCACAATGCGGTATTTATGTTTCTACGAAGTTAGATCATCCTTGATAGCTTTTGAATTTGGCGATAAAAACGTAAGGCAAAAATATACACGCAAGATGTATATTTTCATAATATATATTGTACGATGTGTTGTGTCATATTCTTGATTACTCTCTTGATATACCTTATTAAAATAATCATGATATCACAAAGAAATTAAATATGTTTGCCAGATAATTTTGCGATTTTTCGTTCACCAAGGACGTCAGATACCAGCATCTTCGCCAACTTTTGCTGCTTACGAAATCTTATTTGTTTTCTTGAATCAAAGTAGTTTTCGACTGCGTTCTGCAGGTAACAATGTGAGACGTGTATTTTGAATAGGATTTGATTTTTGTATTGAATAAAGGTATCAATTTTTATTTAATTTTGCGCCGACTTCAAAAGTTATGATTAATTGTATTGTTATAGGTTGTTTGGCGAAGGAAATTATTTTATACTTTTAAGCGCAATCTACAGTTCCATTTTCTGCCAATTTTCTTTCATTTTTAGTTGTTTGAATAGTAGTTCCTTTTTGGAGTCGGTTCTATTTTTTTACAAAAAGATTTTATTTTTCTCTTTTCAGTGAAAACTGAAATCAGAGCATCAGAAGACGTTCGACGGAAGTTTCACAAATCACAACTTCCAAGAAAAGTCACATTACTCAAAAAATGGTTTATGTCATTGAAAAATACATTAAATGCACCCAATGTGAACAAAAAAGTTACATCTCCATCTAGAAAGTTATCCACTCGAGAGACAGTTGTGCCAGTTTTATTCTAGTCAAGTTATTTTTAAGTTGATTTTTCTCAAATGCTGCATTTTTAAATTGTGTCACTTTTCTTACCTTTATCGGATATGACTAAAAAACTATCTATTGAACGAACATACGTTAAATTAAAAAGTCTTTAGAAATGTAAAAAAGGGATACGCTGTATTCGTAACCGAAAATTCTGTTAGGCATATATATTGAACTTTACAGTAAATAAGTGTCACCCGCTGCGCTGGAAATTGCGCAGCGTAAAGTTCAAACAAAGAGCAAAATATGCATTGCAGCTGATAGACAGAAGTTTCAACATCGATACTTACGCACTGCTTTTACCAGTGTAGCTGCTTGCGTTCAGCAGTTAGAGTGAGAACAGACTTTTGTGAGTATCCTGTAATTTGTTTATATCTTAATGAAATCCTAATGAAACTTATTTCAGGCCAAGATCATTACGACAACAAAAAAAGTATTAAAATTAAATCATCTCTTACGAAGTTATAAGCTAACAAATTTCAACAACAACAACGAGAAACATGGTTTGTATTGAGAACCTCTTCCTTTATGAAGTCGGCTTAAAACGCCTATGCGTTAATCGATGTGACCGCTTACAATAACCATAGTTTGAATTTTACATAGCATAAATGTCACCCGCTACGCTGCAATATATGCAATGTTTTTCAAGTGTGCACAAAATAGGAAATTGTGAACAAACAAATGCATGTTTTAAGCGTTCTGTTTTTAGCATTAATGTCTAAACTACCTTTGCTTACTACATCGATGATGCTCGGCAATTTTATAATTTACTTTTTTCCCCTGTCTTGAAACGTTTCCGAGATAGGATCGCTAACTCCACACTTTTCCACCAGGTGGCGCTTTAGGCGGTTGAATCGCGTAGCACATGTCCACTTTACTATACCTACATGCCACTTTTATGACTATAGCTGCAGCTGTTCAGCAGTTAAAAGAGTCAGGACTGACTTTTTTGGGCACCCTGTATTTTCTTTTGATCGTAAAGATCTTACAATGGGACCTATTTCAGACCAAGACCTTTACAATAACACTAAAAGTATCAAAATCGGATCATCCGTTCAGAAGTTATGAGCTAACAAACAAAAACAAAAACAAAAAAACATACGCTTTGAAATGATAACTTCCTCCTTTTTGAAGTCGGTTAATTAGAGCATTTCTTACGAAGTTATATGCTTACAAACACCAACAACAACACATAGCAAGAATTAAGAACACCCTCCTTTCTGAAGTTGGTTGAAAACGGCTTTGCGCTAATCGATGTGACCGCTTACAGTAACAGTACTTTGAACCACAGAGTATACGTGTCATCCGCTACGCTGTAAAGCGTGCAACGTAGTTCAAGTGTGCACAGTGTAGGAAATTGCGGACAAACAATTGCACGTTTTAAGTGTTCTATTTTTAGCAATAATGTCTAAAAACTGTCTTTTCGTAGTAAATCGATGATACTCTACAACTTCGTAATTAACTTTTCTCCCATCTTGTACCGTTTTTGAGATAGGAGCGCTAATGACGCTGTTTTTCACCAGATGGCGCTTTATTTTCTTTAGATTGTAAAGATGTTATAATGGGACCTACTTCAGACCAAGCTCTCTACAACAAAGCAAAAAGTATCAAGTAACTGTATTTTGAACTATATAGCGTATGTCTCACCAGCTACGCTACTACGTGAGCAATGTAGCTGAAGTGTGTATAGTGTAAGAAATTGCAAACAAAAAAAAAGGCAAGTTTTTAGCCTTGTACTTTTAGCATCAATGTCAAAACTATCTTTTCGTACTAAATCGATGATGCTCTGCAATTTTATAATTCACCTTTTCCCCTGTCTTGAATCGTTTCCGAGATAGAAACGCTAGCATGAATGTCTAAACTATCTTTTTGTACTAAATCAATGATAATCTTCAACTTTCTAATTCACTTTTTTCTCTAGAACCGTTTTCGAGATAGGAACACTAACTCCACTATTTTCCACCAGGTGGCGCAGCAAGCGGTTTAACCTTGTACTGCAGGGTCACTTTACTATACTTACATACCATTTTTATCACTATAGCTGCAGCCGTTTAGCAGTTAAAAGAGTTGGGACTGATTATTTTGGGCACCCTGTATTTTCTTTAGATCGTAAAGATATTACAATGGGACCTATTGCAGACCAAGACCTTTTCAACAAAACAAAAAGTATCAAAATCGGAGCATCCGTTCAGAAGTTATGAGCTAACAAACATAAAAAAAACATACGGTTTGAATTGAGAACCTTCCTTCTTTTTTTGAAGTCGGTTAAAAAAAAGAGAGAGAGAGAGAGAGAGAGAGAGAGTAGCAAATTCAAGAGGTAACCTGGTGGAACTTGAAACATTAAAGATTGTTTAGGTTACGGTATGGAATTTCTTCTTCGAAAATAGGTGTTAAAACATATTTCTGAAAGTAATCTAAATTAATTATGACATTTTTTTCTAGTTTCCATATTTTAAGTTTCCCGTTATAAGTGAATTCAGTAATAACCACAAAACCGTTAGCAAATCTTTCCCTGTTTTCTCTAAACCGGCATTTTAATTGTCGAAACGTCACTGGAGGCCCTCTGTTGAGACTCAAAACGGTTTTGGGATCCGTCTGTGAGTTTGTATGTTTGCTTGTTTGTTTGTCCCGCGATAGCGACCGCAAAAATCCCGCTATTCATTTGAAATTTGGTACACATGTTCATGAGCCCCATGGAATCAGCTGTATAGTTTTGAGTGTGTATTACATTCCTATTTCATGTACAAGGACACGCCAAAGTTTTTCTTATCATTAAGGAATGTGGGAAGAATTTGTATGTACCGCTGTAGCGGTCGCAAAAATCAAGCTGTTGAATTGCAATTTTATCCGAAGCGTCAGTGAAGGCCCTCTGTTGAGATTTAAAAAGATTTTGGGTTCCGTCTGTATGTCTGTCGCACGATAGTGGCCGCAAAAATCACATTATTGACTTGAAATGTGGTACAAATGTTCATGAGCCCCACGGAATTAGCTGTATATGTTTGAGTGTGTATTCCATTTGTAGTTCGTATACAGGGACACGCCAAAGTTTTTCTTATCATTTCGGCCTATGGGCAGAATTTGTGTACCGCAATAGCGGCCGCAAAAATCCTCCGATTCACTTGCAAATTAGCACACATATTCAGGATCTGTATAGAAATAGCTATATAATTTTTATGTCTATATGTTTTATAGATTGTGTACAGGGGCACGTCAAAATTCTTATCATTACAGCATATGGGGTGAATTTCGTTAAAACGCATCTTGACGTCATTACTTTACAATCAACAAAATGTAATTAGCGTGCATTACTGAGATGCTTAAAAATATGTTTTTTGCAGAAAATATGTACTCTTAGGCTTTCTAATTACAGGACCATACAAAAGTGTTCCGACAATGTAACATAATCAGAAAAATTATGTCAGATTTCGAACAATTAGTCATGGAAAACGTAGAATAAGCAGAATAAATTTACTGGTGTATTATTCAAGTTTCACTATATAACCAAATATAAGAATTTCATTCTCTAATATGTGCATATGTGCAGTCTGATAGCCACTTTGTTAAACTACAATATTAAATCTTGATTTCATAGGTAACAGAGCATTTATTAAAACATCAAGGTTGATTTTGTTCCACTCTTCCATAACCTTCCATAGACCATCCAGTGTTTTAGGATGCCGCATTTAAAGAGCTTGTTTTAAAAGTCCATACGACACACGTCGGGGGATTTTGGTAGGATGCATAAAAAAAAGAGTAGCTTCAATTCTAGTTCATTTTTCATTTTTTCGAAAAAAAAAAAAAAAAAAAAAGAGAGAGAGAGAGAGAGAGAGAGAGTAGCAAATTCAAGAGGTAACCTGGTGGAACTTGAAACATTAAAGATTGTTTAGGTTACGGTATGGAATTTCTTCTTCGAAAATAGGTGTTAAAACATATTTCTGAAAGTAATCTAAATTAATTATGACATTTTTTTCTAGTTTCCATATTTTAAGTTTCCCGTTATAAGTGAATTCAGTAATAACCACAAAACCGTTAGCAAATCTTTCCCTGTTTTCTCTAAACCGGCATTTTAATTGTCGAAACGTCACTGGAGGCCCTCTGTTGAGACTCAAAACGGTTTTGGGATCCGTCTGTGAGTTTGTATGTTTGCTTGTTTGTTTGTCCCGCGATAGCGACCGCAAAAATCCCGCTATTCATTTGAAATTTGGTACACATGTTCATGAGCCCCATGGAATCAGCTGTATAGTTTTGAGTGTGTATTACATTCCTATTTCATGTACAAGGACACGCCAAAGTTTTTCTTATCATTAAGGAATGTGGGAAGAATTTGTATGTACCGCTGTAGCGGTCGCAAAAATCAAGCTGTTGAATTGCAATTTTATCCGAAGCGTCAGTGAAGGCCCTCTGTTGAGATTTAAAAAGATTTTGGATTCCGTCTGTATGTCTGTCGCACGATAGTGGCCGCAAAAATCACATTATTGACTTGAAATGTGGTACAAATGTTCATGAGCCCCACGGAATTAGCTGTATATGTTTGAGTGTGTATTCCATTTGTAGTTCGTATACAGGGACACGCCAAAGTTTTTCTTATCATTTCGGCCTATGGGCAGAATTTGTGTACCGCAATAGCGGCCGCAAAAATCCTCCGATTCACTTGCAAATTAGCACACATATTCAGGATCTGTATAGAAATAGCTATATAATTTTTATGTCTATATGTTTTATAGATTGTGTACAGGGGCACGTCAAAATTCTTATCATTACAGCATATGGGGTGAATTTCGTTAAAACGCATCTTGACGTCATTACTTTACAATCAACAAAATGTAATTAGCGTGCATTACTGAGATGCTTAAAAATATGTTTTTTGCAGAAAATATGTACTCTTAGGCTTTCTAATTACAGGACCATACAAAAGTGTTCCGACAATGTAACATAATCAGAAAAATTATGTCAGATTTCGAACAATTAGTCATGGAAAACGTAGAATAAGCAGAATAAATTTACTGGTGTATTATTCAAGTTTCACTATATAACCAAATATAAGAATTTCATTCTCTAATATGTGCATATGTGCAGTCTGATAGCCACTTTGTTAAACTACAATATTAAATCTTGATTTCATAGGTAACAGAGCATTTATTAAAACATCAAGGTTGATTTTGTTCCACTCTTCCATAACCTTCCATAGACCATCCAGTGTTTTAGGATGCCGCATTTAAAGAGCTTGTTTTAAAAGTCCATACGACACACGTCGGGGGATTTTGGTAGGATGCATAAAAAAAAGAGTAGCTTCAATTCTAGTTCATTTTTCATTTTTTCGAAAAAAAAAAAAAAAAAAAAAGAGAGAGAGAGAGAGAGAGAGAGAGTAGCAAATTCAAGAGGTAACCTGGTGGAACTTGAAACATTAAAGATTGTTTAGGTTACGGTATGGAATTTCTTCTTCGAAAATAGGTGTTAAAACATATTTCTGAAAGTAATCTAAATTAATTATGACATTTTTTTCTAGTTTCCATATTTTAAGTTTCCCGTTATAAGTGAATTCAGTAATAACCACAAAACCGTTAGCAAATCTTTCCCTGTTTTCTCTAAACCGGCATTTTAATTGTCGAAACGTCACTGGAGGCCCTCTGTTGAGACTCAAAACGGTTTTGGGATCCGTCTGTGAGTTTGTATGTTTGCTTGTTTGTTTGTCCCGCGATAGCGACCGCAAAAATCCCGCTATTCATTTGAAATTTGGTACACATGTTCATGAGCCCCATGGAATCAGCTGTATAGTTTTGAGTGTGTATTACATTCCTATTTCATGTACAAGGACACGCCAAAGTTTTTCTTATCATTAAGGAATGTGGGAAGAATTTGTATGTACCGCTGTAGCGGTCGCAAAAATCAAGCTGTTGAATTGCAATTTTATCCGAAGCGTCAGTGAAGGCCCTCTGTTGAGATTTAAAAAGATTTTGGGTTCCGTCTGTATGTCTGTCGCACGATAGTGGCCGCAAAAATCACATTATTGACTTGAAATGTGGTACAAATGTTCATGAGCCCCACGGAATTAGCTGTATATGTTTGAGTGTGTATTCCATTTGTAGTTCGTATACAGGGACACGCCAAAGTTTTTCTTATCATTTCGGCCTATGGGCAGAATTTGTGTACCGCAATAGCGGCCGCAAAAATCCTCCGATTCACTTGCAAATTAGCACACATATTCAGGATCTGTATAGAAATAGCTATATAATTTTTATGTCTATATGTTTTATAGATTGTGTACAGGGGCACGTCAAAATTCTTATCATTACAGCATATGGGGTGAATTTCGTTAAAACGCATCTTGACGTCATTACTTTACAATCAACAAAATGTAATTAGCGTGCATTACTGAGATGCTTAAAAATATGTTTTTTGCAGAAAATATGTACTCTTAGGCTTTCTAATTACAGGACCATACAAAAGTGTTCCGACAATGTAACATAATCAGAAAAATTATGTCAGATTTCGAACAATTAGTCATGGAAAACGTAGAATAAGCAGAATAAATTTACTGGTGTATACAGTGTTTATGGATCGTTTACGGAAACTCACAAAAGAATTTCGTAACGTTAGAGCCCATGAACAAATTTTTATTTAAGCGCACTATAATGCTTTTATGCTCTGCATTCAACACAGCGGAGTTACCATACCTTATAAAGGTGCTTAAAAACATATTTACTCTATAATAAGGATACTTATAGACTAAGTAATTTATTTACGGGTGACGTAGTCGGATGATGTACCGTCATCATGGAAAGGATGTCAAATTAGGTTGAAATATTAATGAGTTATAATTAATTAAATAGGTGTATTCTTTTTAGTGTGTATAATTATTGTGGCTCCTTTTCTGGGATACATAAAATAATTTTGTACTATTACGGTCTATAGTTGGTATTTTATAAAAATGTATTTTAACATGCTTACACCTCATTAAATATAATGCAATTTTATTAGAATAATAAAAAAAAAATTGAGTGGAGAAATATGGGCATAGAATTGGTAATTCCTTTACAGAGTTACACAAAATAATTCCGATATGTTATGAAATCATTTTGCATGAAATTTGGTACAAATATTTATGAATTACAGGGAATTAATACGAGACAATCAGTTATTAGGAATGCACACACACACACACACACACATATATATATATATAGAGAGAGAGTTATAGAAATAGAGACACAGTGGGGGTTGAAAGGGTTGGCAGCCCCCCTCAGAAACATTTCTGTTTATGTAGTTCATTAATGGAATCAATATATATATATATATATATTATATAATAAGGAATAAAAAAATGATTTTTTGAATAATGCGTGATGGAAATAGGACGTTGAGGCTCATGATCTGCACATCCACTATTTATTTTTCTTTTATTTTTCGCTGGTAAATCGATGTCTTTCTATTGAAAACATAAAATAGTATCCAAGCCTCATAAATATTAACTATATATTTCTATTTTTCACTTTTCAAATAATTTTCATACAACAATTTGCACTTAGTTTTACGCCGAGAAACGTGTTTCCGTATTAGGCGATGAACATCACGGTTTTTTTTTTCATGATTAGCTTTAAATCAGAGTTTGTAATATTGTTCACAGCTCCTAGATAGATATATTAAGATTTTAGGACAGCTCTTGTGCTGGGTTCGATTTTCTTTTAAAGCATGAGATGCGATTTTATATTTAATAGGAGGTGTACGTATTTTTGTTGGATACGGAATTTTCGCGTTTTTTTTTTTTTTTTTTTTCCAGTCAAATGCAAACTTTGACGTTTATTTAGTTTTTTATTAATTATCTCCTATATTGTACGTGTAGAAATATTAAAAGTATGCTTTTCACTCTTTTAGAACCGAATAAGAGTATTTCTCTACGGAAAGCTAAAAAATATAGCCTTCGATCTATTGTTTATTTTCCAGTGACATTTAAAAGCAAAAAGTATTTTTAATGCTGCAGAAGATAGTTAAATCCTATTAAAATTTAATTTCAGTCACGTTCTTAATTTAATATTTAAATTAAAATCATAAGAGAAAGTCAAAATTGTTACAAAAATATGTGAACACCCTCTGTATGACATGTTTTCATTAAAGATATGTTTTCGACTAATTTATTTTTTTCAAATTACGGATAAATTTATTTTTTTGAAAAATGCGTTTTTCTAATTGTGATGTCATTTTTGTCTGCTAAATTATTCTTTTATCCACTGTATGTTTATTCACTCTTCCAAACTAGGTTAAAAAATTTTATTTTCTTTATATCAACACATTATTGTAGCTATGACGTTAGTTATACATTTATCGTAATATTGTAACTATAACGTTATCATTATACCCGGGAATCTTGGGTTTTTATTATCAAAAAAGATAATTATGGTCGCGAAAAGTAAATAATGTACATCAAAAGATAAAACTATTTTATTTGAAACTAGAATAAAGGAAATTAATACAACTATTCTCTTTTACAAACAATTGAAAAATCGAACATGCGTTTTAAATATATTGATATATTGTCTCTTATACATGAAACGATTTTCTAAAATTCCATTATATTGGAAAAAATAACATAACTTACCGCTGGTTACGAAACACCCAAATAATGTTTACAGAAATCCTGTAATTAATAATGACGTAATTATTATATTTTTTTACGACTAAGAGTCTAGGCAGTACAAATCCGATATTAACCAACGCATTTCGACTAACTAATAATAATTATATTCAATTAAATTCAATTTGACATATCTCTAGACAAAGGTCTTCTGTTTAAGAGTAAATATGATGAAATAATGCGTAATTTTCACTCACAAAATCTTTAAAAAATAGGTCTAGCGTTTTAAAAAGAATAAGAATATGGCTTGCACCTCGTATCGTAGTTATAGAAAGTCATAAAATATCAAAAATTTGTTCTAGATTTTTAAGTGAATTTTATTAAATAAAACCAAATATCACATATTTAATTTAATTTAATATATTTTATTTTATTAATTTCAACCATTTATTTTAAACATAACCTTATCAAATTATTATTTTCTTCTATATTCAACTGAAAAAAAGTATTGGATGCATAAAAATATTTTTGTTTTTCGGTTTTTGACGTTTTTGTAAATGTTTTATGGAACCCTAAACACGTTTTGAATATTTTTTTGAATGATATCAATCTGTGTGTGTCTGTTTGTGTATGCCAAAATTGAAAGCACAAAATTTCATTAAAAAATATATTTAAATTCCAATTGACATAAATTGGTGTCTATTATTATTTATACATATCGCGAAACAAAGAGCGCTGCTATTGTGCAATCTAGTCCACGTGATAAAAGGTTATATTATAACGTCTATAGTATATTAATTGAACAGTTTTTAAACGGAATGAGGCCATTACCAGAAACGAAGCTGATTTAGTATGGGTGCATAGTTATATTAAATTATATACAAAACTTTTCTCATGCTGTAGCATGCTAGTTCTGTTCTGTAGTTATCAGATGATAGCTTTTCTTTTAATTCAGCATATGTACAGATATGGAAATTTTCTTTATGTAAAAAAAGTACATTTAATACTGTTTTGTTAAATAAATCCTTCTCGAATTCTGTTCTTAGTCAGTATAATAACATGATTCGATAAGGATTTATTTAACAAAACCGTATGAAGAATACTTTTTTTACATAGGAATTTCTGCTAGTGTTCGGACACTTTTGTTACCACAACTGTAGGTTTTAGTAATATTTGTTTTTCAAATATAACAAATAAAAAAACGTCTAGTAACTAAAAAAAATAATATATATATATATATATATATATTAAATAAAAGTTTTTTAATATCGATCAAATAATAATAATAATAATAATAACAAAAATAATCAATAAAAATACTTTTAAATATGATTCGATTTTCGATGATTCTTTAAATAATCATCAGCTATTTAATTTTAACTTAAATATAGTATTAGTAAACCAATATTTGTCATCTTATATTTTCTTTCTTTGTGACTGATATTGATATTCGAAACTAACCGAACTTGCATAAGGATTGAAATATATTTTTCACGTTTTTTTTTTTGTTTTTTTTTCTCGAAATATTACAGTAATAACGGATTTCGTAATTCAGTATTTTAAAAGATATGTGCGTATAAATAAGACTCAGTCGGAGAAGCATTAAATACTTGAGCAGTAATTAATATATATAATGATCCTCATCTGTCATGAACGAATCCGGTTAGTACCGCTTCAAAACAGAAACTTTTGGCAGCCATTTTTTTTCCCGTTTATTCAACTCACTGAGCTGGTTCAACTTACGGAAACATACATATAATATGTTTTGTATCGCATGTATTCTAATTTATTTTCACTAAAACCTTGAAAAACTATTCAATTGTAATGTTTAAAGATCTAAACTAAACATAATGGATCACCGGCTATTATAAACATGAATCTATAAATAGAATTATGTAACTTCATGATTCATGATTGTAAGCAACGGAATACCAAATAAAAACAAACCAAAACTGTTGCCATTCACAAAATACAAATTCCAAATGGATTCCGAATGAACGACTCTTTGACTGTTTCTACGAAAAAAAAAATGCTTAAAGTATTTCTAAAACATATTAAAGCCTTAAAACTCTTAAAATATTTGTAAAAGCATATTAAAGTCTTTAAATATTTTTTTCAAGCTTCATTGTTTGTTTACATTGTAAGGTATGATTGGCGTCGAGTTCAGTACGTAAATGACGCCAGTTGATTTTAGTTTTGAAATTAGTGTAAATTTATAGTTGGGATAGAATGTTTGGTTGGGCAAGTAAAGGTTACCAGTTGAAATGAGTATTGAAAGTAGAGTAGTCTAAGGTGATAATGTCGAGTCAAGGTAAAATGTTCGGTTGAGAATGAGAAAGTCCCTAGCTGGATCCCGGATATTTTGGCGATGTTGCGGGTGAGATAGCTGGTTGGAAGTATCGAGTAGAGTTGAATTTGGGTTAGCATGGAGTGTCTGTAATTATTGGATAGTTAATTTGAAAATACGCAAGCAAAGTGATGACGTCTCTGGCCGTCAGTGGATGCAAAAAAAAGATTTCCTATGTTAATCGCCCATTGGATTTTT
This sequence comes from Salticus scenicus, assembly GCA_963930645.1. Lineage (NCBI taxonomy): Eukaryota > Metazoa > Arthropoda > Arachnida > Araneae > Salticidae > Salticus > Salticus scenicus. Next base: position 128,880,734 of record OZ005661.1, read on the forward strand.
TGTAAAAAATTATTAAAAATTGAGGCAAAGTATTTCTCGATTTTAATCCCCATATTTCGGTATAGATATGTATTAGTTATCGTCTGCATGCGTTAGATTAAGTTGTTTTTGCTGTAAAATTGATAAAATTTAAATTTTAAATTTCAAAACTCTAGAAAAAAAAAATGGCAAACTTCCATATTCGATTCAAAACATAAACATTTCATTTCAAAGGATGATATTTACACAATAAATATTCAACTAATATACTAATTAAAAGGAAAATGATAAATATTCTATCATAATTTGAAGTCAAATTTGTTTTCAAATGACTAAATAAAGTGTCTGATATAAGATACTCATATGTTGCAGCGGAATAGATTTAATATATCTGTCATCCTTGGCGGAAAAAAAATATCGCCAAATTATTTTGGCGAACATATTTAATTCCTTTCAAAAATCATGGTTATTTTAACAACTTATATTAAGAGAGCGATCAATTATATGAAACAATATTTCGTACAATACATATTACGAAAATAAACATCTGTCATGTATATTTTCGTATTATGTTTTTAATCGCCAAATACAAAAAACGCCAAAGATGACACAGTTTTGGAACTTAAAATTTTGTCAATTTGACAGCAAAATAACTCAATCTAACACATGGATACGATAGCATATCTATACCCAAATACAGGTATTAAAATCGGGAAATAATTTTTTTCGATTTTTAATAATTTTTTACAAAAAATCCAATGGACGATTAACATAGGGAATATTTTTCTTGCATCCACGGAAGGTCAGTGACGTCACACTTCGCTTGCGTATTTGAAAACAGGATCTTCGATAGTCTTAAAAAAAAGTATTTTGGTAAACTGAAGTGAATAGTTTTTTACTTTCCCTTACCCATAGGGTCGAGAAAGTATTGTTTTAGGGTCAAATTTTCAAACGTGGTTTTTTGTTATACTTACATGTTCTGAGGTCCCCTGAATACGAAAATCATGTTTTTAGCGAATGGTCTCTGTGTGTGTGTGTCTGTCTGTCTGTGTGTCTGGATGTCTGTGTGTCTATTATCAGCGTATCTCAAGAACAAATAGTAGCAGAAATTCCAAACTCGGTATTCTAAATGTGTATCATATAGGGATGCTACAGTAAGATGTCGTTGAGATGAAGCAAATGGTTCGTGTACAGGGGCATTCAAAAGTATTTAAATACATTACGTCTATGGGGGAAATTGCAGGTAAGTAGAATTTAACATCTATAGACTGCGCTAGACCAAATAAAACGAATATATATTTTTTGTAATAGAGATAGTCAACAGGGATTTTTTTTTTTTTTTTGTGTATGTGGGAGCTTCGCCGCCCCCCCCCCTCGAGGGGAGTAAATTTTCATGATGGGTATCTTTCAAAAGAGCTCGACAACACGTTTAAAACGAATGGTTGAACCATCGATCTGCGATAATTTAAAATAAAGTTATTGATTCTTTTCAATTTTAACAAAAAAAAATTTTTTTTTTTTTTTTTTTTTTTTTTTTTTTTTTAACTTTAATATTGAGAATAAATTCTTTTTTCTTTTTTTTTTTTTTTTTTAATATATATATTTAGTGTTATACTACTTCTCTAATATGGAAATCGTCTGTATTATCATACAAGATAACTTTTTTAAATAATAATTTTAATAAATAATTTTTTAAAAAGAGAATTATTTTTTAATAACCGAATTAAATTCTGTATAAATTCTGTATAAATTCTGTATAAATTCTGTATAAATTCTGTGGGTGCATTAATGAAACGAGGGGTTGAGGAGGGCCAGAACTAATTATCATATAAAACTCTTCCGAAGCCAAATTTTAATTGTTCAACATAGGTTTACGTAACAGTACTCGTTATCTTACCTTTTAATCTCCAACCTGTACTTATAGTATTAAATTTCAGGGTAAGAGAAAGTCGTGTGAGTGACACACCAGATTATTCTTATTATGATGACATTAAATAGAGCACTTAATGGAACACTGGGATGTGTTGTTGCTGTTGTGGTTGTCGGGCCTATACTTTTTGTCAGCGAGCAGTTTTTTTATTGCCATTTATATTTATTGATCGGGTAGAATTATTTAATTTCAGAACGAAAATTATAAAATATCGAAATACATTTGATTTATAAACAAAAATTGAAAATACATTTAAATGAACACGCGGTAATCTTCATGTTCTAAACATTGTTTTCAAGATTTATTGTTCACATTCCGTCATTTTTGACGGGCTTATATACTAGTAAACAAATATTTATAATTTAGCAGAATAACTTTTTCTTGAAAAAATAACGTGACTTTTAATTTTTTAGTCGATCTCTATATCATATGCATTATCTATCTGTACTTATATAAATTTAAGTTAATTAATGATTAATTAAGAAAAGTGATGTAATAATAATAAAATTTTTATGAATATTAATAAACAAGATAACGAAAAATACTAATTTAAAAAGAACTAGTTGGCATAGGTGGATTCTGCTCCGTTCCCCATCATATTTATGTTCTCATAAATTTCTAGTGCGAGACATATTATTATCATGTTAAAAGAAATGAATTTGACTAAAGCTTAATACAGTGACAGAATGAAATCCCCGCCTAATTGGCTAGCCACCGTTCACTTCAATATTTTTATCTTATTCTAATCTATTAATTTATTTTATCAGGGTCAATTCTGTTGTTTAGTTTTCATGCTACTATTTCCAATGCAATAATCCTCAAAATGCATATTTATATGGAAAATTTACCATTTCGCTATGTTGATAAAATCGTAAATTATGAATAATTTACAAACTTTTCCTATTAGAATATTTGTATTCAATCATGTTCAAACAAATATCATAAATGTAGTTTTGAAGTTGTTTAATGTATTTATGATCCTCAAAATGGAAGTTTATGCTAAATTTTGCTTTATTCTGACATGCAAATCGTAAATTCCAAATAACTTACGAATTTTTTAAATTGGAAAAAATCATAGTCTATGATATTCATGCCAGTATCCACAATAATATTTAAAAAGTGGTTTGACATCTTTACTTTGAAAATATCCCTCAAGATTGACGTTTATGTGAAATTTTACTCTATTCTGCCATGTTAAGAAATTCGTAAGTTTCCAATGACTTACGAAATTTATATATTGAAAAATTCGTAGTCATTAATATTTATGCCAGTGTTCTAAATAATATTTCAAAAGTAGTCTGACATCTTTACGATGAAAATATTTCTCAAAATTGACGTTTATGTGAAATTTTGTCCTATACTGCCATGTTAAGAAATTCGTAAATTTCCAATAAATTGCGAAATTTTCAAAGTAGCATATTCATAGTTATTGATGTTCATTCCGTCATCTCTAAACTGATATTTTAAAACTGGTCTGACATTTTTACAGTAAAAGGTTTCCATTTAATGCACGTTTAAGTGAATTTTTTTCCTATTCTCCGATGTTAAGAAAATCGTAAATTTCTAATAACTTACGAAGTTTTTTAATTTGGATGTTGCAAATGAATAGGATTCTTGCCTGTATCGAAAGTAATATTTTAAAACTGATCTGACCTCTCTGCGATCATCTGTTCGTGAGATATCGTGTAAATACACTAACAAACTAACACACTAACGGACTGACACCCTACAGACAGACACCATACAAATTTTGTCATTTTCGGATTCCTCACACCTGAAAACGTATAAAGAAAGTCAAATAATCGAGGTCGAAATTTTTCACATTTACCTAAGTTTCCCATACCTATAGTATGATGGGGAACTAAAAATTAAGCGAAAAATACAATAAAGGCAGTATTATGATCTTCAGCAGGTGATGATACTGCAAATTCAGAAAGTTATGTAGTCGTACGTTATTTCAGAAGATATATCAAGCTGGCATACTCCAAAATGTATTCAAAAGAGTTTTTACATTTTAAAAGAAGGATAGTATAACCTCAAATTTAAATATCAAAAGGTACAGTATTAGTTTATTTAGATTACTACCAATGACGAATATTATTGAAAAAAAAAACATGAATAAAAAAGATAACTGAAAAATAACTTATTGCTTGGCATATTTTATATGTGAACACACGAATTATCATTTTCAATGCCCGATTAAATAAAGTTTTGTTATATATATTTACTGGTTAATCCTCTGAGATAAAAAATAAAAGTGAATAACAAATACAATGATCAGCGCAGTTATTTCTTAAATTACACTATTTATGAAAAGGAATTATCATTTTATACTATCAAACAAAAGTTCTGCAAATCTTGATTATGTCTGTTGAATGAAATAATGCAGTGTTCGAAAATGTGATCGCATCAAGCACTAATAAATATACCGGGTGTCCCATAAATCTTTAGATATTTTAAAAAATCATAAAAATTGAAGGAATTGGTAGAATTAAACGCGGTTTTCGAAAAAGTTATTCTCGAGAAGGAGAATTTTTTTTTTCGGTAAAGAAAAGAAGTAGTTAAAACTTTCATCGGTAGAGCGCGCTGTACGTGTTCAAATCATACATTTCCGTGAAAAATTATATTTATTTGCTTGCAAATGTTTATAGGCATATAATCCTATTCTATGTGTCCGCCATCACCACAAATTACAGTTTTTAAACATGTTACAACATCGCTAACATCACCTTCAGTCGGCTGTTCTTACCATAGACCTATTATAAGAGTAGACGGAGTATTCCATTATTAAGGGAATATAAGAAAAGGTGCAAAGATGAAACCATGTGAATGTTGAAAAAGGTTACCTTTTTTGGCATTTATCACATTATTGGCAATTTTTTGTTTTATATATATATATTACAGCTGCTGTAATTTATTTTTACCTTGTCATTAACATATAACAAAGTTCAAAAGTGTTTATAACTTCGATTTCTCTATACTCGCTTTAACTCTCATAAACAATCATGGACATATTTGAAATCATATAAGGTATAATATATTTAAAATAATTCAATTTAAAGAATTAAGTATAGCAATTATAAGCATTTTATAAAAATAATTACTGAAAAAGAACGAAATAATAAATTATTAAAAAGAATCTTACCTGTGAAATAAAATCCTTACTTTACATAGCTTCTAGGGTTTTTAAAGTACATCTAATTACTATTTCTTGCTATAAAATTCTTTTTAAATTCAAAACAATCTAACATTTAAAGTGAAATAAAAATTTTATAAAGAACTTTCAAAGAAAAAGGAAAAATATCGTCTGCTTAATAAAAAGCAGAGTTTAGAGCATGGCGAGTAAATTTCAATATTGGCTAGTATGGCTTCCTGTAGATCAACATTCACATGATCTTTTTACGAGTTATCTTTGAAACTAAAAAAGGTTGCGATTGTCCCGTCCACTCTTATAATAGGTGTATGGTTTTTACCTGAAGGAAAACATCTTCACCAATAACGCTTTATCAACTAAGCTATGTTAATCGTAAAACTGTGCAATTTATAAAAATCTGATTTGCATATTTCTCGTTACTCATCCATGCAGTGCCCTCTATCGGCGAAAAGTTTAACTATTTATTTCTTTAACCCCCCCCCCCCAAAAAAAAATAAAAAATAAAATAAAAAATAAAATAAAATACAAATAAAATACAAATAAATCCCCCTATATATGGGAATAATATTTTTGAAAATCAAGTTCAATTCTAACAATTCCTTCAACTTTTAAGAATTTCTAAAATGTTTAGTCTGGTATAATATTTTTAGTAAAGTATAACATATAAATCTATAATATTTATTTAAAGTATATAAACTAAAATTCTGTTTATGTGCATTCTGTGCTCCTTGAAAGTGTTGGAAAAAATAACTGTTTGAATATATGCTTTCTTTACGCATTTCAACTTCTCTGATAAAATAAAAACAAAAGAATATTTTGCATTTTTTTTTTCCTTTTGTTCTTTTTTATTTTTTTTCTTCCTACCCCCCCCCCCTAAGTATTTCAAAATTTATTCAGAATTAACGAACTTAATAAGAAAAAATAGTTTAATAGTTAATTAAGAAATCACGTTACGCATAGTATGTGAATTAACCTCAGGTTATAAAGGTAGATAACATGAACCCCGGAACAAAATAATTTCATTATGCAGTCAATTAAAAATATCATAACTAATGTTCATTATAATTTTAAATTAAAATATGGAAAATTTTATAATAAAAAATATCTATGATTTGTTTATCATTTTATGAATATTAAGTAAAGGCTAGTTTTGTTTTTTCAGAGTAAAGATTAATGATAAGAACAATTAGCTACTGGCACGGATGGAACACGGGCGCAGAATTCATACCGGAATCTGTTTAAGAAATTTCTCCGCCTATAATATCGTTGATTCAAGAGGTAGAAAATTTTCTTATATTGATAGTGGTATGAATTCTGCGCCCGTGTTCCATCCCTGTACTGGTAATCGTATCATGAATTCGTCATAAAAGGTTAATACATCTTCTCAATTATCAGCAAAGTATAATTCTAAAATTAGCAAACAACAAGAGAATATATACACAATAAATGATAATTGTGATAAGAAAGTGATGAACGTTATAATTTTTTTTTCCCCCGAAAATACACATGTAAGAAATAGTATTGTAATCATGTGAAAAATCCGAATTTGGTTTGAGGTTTCCTGATTTCATATTTACTATTTTTATGTATTTATGTACGTGCGTATGTGTGAGTGTATATATGTGATTGAACATGATAGCGTCTAAATGCTTTGTTCGAATGAGTTGAAAGTTAGTACGTAATTTATAGGTCACCGTACCGCGAACTCTATTGATTTTGTTAAATCTAATCTAACACTTATAGTGTTTTTAACACTTTCCAACAAGGTTGAAAAGTATTTATGACTTCGGTTTGTCTGTCTGTCTGTATGTCTGTCCGTCTGTCTGTCCGCGCTCTAACTCCCGTAAATATCTATGGAATTTCTTGAAACTGATATATTTTTTTCAAGTTCACTATCGGGCGTTCCCTATTGAAAATGGAGTTTATACCTCTACTAGTTTGTGTACAAGGACACCCGAAAGTATTTCAAAGCATTGTGCTCTATGAGAGGTATTTCTATAAATCATATTTTCCTACCTTTACTGTAGACAGAAATTAATGAAATTGAAATATATTATTCAAGTTCACTATCGGGCGTTCCCTATTGAAAATGGAATTTATACCTCTACTTGTTTGTGTACAGGGACACCCGAAAGTATTTCAAAGCATTGTGTTCTATGAGAGGTATTTTTATAAACCATATTTTCATACCTTTACTGTAGACATATCTGAATGAAATTGAAATATGTTATTCAAGTTCACTATTGGATGTTTCCTGTATAAAATGGAGGAAATCCCACCATCGATTTATGTACAGGGACACTCAAAAGTATTCCAAAGCAGTGCGTTCTATGAGAGATATTTCTATAAATCAAATTTTAATAACTTTACTTTCCACGAAGTTTTTGGAAATTGAAATATGCTATTTATATTCACAAAAGAATGCTTTGCACAGAATGTAGCATGATTAGCATTAGATTTACAGGGTGGCACAAAAATATCCAGTTATATTAAGAGCTATTAATAAAAAAATTGCTAGAATTGTACTTTCGTTTACGTTAAGCGTTTTAAACACTTTCTAACATTTTTCTAAGTGTGAATATGATTTCAGTTTTGTGTATTTGCCTGTCCGTCTGTCTGTCTGTCTGTCTCTCCGAGCTCTAACACCCGTAAATATTTATGGAATTTCTTGAAATTGATATATGTTATTCAAGTTCACTATCGGTTGTTCCCTATTGAAAATTGAGTTTATACCTCTACTGGTTTGTGCACAGGGACACCTGAAAGTATTTCAAAGCATTGTGTTCTATGAGAGGTATTTCTATAAACCATACTTTCATACCTTTACTGTAGACATATCGGAATGAAATTGAAATATATTATTTATATGCACAAAAAAATGCTTTGCACAGAATATAGCATGATTAGCATTAGATTTACAGTGTGGCACAAAAATATCCAGTTACATTAAGAGCTATTAATAAAAAATTGCTAGAATATTACCTTCGTTTACGTTAAGGATTTTTAACACTTTCTAATATGTTTTAAATGTGAATATGATTTCAGTTTTGTGTATCTGCCTGTCTGTCTGTCTGTCTGCCTGTCTGTCTGTCCGAGCTCTAACTGCTGTAAATATTTATAGAATTTCTTGAAACTGATATATGTTATTCAAGTTCACTATCGGTTGTTCCCTATTGAAAATTGAGTTTATACCTCTACTGGTTTGTGTACAGGGAGATCCGGAAGTATTTCAAAGCATTGTGTTCAGTGAGAGGTATTTCATTGGTTTTATTGTAGACATATTTCAATTAAATTGAAATGTGTTATTCAAGTTCACTATTGGATGTTTCCTGTATAAAATGGAGGAAATACCACCGCCGATTTATGTACAGGGATACTTAAAAGTATTCCAAAGCATTGCGTTCTATGAGAGATATTTCTATAAATAAAATTTTAATAACTTTACTTTCCGCGAAGTTTTAGGAAATTGAAATATGTTATTTATATGCACAAAAAAATGTTTCGCATAGAATATAGCATGATTAGCTTTAGCTTTACAGGGTGACACAAAAATATCTATTTATATTAAGATCTATTTTTAAAAAATTGCTAGAATTATACTTTCGTTTACATTAAGCGTTTTTAACACTTTCTAACATTTTTAAGTGTGAATATGATTTCAGTTTGTGTATCTGTCCATCTGTTTGTCTGTCTGTCTGCCCGCGCTCTAAATCCTGTAAATATTTATGGAATTTCTCGAAACTGATATATTTTATTGAAGTTCACTATCGGATGTTCCATATTGAAATGGAGTGAATATCTCTTCTGGTTTGTGTACAGGGACACCCAAAAGCATTCGAAAGCATTATGTTCTATGAGTGTTATTTTTATAAATATTTTCCCTATAGAATGTCCCCCATTTAAAATGACATTAATAGGTCTTGTATAACTAGTTCGTTTACAGGGACAAAAAGAAACTGCCACTACATTACGTTTTAGGACAGAATTTTTTGAAAGTTATATTTAAAAATCTTTCTACTATAAAAATCATAAAAATATTGAAATGCATTGTTAATATTCTAAAATAATGTTTTGTGTAGAATATGATATGATTAACTCTCTTATTTACAGGGCTACACTAAAATATTCAGAGAGATCAAAAGCTGCAATTATAATCTAATGGCTGCATTTACTTTTGCGTTAAGGGGGAACAACACAGTAGAAGCTTTGTAAAATACATTTTTTTTTAAATGAATTTTGCAATGATTGAGATAAATAAAACATTATATATTTTTTTTGTCTTATTCTACTTACCTTAATCTTCATTTTAAAATGTAAAAATTACAAAAATCAAAAAAGATATTTTTAATATAACACAATCTTTGAAACTGTGTTTTGCAATTATCGATAATTGGCTGTATGCATAACTTGAGTAAAAAGAATGCGAAACTGAATCTGTTTAGATTTTTTTAAACTATATAAATATAGTTTTCGTTGCACGTAGGTTTTTTTGAAAATTTGAATTTTTCACAAAATGGCGAAGTGTTTAAAAAAAACTCAAAAAATATTCAAAAAAAGGAGTACATATTCTTGGATTACTGAAAAACTATAAATCAAATCAAAAAACCCCTACGTGCAACGAAAACTAAACATACTGTGAACACGGTGTCACAATTTGAAGCAAATCGGTAAAAAATTACAGTAGTTAGAGCGACAGCCGTTTTGAAAAACTTGGTTTCGAGTAAAACACGTTTAAAGTTTTATGAAAAATCATTCGTTTATAATTTATAAAATGCTTACAATACTACAATGCATCTATACCAGGTCCATAAGATGTTTCTTCTTCATTATTTTTAGCAGTCTCACGTGCTATTTCAGCGATTTTTCTAGATTTTCTACCCTCCTGTGATGCCTCATATGCTTTTAGAGTAGCAGCCGAAATTCTGCGATTATCTTCATTGTCAGCGTATTCTTTGGATATTGGGCCTATACTTATTTCCAGTTGTTCCATAACGTTCAATAATCCTTTGCAACCCTCGTTGAAAACAATTACAGCTGAATAAGTTGCAATTTCAACTATTAAATGAACACATCACTATGTATTAAAACACATCAATACTTTATTGTTTAAATAATTAACGAATTAATTTAGTTAAAACGTAAAACAGTTAAAACGATGTTACTCTACTATAACGTTTCGATAAAAGTGAGCAAATGTAACAATTAATCGCGCGAACAAGTTCACTCGCTCGTACATGTTGAAGCGCGTCACGAGTCGCATGACGCGCTTTACGTATTACGCTGTAACTTCTACATTTTAACGAAAATCAATTTAATATTTTGGCATTATAATCTTAAAAGTATAAGCTATCAAAAAATACAATAAAATTTTTTTTCATTTTTCGAAAATTTTACTGTGTTGTTCCCCCTTAAACCTTTTTAACTCTTTCCAAAATGCCTAAGAGTAATTTTAAAATCAATTAGTCTATCTGTATATTTTTCAGTCCTTCTGTCTGTTGTGTGATAACGTGGGCAAAGAATATTAAAAATTTTTCGATACAACAATTACGTACAGTTGGAAAGTGTTACTAATCAATGCGTACTGCATGATTTTTCTTTCTTGTTTTTTTTTTTTTTTTTTTTTTTACATGGACTCAAAGAAAATTTCTTTATCATAATAGTTTATGATCCAAAATTCTTTAAATTGCGATAGCGTCTACATATGTTAAAATGGACTCTTACGTAAACGCTATAAATTTTGGTGAATATAGTCCGTATAATTTTTTTACAGAACCACAAAGAAAATTCATTATCATTATGGTTCATGGGTCCAAATATTTTAAATTGTGATAGCGTCTAAACGCCTAATTCGGTTGAGCTGAAAATTTATACACACATTATAAGTCACCGTTCTATAAAGCGCGTAAATTTTGGTGAATCTAGCACATAAAGTTTTTTTTTTATAGGGGCATAACGAATCAATCCTTATTTCTTACGGGTTCGATATTTTAATTGTGATAGCGTCTAAACGTCGTTTCCAAGCTGAAAATTTATATACCCATTACAGATCACTGTCACACTACCTGTATAAATTTTAGAGAATATATCCCTTATATACTTTACAGGGGGCACAAAGACTAATGCTTTATGATTGTGGCGTATGGGCTCAAATTATTTAAAGTGCGATAGCGTCTAAACGTCTCATCCGATTGAGCTAAAAATTTAAATACATGTTATAGATCACCATCGCACGAACTCTATAGATTTTGGTGAATCCAGCACTTTTTGATTTTTACAGAGACAAAACGAAAATTTGTTTATCATCATGACCTATGGCTTCAAATTATTTGAAGGGGAATAGAGTTTATAACAAAATACTATATTGAGAAAAAAGCTTAACTAACCGATTATAATTTTCTCTTTTGTTTATGAAACGACTCCTATTATTTTGATTGATTTATAAATACGAAATTACGCAATGCTCAGAAAATCGAGTGAAGTCACTCCATTTTTTTTCCTTATAAATCACTGATTTATAATTATAAAAAATTGATTGCATAATATATTGTTATAATATATATTGCATAATATATTACATATATATTGTTATTGATATATAACAATTTTATACTTATTAAAATTTCATAACAACTACGCATAAAATAAAAGGGAAATAAAATATTTTAAATAAAACAATTTTTTTAATTACTATATGCTAATTTGTATTATTTTTCTTCGTTTTTACATACATAATTACTATTATTTGAACTTATTTGGTAATCATTTTGTGTATTTATTAGTAAATTAATTATTAAAAATATTATTGTGTTTGAATGCTGAAATTTAATGTAAATTTTTAACAGTTAAACCCAAAATTATTTTTAAAGAAGCAATTTTCAATAAACCTACAAAATAATACTCAATCATGTTTAGAAATATAAGAGAAACAAAATTAAAAATAATATTAAACACAGATGTTTTTAAGAAAAAACTTCATGAAATGTAATTTTTTGAAATTTTTGAATTAAATAAATTTTGAGAATTTTTTATATTATAAATGTTATCATACTTTAATATATACATGTGAATTTTCCTATCTCTAATAGAACAAATTTCAAAAGTATATTTAACGTCCCATTAACTAGAAATTATTCAGGTAATCATGTTTGTGTCTTTTTAACTTAAATTTTGTTTTTATTGAAAATCTTTGCTTATATAATATGAAAGAAATTTTACTTTCTGTTGACACTTGAAAGTTTTAGCTTCTGCTGAAAACTTAAAACTTGAGAAAAAATATCCGGCAGGCAAATGTTAGCAAATATACACATTAGTACTTTCTATTCTTTGTCTGTGCACTGAAAAAAGATTCTCCAACCTTTACAGGTTTTACAGAAAAAACAACAATATTTAAAGACAAAAAACTGTCTAAAAGATTTTTTTTTCATGCATCTTGTTTTTTGCAAGTAATATTAAAGCGTAATAATAACAGGAGACTTGGCGTTGGAATATTAAAACTCGAATAATGCATTTCCAATATTTTTCTTTGGCGTTTCTGACGTAGTCGTTTATGGGTCAATCCATTTGAAATCACCCAAAAAGAATAAAATTTGTTGCTCAACATTTTTTATTTTTTTTATTTTTTTACCAGTTTTTTCCCGTTATTAGGTGAGTTCAAAACTGTTGAAAAAAATTTTTTTAGGCTCATAATTTTTTTTTGACGGCCATTTTTAATTTGCATCGTAACTGTTTTTAGGACAAAAACAAGGTTTGCATAAAAGTATCTAACTCTGTTAATTTTACAGATATGAAGACAAAATAAAAACCAAAATTATCAGAATGACCCCCTAGATGTTTTGTACATGCATAATATTTTCTATGTCATGAGGAAAGTGAAGAAAAAAATTCACAACTGTAGATGGAAAATTAACTTAAAATGGTAATTTTAGTGCTGCAAAACTACATAAAAAGTGAAAGATTCATCAATAATTTTTTTTTCCTGCGTAGATTTGTTACAGGACTAGTTACTGTAGAAGTTTCCAGCTTGAGAGTTTTATCCTTTTTTTTTATATAATTTTTCAAAAATGCCCAAAATTGCATTTTGGCAATATTTAAAGTTGAATATCTCAAAAGGGACTGAGTGAAAAATTATGAAATTAATACAAATAATATCTCTTTATGACATAAACATATGATAAAAATTTGGTGACTGAGACTCAACTGGTTCCAGAGTTATAGTACATCAAAATTGGCCCAAAATTGCATTTTACGCACACAGAATTTGACGAAAATTAATGGTAAAAATCCATTTTCCTATATATTATAATTGCTATACATACATATATATATATATAGATAGATAGATATATAATATCTCTAATAAATAAAAATTTGAGCTATTTAACTTTTTCAAACAGAAATACCCTAACTACAAAATTAGATGGTCAGTGTTCTGTGCTATGTGACCGAAGTGGAGTGTCCTCCCAGAATCATCTGGCACACATAGTGTATGTGTCTGCAAATACCACCAGAACGTAAAGCTCTTGATTGAAGGAGCAAGGCTCAAAATAAATGACAGGGAACTGATAGAATTACTTGTGTGTAACATTGAAAATGAAAGTTGCATGCTGGACAAGTGTTCAGAATGTCCAGGATCCGAAGGTCTTCTGGAAGTTCCAATGAAAGAAATTGGCAATTTACCAGAGGAAGTATCTCTTAAGCAGTGGGTGCAATGCAAACTGACAGAGCAGAACTTATCACCCGATTACTACCAAATGATGAATTTCCAAATCTTCTTGTGGAAGATAGAGTAAAAACTAAAATCTCACCATTTCATTTCAACAGTTCAGTCTAATGATTTCAAAGAACTTAAAAATATTCTCAAAAACAGTTAATATTTAGTCATTGGTGATTTTTCAGAAAACTTTACATTTTGCGTTCAGGATGAAATTCAGAACTACCACTGGTCCAACAGCCGAGTTACATTACATCCATTTATTATTATTATTATTATTATTATTTTAAGTGAAATTTGCTGTGAAAGCATATCGTATGATAAATGATTATCTTATATACCAGCTGATGAATTTCAAAAGCATCTCATCAATGAAATGAAGAATTTTTTACCCGAAGCGAAGATGATGATTTACTTCAGCGATGGTGCCAGCAGCCAAGACAAAATTTAAAAAAAAAACTTTATTAATCTGCGCCAACATGAGAATGATTTTAGCTTGATATCTGAATGGAATTTTTTAGCTACATCTCATGCGAAAAACTTATGTGAGGGTATGGGGGGGGGGACCACTAAAAGGGTAGGGAAGTAACTAGATCCAGCATGCAAAGACTTTACAATAACTAAATTCTGACTCCACAAGACATGTTCAAATACTGAAAGGAAAAAATAACCAGAATAAAATACATTTTTGTCTCTGCGGAAGAAATTAAACAAACACAAAAAGATTTGAATTTTGTTTGCCTGTGACATGAATAAGAGAATATCATAGATTTGTTCCTATAAGTGATAATCAAATCAGATATCACTACATCAATAAGTAAGAAATTTGATGAGCACAAAACTTCTATAGTGTTGTTTAACACATCTTCGCTTACAAATTTTTATTATGTTGCATGCATTTACGAATATCATTGGTAGCTAGGCATAGTCAAAGACAAGACTGATCAAAATAATGATCTATTAGTTCAATTTTTCCATCCACGTGACCCAAAGACTGCCTTCCAAATATCTAAAAACGACATGGTGTGGGTTCCAGTAAACAAAGTTGTGAGGAAAATTACCCCTGTCGAACGAACAACGGTTTCAGGCAGAACACATAACATATAAAAAAAACTATGCAACGAAATTTCAATACTCTTCAATACTTTGAAGAAATTATAAAATTATTATGATAACTGATAAAATGTACATCAATAGCTTCAATGAAATTTTGTATTTTAAGTTACAATGTTGAATTTCACCATAAATTTTCGTCAAAATTCTGTATGCGTAAAATGCAATTTTTGGCCAATTTTGATGTACTATAACTCTGGAACCAGTTGAGTCTCAGTCACCAAATTTTTATCATATGTTTATGTCATAAAGAGATATTACTTGTATTAATTTCATAATTTTTCACTCAGTCCCTTTTGAGATATTCAACTTTAAATATTGACAAAATGCAATTTTGGGCATTTTTGAAAAATTATATAAAAAAAAGGATAAAACTCTCTAGCTGGAAACTTCTACAGTAACTAGTCCTGTAACAAATCTACGCAGGAAAAAAAATATTGATGAGTATTTCATTTTTTAAGTAGTTTTGCAGCACTAAAATTACCGTTTTAAGTTAATTTTCCATCTATAGTTGTGAATTTTTTTCTTCACTTTCTTCACAACGTAGGAAATATTATGCATATACAAAACATCTAGGGGGTCATTCTGAAAATTTTGGTTTTTATTTTGTCTTGATATCTATAAAATTAATAGAGTTAGATACTTTTGTGCAAACCTTGTTTTTGTCCAAAAAACAGTTACGATGCAAATTCAAAATGGCCGTCAAAAAAAAAGTATGAGCCTAAAAATTCTTTTTTCGACAGTTTTGAACTCCCCTAATAACGGGGAAAAACTGGTAAAAAAATAAGAAAAATAAAAAATGTTGAGCAACATGGCCTGGGTGATTTCTAGTGGATTGACCCTTATTCGAGTTTTAATATTAAAGCGTATTTGAGCAGAGATTTTTACAATAACAACGGTCAAACAACGCGTTATTACTGTTTGTATATCTGTTACAAAAACTTTTCAGAATTATAACATAAGGTTTTTTTTTTCCTTTTTTCTTTAATCTTGCAATTTTTTCTAAATTTTCATCATAATTTTTCTAATTTTTAGTAATAAGGCAGTTGGGTCTAAGAGTGCGCGGTGTACGAGAATACGTAGTGTCATTATGCAATTACAGAGCAGTGATTTGCAGCTAGCTCTTATAGTCATGCTAACCCATATCGCTCGTATGTCCCTTCTGAGGGGACATTAAAAAATCGAGCCACGCCTTAACGGCCCTCTTCACTTGGAAAAAATTCCGAAGTCTGCTGAAAACAGATAAAAAGTGTCCCACGTGGTTTTGACAGGAGGTGTTAACTAATTTGAGAAGATTGACAGACTCACTGACGAATCGTTGACTTTTTGGATGAATAAATCAAAAATCATCTACCTCCTTACTTGCGGTTTCGCTCAATCTTTGTTTTGTTTTGACTATTTCTTTCTTTTCTTATTTTTGTGTTACTTTTTTTTTTCTTTGTCATTTTCACCTGACATCAAACAACTTTCTACATTTATTCTTATCTATTTATATGTATTTTAATAACGTAGCCCGACCCGACGAAGTATACAGGTCGTGACCTTCGGGATCGTATTTCGAAGATCACGGACAGGTGCGGTCGCACAAGTCCTCGTGCTCTGTTTTCTAAAGAAAGTGTACTTGTGTTGTTATTTATATACGTGTTTCTTTATACAAGTCAAATTTTTTATAAGTAGTATAATATATAAATAGCGTTGAATTATAGTGCCTACATTTATTTAAAAATCTGGTGTGAAAAACCACACGACTTCCATTACCCACTATTACACGTATTATATGCAATTTTTGAAGATAATGTTATCAGAAGACATGATATTGTCCTAATGAAATAGACACCTAAAATTTTCCGGTAAGGGAAAATTAATACACGTGTAAAAACATAAAACAGAGTTTGCACAGCGATTTTTTTTTTTTTTTTTTTTTTTTAAGAAAAAGAAAGGGGAAGAAAATTGGTAGAGTTTATTTATTTATTTGAAACACCAAGTTTCGAGGTGTAAAACTGATCTGTCTGATCAGGATGACTATTAATTTTCCTATGGTAACCAAGTAAAGCATGAGAAAGGATATCTAAAATGGGTTTATGTAACAATTTTCAAGAAAATCGTTAGAGCCGTTTTTGAGATACCGATTTTTACCAAAGCTTGACAAAATTAATTGTTGGCCAGAAAACAACAATTATATGTAATAGGATATTTAAAAGAGGGTCAATATGGCAAGTTTGAAAAAAAAATAATACAGCCGTTTTGACAGGAAGCATTTGCAGGACCTGAAATTCAGCTATTTGTACAGGACGCCTATCAATTTTCCTGAACTAACCAACTATATCCTTCGAAAGGATATCTAATAGAGTGTTTATACAGCAATTTTAAAGAAAATCGTTAGAGCTTTTTTGAGATATGGACTTATGGCCTCACTTCCGGTTTCAGATGTCCCACTTCCGATTTTCCAATTTTTACCAAAATTTGAAAAGTTTATCTGTACACCAGAACTGTTTCAATTCTAAAGTTTCGTAGTTCTGTCTTTATTGGTTTCCGACATATAATAGCTAGAATATTCTCCACATACATACATACACGAACAGACCACTTGCTAAAAACCATTTTTTTGAACTCAGGATACCTTAAAACATGTAAATCAGGTGAAATCTCGATATCGAATTTTTGGATCAAATACAATACTTCCGTTACCTATGGTAGTCGGGTAATGGAAGTAAAAATAAATAAAATACAAGACTCTTATTAATGTGTCTTGAAACTTGCCAGTCTTGATCAACTTTACAAGTAGCAGCCACATACCAATTTCAAAATACCAAATTTGAATTTCCCGAAGTTATTTAAGTTATGTTGATACAGGGTTGTTCGTTTTTTTTCCATAATTGAAAAAACCTGGTTAAAACCGTCCCAGATAAAATACCATTTCGTCCACTTTTATTCACTATTAATTATTTGCGAGTCGTAAATTAAAAATTATCTTTATTCTTTCAATTTAAAAAAAAAAAAAACATTTTTTACTTCCATTACCCTACTACAGTATGTAATGGAAGTATTTGTATTCGGTCTGAAAATTCGATATCGAGATTTCACCTGATTTACACGTTTTAAGGTCCTCTGAGTCCAAAAAAGTGGTTTTTGGCAATTGGTCAGTGTGTGTGTGTGAAGGGGGGATCTTCTGGCTATTATGTATCGGAGACTAATAAAGATAGAACTACGAAACTTTAGAATTGAAACAAGTTTGGTGTTCAGATGAATTTTCCATATTTTGGAGAAAATTGAAAAACCGGAAGTGGGACATCGGAAACCGTAAGTGGGTCCGTAAGTCCGTATCTCAAAAACGGCTCGAACGATTTTCTTCAAATTTGTTACATAAACACTCTATTAGATGTCCTTTCGAATGATATAGCTGGTTAGTTCAGAAAAATTGATACGCGTTCTGTATAAATAGCTCAATTTCAGGTTTCGGATGCGCGTTCCTTAAAAACCAGCTGTACGGATTCTTTTTCAAACTCGCCATATTAACTCACTTTTAAATATGCTTTTGTATGTAATTATTGTTTTCCTGTCAATGATTGAGTTTTGGTAAAAGTTGGTATCTCAAAAACTGCTCTATCGATTTTCTTGAAAATTGTTATATAAATCCATTTCTTTCTTGTGTATCACGTAATTATTAGAGGAAAATTAACAGCTACCCTGTTTAGGTAGGTCAGAAGCTTAGGTAGATCTCGAAAATTGGTGTTTCAAAAAATAACTCTACTACATATATATATATATATATATATATATCAAATTTTTTACCTCGCTTTATGTAAGCTTCGTTTTATATGTCTCTACATGTGTATAAAGTTTATCTTACCAGAAAAATGTTAGGTTTCTACTTCTTTAGGTCACTTTTATATCTTGTGATCATATTATCTCCAAAAAATGCATGTAATATGTGTAATATTTTGTAATGGAAGTCGTGTGGTTGTTTCACACCAGATATTTTATTAATATGTTTGTATAATCAATTTGAATTTTTCAAAATAGACATGGAATAAGCAAATTTTACAATATTTAATAAATGAAATATTTGTATTTTTCTAAGGGTGGATGTAAAGGTATATTTTATATCTTGAATTTCAATCCTCCACTTTTTCCCTCCATTGTTTACAACTACATTGTCATTTCCTCTCTCATAGACACATATACCTTTTAAAAATTAGTTATTAAGCATGATGAAATTAAATGATTCACGTACCTTTCATGCAATTTTTTGCTTTCCGAAAATACATACGTAAGGAAATCATTGTAATCGTGACAAAATTCTGACTTTGCGATGTTGGCGTATCTACATGTTTTGAGGTCCCATATGAGTTAATTTTTACTATTTTCATGATGATGATGATGATGATGTATGTGTATGTATGTGAGTGATCACAATATCATCTAAATGCTTTTTTTCGAAGGGTAGGCAAAAAACCAGGGTTTTTTTTAGTAAAAAAAAAACTTTTTAAGTTGATTTTTTTTAGAAATCGACCTATTGCAACCACTTCGTTTATCTATATATTTATCTGTCTATCTATAATGAAATTTGTCATTACGATAACTTTCAAAATAATACTCCAAATCGAACCAAATTTGCATTGCTAACTGATCTTATAAATATCTTGGATGAGTACGGTAACCAAATTGCTCTGACATTTTGTTTTCAAGTTGCGGCCACTTGAAAATTTCAAACCCACATTGTGAAAAATGTATTTAAAGCCAGATTTGTTTGTATTTTAATGTAAATATACATAACATAAGGGTTTCGATGAGCTTTATTGACGAACTTTATCCGCCCTTTTTATTAAAATGGCGGGTATCTTAAGTTAAGCGGGGCCACTTGAAATCAAGATACCACTTGAAAATTTAAAATCATGATAACTTCCAAATAATACTCCAAATCGAACCAAACTTGGACAGTGAACTTATCTGATAAATAACTTGTGTGAGTTTGTTCAAGTTGCTCCGTCATTTTGTTTTCAAGCGAAGTCCACTTGAAAATTTCAAATTTAAATTGTAAAAAGCGTATTCAGAATTTGTTTCTATTTGGATGTATACATAGACCATAAAAGTGTCTCAATGAAGTTTATTAATGAACTTTATCTGCCATTTTTAATAAAGTGGTGAATATCTTAAGTTAAGCAGGGCCATTTGAAATCAGGCTACCATCACATGAAAATTTAAAATCACGATAACTTCCGAAATAATACTCCAAATCGAACAAATTTGGACAGTTTCTTAACTTATTTTATGAAGATCTTGGATGAGTTTCTTAACCTACAGTCGGCTGCAAAATTATTCGAGCACTAGCAATAATCCTTGCCAAAAAAAAGTACACTTAATACAGCTTTGTTAAATAAATCCTTGTCGAGTCATGTTCTTAATCAGTCTAAGAACATGATTCGACAAGGATTTACTTAGCAAAACAGTCTTAAGTGTACTTTTTAAATATAGGAATTATTGGCTAGTGCTCGTATAATTTTGCAGCCGACTGTAGTTGCAGCGACATTCTGCTTTCAAAAAATTTTCAAATTCGAATTGTAAAAAGCATATTCCGAATTTGTTTGAATTTTAATGTATACATAAACCAAAAAATGTCTCAATCAAATTTATTAATGAACTTCATCCGCTATTTTCACCAAAGTGGCAGATATCCATGTTATCGTAAGGGAAAAACATAGATATAAAATACGAAAAAAAAATCTTCTGTCATCGGTAGAGTAATCAATCCGGGTCCCCACTGACTGCGACAGCGTACAAACCTGCACACAACGCGCATATTCGCCCACCGTTCCCGAGCCTCTTAATTGTTTTACACTTTCAAAAATATCCACAATCGTTTTATCAGGCTTTTAAACCTAATAATACTAAATCCCAACGTTCTATCTAATTTCTTATTTTTGCCCCTGCGCTGGTCCTTCCCGCCCCTCATAATAATTCTACACTTTCGTAAATATCCGCAATCGATATATCGAACCTTAAAACCTAATAATACTATTTTTGAACGTTTAAACTCTAATTTCTATATTTTTGCTCCTCAACAAATTCGAAACTATCCGCAATCGATTTGTAGTTATCAAAAACCTCTATGTACCGATTTTGAACAATCTAACTCCTTTTTTTTCTAACTCTATTTTTTCTATATCTAACTCTATTTTTTCCCTCCGTCACCCCCTTCCCGCCTCTCCTAATAGCTTATTTACACTTTCGAAAATATCCTCATTCGACTTGCAGGCCTCTAAAATCTATCTATACACTTTCAAAAATATCCGCAATCGTTTTCTCAGGCTTTTAACCTAATAATACTAAATTCCAATATTCTACCTAGTTTCTTTATTTTTGCCCCTGCGTTCACCCTTTCCGCCCCTCGTAATAATTCTACACTTTTGTAAATATCCGCAATCGATTTATAGGGCCTTAAAACCTAATATTACTAATTTTCAACGCTCTAAATTTTATTTCTATATTTTTACCCCTCTACAAATTCGAAACTATCCGCAATCGATTTGTAGTTATCAAAAACCTCTATGTACCGATTTTGAACAATCTAACTCCTTTTTTTTTTTTTTTGTCCCTCCGCCTCTCCCCCCCCCCCCCCTCCCCGGCGCACCTAGGACGAATTTCTAAAATTCTAGAAATTAGTTTTAGGCATTTGTGTGAGCTATATTTTAGAGCAAAAGTCTCATATATATATATAAAGGATTACTTGAAATTACGTTTTGACCCCCCTCCTCCCCCCAGTGCGGCTGAATTTTTAAAATTCCAGAAATTAGTTTTTAAGTATTTGTATTAGCTATATTTCAAAGCAAAAATTTTACGGATATCTCTTTTTACTTCCATTACTCTACTACCGTAGGTAATTTGTATTCTGTATTGTATTCTGTCCAAAAATTCGATATCGAGTTTTCACCTGATTTACACGTTTTAAGTCCTCCTGAGTCCAAAAATGTAGTTTTGGGCAATTAGTCAGTGTGTATGTATATGTGGAATTTTCTGGCTATCATATCTCCAAAATTAATAAAGATAGAACTACGAAACTTCACAGCCGGAACAGGTCTGGTGTACAGATAAAATTTAAAAATTTTAGTAAAAATTTTAAAAACAGAAGTGGGCCATCGTAAAATGGAAATGGGAGCGTAAGTCCGTATCTCAAAAACAGCTCTAACGATTTACTTCAAATTGCTATATAAACACTCTACTAGATGTTCTTTCGACAGATATAGTTGGTTAGGTTTGGAAAATTGATAGGCGTCTTGTATAAATAGCTCAATTTAAGGTCTCGCAAGTGCGTTCCTTTAAAAACGGCTGTACGGATTTTTTTCAAACTCGCCATATTAACTCGCTTTTAAATATCCTTTTGTATGTAATTATTGTTTTCCAGTCAATAATCTAGAATATCAAGTTTTGGTAAAAGTTGGTTCTCAAAAACGGCTCTTACGATTTTCTGTAAAATTGTTTCATTGATCCATTTTAAATACTCTTTCTCATAACTCGCTATGTAAACTCTATTTTATATGTCTTTATACGTGTATCAAATTTCTCTTACTGGAAAATTCCAAAGAATACATATAATATGTGTAATTGTGGGTAATGGAAGTCGTGTAGTTGTTTCGCACAAGTTTTTTTTTTCCCCCCAAGTAATTTAAAGCGAATTCAAAAGGAAAAACGAGATTTCACACGTGTTTTTTGTCGCCCCCCCCCCCCGGGTGGTAGGGTAAAGGTGGAATTTTGTAAAATCCCGTTACAATAATGTCGGATACATATAAAAAATTTACGCGCCAAATTTAGCGACCATTAATCCCGTGGATTTCCCAAGACAAATTTAGCGCTAAAAGGGAGGGTCTCGAATTAGCTCCGTCGTAACGCCCCCCCCCCAACAGAAAAAAAAAAAAATCGAAAATCTCACACACACACACACACACACAAAAGAAAGAAAGAAAATGTTTTTGGAAATATCCTAAATAAGACAGATAGCTTTTTTCAATACACTTGTAACATTTTAGTAGAGCTCTACTAAAAAATCCGGGATTTCTGAAATTTCCCCCCAAAAAACGATTTCTTTCCTCCCTCCTGTCTAGAATTCCAAAATCGTACATAATGTTTTATTTATACTCAAATCTAGTTTTCGCATGCGCAATTTCTTCAGCGTGAAGTAATTTGGGGCCGAGTTATGCGTACAAACTTTTTTTTTTTTTGCTTCCTACTCCCCAGGGTGAAAGGGGGGATATTTCGATATATTCCGTTACTTTAGGGGTCGGATACATATATAAGCAATCCAAGCATCAAACTTTCTGAACCTGACCACAGCTCTCGTAAATTTCTCAGGACAAATTTAGCGCTAAAAGTGGTGCCTCGAATTTGCCGTTTGTAACACATACCTATCCCCACCCCCTAAAAATAAAAAAGAAAGGCAAATCACAAAAAAAAGCGTGTTTTGAAAATGTCCTAAAGAAGACCCATGGCTGTTTTCAACATCTTTTTTTCCATTTTTGTTAAAATTTTACTAAAAATCTGGAATTTGCACAATTTCCCGCCAAAAATTGATTTCCCTCTTCCCTCCCCTTAAAAAATCGAAATTTCCTAAATCGCAATGTTTTATTTATTCAATTACTTTAGGTGTCGGATAGATACATATAATCCCAGCACCGAAATTCGTGACCGCAGCTTCCATAGATTTCTCAGGAGAAATTTAGCGCTAAAAGGGTTGTCTCGATTTTTGACCCTTCGTAACCCCTCCTCACAAAAATATCGGAAATTAGGGGGGAAAAATGTGTTTTTGGAAATTTTCTAAGGAAGTCTCGTAGCTTTTTTTAACATCTTTGTTCCATTTTTTGTAGAGTTCTTTAAAAAATTCGGAAATTGCGAAATTCCTCGCCACCGGAATTTACGAACAAAATTTAAATAAAAGAAATTTTAAATTTTCAGGTAAAAAAAAAAGGGCCTTTTCTAATATGTCATAAACGTAAATTTTTGCTAAAAAGTTTCCGGGATGAGTTTTTGCACTTGAGAATTAAAATAAGGTGTTCCATCAGCGGGAACACTGCGACTGAAAGGGTTAATAATCTAAAATTCCTAAATTGCAGATAACGTTTTATTTATACTCATGACTATTGTTTATATGTGCAATTTCTTTACAGTGAAGTAATTTAGAGCGGTGTTATGCTTACAAATATGTTTTGACTTTTGTTCCCCCCATCCCGGCGAGAACTGGGGAGGGAATTTCGAAAAAGTTGGCAGATTTTAGTTGGGTAAAAGCCTAAATTTCTGCCAAGCGCCGTTGAATTCCGTCCAGCCATTCTCACGTGATACCCGGACAATAATAGCGTTACAGACATACAGACACGATGACACACACACAAACAAAATTTTCTGAAGTAATTTTCGACTTTTATGATGTGTGGAACGTGAAGATATCGCATTTTTTTTTTTAATTCTGATAAATTTACAGAGAAAAGTCTGATTTTATTAATATCGATACACAGCTTGATATCCAGTTACTGTTATTCTAAAAGAACGCATAGAAACAGTGTTCATGTTCAGGTACCATACTTAAAATTTCAGCTGCGCTTTTATGTTAGGCGCGAAAATAAGAGCGCAAAATCTTTGAAAATAATAGTGTGACTTCGTCGTTTATAAATAATTTCATAAACATTTGACTCCCATTTCTTGCAAACTTTAAATTGTTCTAGTTTCTTCAGTTATAAAATCAACTTGCTTATGTCGTTAAAAATATTTGTTTCATTCAATTCCTAGACTTCAATATTAATACAACTTATTTTGCTCAGGAATGTAAATTAATTCTCCATACCTAAAGAGTAAATAAAATATTTAGTTTAATTTGAAGTCTTGTTTTTTTTTTTTTTTAATAACTACGTATTTTGCGGTTCCGTGAATAATTAAACAAAATTTTTAACAGTTGTTCTTTGTGAGTCTGTTATTAGTGTAACTTTAAAAACTAAATACCGGCAGGGAACTCAAGTGTTATATTTTAAAGTTCATATAAAATTCATACTTGAACAGTTTGATCAATATTGATAAGTTTCAACGAGTGATACGGGTTAAAGTTGTCAATAAATGTGATTGAAAGTTATTGTTGAACATAATTTTAAATTTAATATTAGTCGTGAATTCTATAGAAATGTAGATATTAGTTTCAAATGTGGGTTGAGAAGGGTGGTACTCCCCTCCGCCCTTCCCACAGAAAATTATTTGTCAAATTAAATAATTCGTAAAGCTAGCTTAAATTCTTTTTACTATAGAATTTTATACAGTACTTGATATTTTATTCCTCAATCTGAATCTGTCTGTATAAAATTTAAATGTAGGGTAAGAAAAAGTCGTGTGGGTGCCACACCAGATTATATACTTTAAAATAAAATTTATTATTGAAAATCTGTTTAATTTAGTAAAAAGTTTTATATAACTTGTTAAAAAAAATGTTTGTATATTGTCAATCGTGGCATTATCAGTAAAATATCAGATTTATGTACAAAGTATTCATATAAAATAATAATAGTATTACGCGCAATGAAAAGCTATTTAAAATGAAATGTGATCATATATTTCCTATAAATAAGTCTCTGAACGATTGTCTTCTAAATTGTTATGTTACTCACATCCGTAATACAGGTGAAATCTATAATAAAAATAAAATCTGAATAAAAAACCACAACGCCTAGACGTATCTTCACCACAAAAATGTAAACATCTTTCCATCGAAACCACGAACGAGAGGCGTAGCCGAATAAAGGGTGTGTCAAAGAGAAAAATCGGCACAAATTTGTAAAATTTTTGGACTTTCTTTACAAATTTAATTGATTTAAAATTTTATTAAAATACAGGATTTTTTTCCGCATTGAAATAGACTCTTTGAGATTGACGCAGCTTTTTAAATTCTGTTTTAAAAAATTGAAAGAGTTTTTTATAAGCCATTTAATGCATCAACCCAAATATTGCAATAAAACAGCTTTTTTAAAAAACAACTGTTATTCTTTCATAAAATCTACAAAAGCTGCGTCAGTTTACGAAATCAGAGTAATCCAATAAAAAAAACCGCGTCTCAATCAATTAATATGCCACTGTTTTAAGTGCAAATAAAGTTTTCCATAGGATAACATTGGCTTTTAGAAAAGGAAATGCTGAGTGAAGAGGGCCCTTAAGATGTTCCTCTTCAAATGAAATGTTATTTTTCTAAAACGTGTAACTATAGTCTACCTTTCGGCTACCGGAAAAATTTAACAGAAAGATTTATTTTATTTAATGATGAAGTAAAATAAAACAAATTATTACAATTTTTCGGTAGCCAAAAGGTAGTAAGTTGGAAACAATACGTGTGACATTTTAACCCTTTCAGTCGCAGTGTTCCCGCTGATGGAACACCTAATTTTAATTCTCGAGTGCAAAAACGCATCCCGGAAATTTTTTAGCAAAAATTTACATTTATAACATAGCAGAAAAGGCCCTTTTTTTAACCGTAAAATTTAAAATTTCTTTTATTTTAATTTTGTTCGTAAATTCCGGTGACAGTGTAATTTAAATGATCCGCAAAGGGTTAAAGGAACGCCGAAAGTCGTGTCTTACGGAAAAAATGCCGAGCGCAAAGGGTTAAATACATTGGAAAAAATGTCTGTGCGTTTTATTTTACTTTCTAAATTTCTTAGACATAATTTATTTCCAAAGTGCAACTAAATAAAAAATTTCTGGAATTGCTGTGAATTAGTTCTTGATCTGGAGCAGCGGCAATATTTTTGTTATACGCTAACAGACAAAATCCACTCGAAAAATCACCAAAACGCTTTCACAATTACTTAAGCCCCGTCAGAGACCCGGAATGTTTTGCTCTCGAAGCTGATTGAAGGAAAAGATAGAGCTAGATTCCAGATTGCGCTGTTCGCCCTAACTATTCGGAGTTTTTCGTGTACCAGAACTCACTTAGGCACTGGATAGCATACTTTAATAACACCACTACGGAGGTCAGTCTACTCACGCCCGGACCCACGCAGATTCAACCGTGCTTAACTCCTGCACGATCAGCAAAACACCATCAAGGCCTCTTGAATCGCATAAACTGGCTGAAACTGCAAGTGGAATTTTTTTGCTAATTCAATACTTTCTTTTTATGATTATAGAAGGAAACATTAATAATAAAAGCTAATTGTTTTATTAATTTTTTTTAAATATTACAATTAACACAGCACCGCTACCCCTTGTGAAATAGGTAGAAAACTAAACAATCAAGAAACTTTACAAAAGATGCACATTATTCAGGCAGTTTCACACAAATTACACGGAAAGTAATCGATTGTGAGGTCACTAAAGGTAGAAAACTATACATTTTTAACGCCCTATTGGGTAATTAATAGAAAAATTTTATTATTTAGAAACTATGTCAATAAAAGAAATGTTTTATTATATTCGTGTTTTATGCTACAGTTAAGCCCCCACGCTATTCGTGCACAGTGTAGTTTAGGCTCCTCAATTTGGCAGATGCTCTTGTGAAAATTGCTCACTGTAAAAAAAAAAAAAAAAAAAAAAAAAACTGTTAAAAGTACAGGAAAAATCTGGCAGCTGGGGTGTAATTTTTTCTCCGTCAAATATACAGGACAAAACTGTACTTTTAACAGAAAACCTGTTTGATTTACAGGATTCCTGTGTAAAATATATGTCAGTGATACAATTTTGCGGTTTTAAACTGTATATTTGACGGGGGAATACTGGCACTCCAGCTGCCAGATTTTCCTGTACTTTAAGCAGTTTTTTTTTTCTTCAGTAGTTTCAGGTTTAATGATGGCATTGTCTGAGTCTAACTGTTGTTGAGTCTGTCTGTTGAGCTAAACTAACACATCGTATTTAGTTTAGCTCAATTGGTGGCTGAAATGCTAGAGCTTTAACTTTCAATTAACAGGACCAAATTCGAATCCTAATTTAGGCATGAATATTCATTGTGGTATGGGATACGCTTTAAGCTGTAGGTATAGGTCTAATTTCTAAAACATTAATATAGAGCGTCAACATGAACAAAATAAAATAAGTTTTATACACCCAGTATATAAATAACATGTAAAAAATAGTGTTCAGAAGTAAATATAAACAACGAAACTTGAATTATTTAAAAGAAGAATTATTTCTAAAACAGACTGCTCATCAACATTATAGGGTCTGAATCGTCTTTGGTACCGGATTTCGAACATCACCTTTTGTGAAATTCAGAGAGCTAATTCTCTTACGTATATCATAATGGGAGGAACTTTGCATTTAGAATGATAAAATAAAACTGTTAGACAATTGCCCATTGCGTGACACTTGTGAAACCTAAAAGCCACCCAACCTCATTCAAGAAATTGTCTTGTATCCAATGATTTAAATTTATGACTGTATCAGAAAATCAATATAATGATTCTACATAAAATTTTACTGCTTATTTTATAACATCGCAAAGAAAATATTCAATAAATCTGTAGGTAGTCGAGAAAAGTAAACTTTCATTAATTTATATTTAAAATATTTAAAAATCATTACATCTCGTAGCAAAAGAAATTTAAAAGAGTATGACTTTAATAAGAATAATCATGAAACTAATTCCTCTGAATCACCTAAATCATTCATTACTATTCCTTACTATAAAAATATTTCTGAATCTATTGCCAAAGTTTTATGCACTGTTAATTTATCTGTTTCCTATAAACCCCAATTTTTAATTCGTAATTTCCTTTCTAATTTTAAAACATATATCCCCCTTTTTCTCGTACAGGTGTTAATTATAATATCCCTTGTAAATCTTGTAGTTCGGTTTATATTGGTCAGACTGGCCGTTCTCTTCATACTCGTATTAAGGAACATAAAACTAACTTCAAAAACCGTGATTTACGTTCGAAAATTGTACAGCATGCCATAGAAACTGACCATTTACCTGATTTTAACAGTACTAAAATAACCAAATCTAACTGTTTAAATTATCATTCAAGAATTTTCCTGGAGGGCTGGTACACAAATCAACATTTTTCACCCCTTAATGAGGTATGCGCAGTTCCCGATTAATACGTTGTACTCACTTAATCAAAGTATGTTGTTCTTCTCAGCATTTACATTTGATGTTTTTTACTGATGAGGAGCCTGTAAAAGGCTCAAAACTTTTTTTAAAAAAATTTGTGTGTTAATTGTATATTTTTAGTGTATATTGTCTCTCAGTTTTTAATGTGATTAAAATTTCATTAATTTAACTCATAATTTAAGCAAATTGAAATTGTCCCTTCATGTAAAGAATAATAATATTAAACTGCTTTCTTTGGGTAATATTTCAAGTCTGCAGTTTTAAAAAATGACTAGAAAACTCGTGCGAAATATTCGCAATTTCTTTTTTTCTTTTTATTTATACTTAAAATTTTAAACTTATAGTCTTATAACAATTTCACCAATAAATTAAAATTTTGATTCATCAGAAGCCAAATTATTATTAGTTTTTGTGGGATGAAAAGCTAATATAACAGTTAAATCAAACCATTAACAAAAGAAGTTTCAAAATAAAATTCGTGGTTGGCGACCCAGATTTCATACTTCTCCAGGCAGGACAGCTTTAATATAGGAACCGTATGGTGACTTTTAAATTTCTACCGCGATGTTGGCGAAGCTTTTTAATTTATTTTTCTATTTAATCATTTTGGCAAATTTTTTTGTTAAAAAAACTTCAGTATTATTTTGATTATACTTTTTTATTATTGCGTTTTATAGACAATTTACGATAAAAGTTCATAGTTTGTTTATATCTTTAAAATATTGCTAAGTTTAAAGTGACGCTTGCAAAGATTGTAAAGTTGCAACTTAAAAAAAAAAAAAAAAAAAAAATAGATTTTTCTAAAAAATTATTTCATTAGAAAAATGTCGTCATTTTCTTATTATATCACTGAACTAATAACGCGTGCTTAAATATTGCTTATGTATTATTTTTTATCATCGCGTACTTTATTAAGTTTCTATTTTATTGCTTCTACAAAATTTAATCGTAACTGGTCCCAGCCAAAAAAATATTATCTAGGTTTTAAAAATAAAATAAATTAAAATGTATACCTGTAAAATTATGCATTCTGTACTACAAAACGCTATATATATTGATTTAGAATTCA
This sequence comes from Salticus scenicus, assembly GCA_963930645.1. NCBI lineage: Eukaryota > Metazoa > Arthropoda > Arachnida > Araneae > Salticidae > Salticus > Salticus scenicus. The sequence goes on from OZ005661.1 coordinate 128,910,760, forward strand.
TTAATTCTGTATACATCAATTGATTTAGAATCAAAATTTAGCACTAATGTACCTAAACTGCAAAGAGATGAAAAGTTTATTTACCTTTATGTAACTTATAAATTCCCTGAAATACATAAAAATATACAGTCGGCTGCAAAATTATTCGAGCACTAGCCAATAATTCCTATATTTAAAAATTCCACTTAAGACTGTTTTGCTAAGTAAATCCTTGTCCAATCATGTTCTTAGACTGATTAAGAACATGACTCGACAAGAATTTATTTAACAAAGCTGTATTAAGTGTACGTTTTTTTGGCAAGGGTTATTGCTAGTGCTCGAATAATTTTGCAGCCGACTGTATGTTTCACAATATCAATGTAAAACAAATAAACGTTCATAAGAAAACATTTGTTAAATAAGGCACAAATCATAAAAAACCATGATTTTTATTACACTCTTTTAATCTATCTCTAAAATTATCAATCTCTTTACATAATTGTTTTGTGTAATAAAACTTGTTTTGATAATTTCGGAGGCATTTTAGAATATCTAAGCTTAAATAAGTCTAAATATAAGCTGTCCAATTATAGTATTAACAATGTATTTAAATACGCGTATGGTATGCATATAATGAAATTTAAATGTACTTTTAGAGATTAATTAAAAATTTGTAACATATACATTTTTAATTCGTATATATATGTGTGTATATGTATGTATGTACGTATACATGTATATATATGTGTGTGTGTGTATTCGAAATAAATTAAATTTATATCTTGCAAAAAGTCTGTTGAAAAATAAATTTTATAAAATCTAAACATTAAATTCGATGTTTTGTCATACATAAGTTAGAAAAGTGAAGTTTACTGAAGGCCTTAAGCTATTTTATATAATTAAATATCATGAGAAAAAAATATTTCAAAACTTTTGATTTGTATCATTAGCTTTTTTTTTTTTTTTTCTAGATGTAATTCTTTGACGTAAATTTAACAGAAGAGCACAGAGTATAGAGTAAGGAAGAAAAGTTCATAAATATTGAATGATATTGACTGTGTTGTCAGCATATTAAAAAATGTTTTATAAAATAATAATGAACGAAAGCAGTTTCTTTAAAACATATCACTTTATTTTTATACTTTAATTGAATTTTGAATCATGAATTTCATAAGCAAGCAACTGAAATAGATTAAAATGTATGAAATTTATACATATCCGAGTGTCCCATAAATCTGTAGACATTTTAAAAAATCATAAAAATTGAAGGAATGGGCCATATTCCCACTTTGGGTTCGAGGCTATAATAATATCAGCTGGTTAGGCAAACAATCCTCAAATCTACCATAGCAAAACACTGTGGCTCGCAAATTTTTATCTTTTGCAATATTATTTATAAGAGTTACGGATTATATGAAATTGAAGTAAGAGTGATATAGTGATAGCTTTGTTTTGTTTTTAATCCAGTTTTAGTAATATACTTTAATATTAATCAACATATGTAATATTAAAAGTTGCCATGTGAACTGTGGCGATGTTAACAAATTTAAATGAATGTTCCATTTAATAATTCTTTTATTAAAGTGATTGGAATTCTAATTATTTAAGCTTTGATGTCTATATATATATGTGTGTGTGTGTATAAAATGTTCTTATTAATCTTTTATTCATTATATATATATATATATATATATATATATATATATATATATGTGTGTGTGCGTGTGTGTGTTCGTGTGTGCGCGAGTGTGTGTGTGTGTGTGTATACATAAAATGTTCTGCAATTTTACGATATAGAATAGTCTTAACTTTATCATTCGATTCAGTTGTTTACATTTCTCTTTTGTTCTTGTTTGAACAGATATCTTATTATTAAGTTTCACTGGAGAAATATTTAGGAAAATGTTATGCCTAACAATAAAATGGCATCTTGAATCTAATTTGTTTACAAAATATCGGCCACGTGTTTGGCGATTTTACCTACTGTGACGTCACAGGAATATTGTCCAGTGTTAGAATTGAACGTAAATTGCGAAAATGTTACTTTCGTTAAGGAATTTTTTTTTTCTTAAAGAAAGAAAATACTTAAAGTTTCCGTTAATAAGGGGTGTTACATGAATGCGTAACGTGAAATATACAAATTATATTCCTCTAAATTTCAGGGTTTTACCATTAACTTAGCTTATTTCTTATTTTGTTTCCTACTTGTGCGAACATGAAGTTATGATTGCGATGCTGACTTGGTAAATAAAGCGTTATTGGTGAAGATGTTTTTTATCAGGTAAGGTCCTCTGAATGATGTTGTAGTTAGTGGTGTTGTAACTCGTTTGGAAACTGCAATTTGTGGTGTTGGTGGGCACACAGAATAGAGTTTATATGTCTGTAAACATTTGCATGCAAACGCATGCAGTTTTTCACGAAAATGTGTCATTTGCTACCGTACCGCGCCCTTTATTAACAAAAATTTTTTTTTTTTTTTTTTTTTCCCCTTCAAAAAAAAAAAAAAATAATAATAATAATAATAATAATAAAATAATAATAATTGTCGGGAATCCCACCGTTCATTCTTCTGATTTCTGGCGCGTGCCTCTTTTTCATGATTGCACCACTCTTTCGATTTGAAATGAGAAGTATTCGAGAAAGGTGCTTTTTAGAATCAGAACAGAACAGGACCTTGAATAGAGAAGGGGCTACGTGAAGATCGCTTTTGTTTTCAAACGCCACGGTCCCAGAAAAGTACTATTAAAAGTTTTAGAACTTAAAAACTAAGAATCAACATTTATCAGAACTATTTAGCATTTAAGAACTTTAATGTTAAGAAACAATTTAATATTTAATTGTAAATACTGTAGATAGTTTTTGTTTATGTTTTCGTTTTACGTGTATGCTAACAAAGCATTAAATTTCGTTTTCTCATCTAAGCAGTGCTAGTTTCATAAAGTTTCTTTAATGGATAATAGCTGCCACCTTCCACATCCGGACCTTTGTGATAGAAGCTTTCAGGTGAGACCCATCCGTATTTTATTATTTAAGAAGTGAATATTATTTAGAAGAATTATATTTTTATTAGAAAATTTAAGAATGTAAGAAAAGTTAAGATGAAAAATATGCTGTATCGGGTCTGTAAGAAGAATAATTAAGTTTTAGATCAGAAGATCTGGTACAGCAATAATAATAATCCATCTTCACGAGAGAATTTTTTTTTTTTTTCAAACTGCGTTCAATTCTAACAATTTCTTCAACTTTTTGAATTTTTATGAACTTTTGAAATTTCGACAGACGTATGGGATAACCGGTATATATACAGATGGCTGAAAAAATAATATGAACACTTCCGCTTTTTTACGTTTTGCCAAATACCTTGAACAGTTCTTTAGGAATCATCTTGAAACTTTCGTACTGTAAAGAATATGTTTGTGATATCCCAATAAGATACGAGATGGCCCTACGAGTCCATAACTGGACATTGACCCGCCAGTCGATCCGCCCTATTTGTTCAAGTTGTTATATGCGATACAATTACGCTCTGCAAAATTTCAAATGACACTCTATAAGGCATCCTAAAGAAAAATAAAAATGTTTTTTCGAGATTTTAATTAAAAGAAATTTGTCAGATGCTGGTCAAATTAAAGTACATTCTACGGCGATTGACTGGCTTTGGAGTGAACGTCCGCCATATTTGTTCAATGTCCAATCTCTCTCTTTCCAGGTCCATAGTAGTAAGCATAACTGTTGCCTATGTAACCGTATCACGTGACCAGCGAGAGTGTTGAATGCCGCGCGATTCTCAGAATGAGCCAGTGTATGTAATGTCATTTGAGCTGGCGGTTCTTCCGCTATGTAAATATATGTAATAAATGTTGTGTCTATTAGAGCAACTCAATTCTTGAAGTAAATACACTCACCAAATAAATAACTACTAAGTTATTATAATGTTATACTTCGTATTTTTCAGCTAAAGTTGTGTCATGAAAAGGAAGAGGGAACCAGTAAAAAATTAAACAAAAATCAAATGTTTTGGATCACCCTGTAAAAGGTATTGCTTTATATGCGTTTTGGCTGTAGCATGTGATTATGAGGGCTTTTCTCATTATCTGTATAAAATTTTATGAGGCTACCACATATATACATGGATATATAACAGTTTCTTTAAAAAATGGCAAAAACAATTTATACTTTTTTAATTATAACACGTAGGGTATTAGACCGAGTGCAAAGCTTTTTCAGGAAATATGGCATATTACATTAGACACAGCCTACAGCAATCAGAATGAAAAAAATTTAAATATCTTACGAAATACGAGCACTTTTACTAAAGAATTTTAACTACGCATGCGCAAGCTTTATAAAAATTACATTTGCATAATTTAATAGACAAAGGTATTGAGCAACTTATATAAAAACCACAAATGAATATCATAAAATTGAAAACGTTACCAGAGATAGAATAAACAGAATTTAAGTTAAAAAAAAAAAAAAAAAAAAAAAAAAAAAAAATGTTAGGGGGTGTATCAATATTTATTTACAAACAGCGAAAACACTGTAATGTCATTGGGCATTGATAGAATCAAAATAAAAATGTGAGTAAAACCCCTTATAGTTTAGCTTTAATTTTTAGAGAACTGAAATTCTATTTATTCTATCTCTCGTAACCTTTTGAATTTACATGATATTTGCTTGGTGTTTTTCCTATAAGTTGCTCAATACCTTTGGCTATTAAATTATGCAAATGAAATTTATATACATCTTGCGCATGCGTAGTTAAAAACTATATAGTAAAAGTGCTCGTATTTCATAAGATATTTAAAATTTATTCATAATGATTACTGTATACTGTATCTAATGTAGTATGCCATATTCCCTGAAAATGGCTTTGCACTGGGTCTAATACCCTACGTGTTATAATTAAAAAAATGGAAATTATTTGTACAGTTTTTTAAAGAAATCATTGTATCTCCATGAATATATGTGGTAGTCTCATAAATTGTGATACACATGATGAAGAAAAAATCATAATCACATTCTATAGCAAAACGCATTTAAAGCATTACCTTTCGCAGGGTGATTCAAAACAATTTGATTTTTGTTTAATTTTTCACTGATCCCCCCCCCCCATTTTTTTTTCATGACACAGCTTTTACTGAAAAATATGAGGTATAACATGTTTTTTACACAACCGAAGTTTCAAAAGGATTTCTGAAGAACTTTTCAAGTTATTTAACAAAACGTAAGAAAAAAGCGAAAGTATTCATAGTTTCTTGTCAGCCATCTGTATACATAGATTTTTTTTTTTTTTTTTTTTTTTTTTTTTTTTTTTAAGGATTCTAAATTTTAATTGTTAACCACACACACACTTATATATATAGAGAGAGAGAGACAGATAGAAAAAAAGTAGAATTTAAGAACTGAAAACTATGCATAATACTGGTAAAAATCAAACATAAAAATCAGCAATAGCGTATTAAATGAAGATTAATCAAAAGTTCCTAAATAAATCAAATGATAATAAAATAGTTGAATAACTTTGAAATAATTTCCTTCTGCAATATCATTATCAACGAAAATTATTGCAAGAAGTAAATAAACTGGGATGTTTCTGATAATAGCAATAAATAAATACTTCAATGTACCGCTATCGATATCTCAGTAAAAATAATAAGAAGAAGAGCCGAAAAATATATGAATGATTTCCGAAAAATTAATAATTAAAGACAGATAAAAAATGTATTAATATTTTTATAAATATATATATATCTAATTATAAAAAATAAGTTCTGCTTTACGGATGGTGTACGATCATCTTATAACAGAAAGAGGGAGTTCATTTGAGTAACGAATATCCTTTATTAAGTTCTAAAGATGCAGTCACAATAGATGATGCAGTCAGGGGCCGGTTGTTCAGACATCCGGAGCAGTATATCACGGAAAAAGGTGCTGATGGCCGGCAGTTTCGGCGAACCCCGAAGGGCGCCGCGAGTTTAGCTCGTAAACTTTTACATGATGGAGTCTCAATTAAACGTCAGTTTACTTAGCAAGTGATTATCGTAAAAATGCCGCGATTTCTCGTGTTCTCCCGCTTAAATACTGCATATTTCGGCGGGAACCGAAACTATTCTTATGAATGATTATTGGATAATTAGCTAATCTAAAACACGCTTACCTTCTCTCATTGGTTGACCCGGATATCTGGGGTTTAGTATTTCGCAATGCTTTGCCGCTTATTTCGACTATTGCATAATTTTGATTACAAAACTTATTCTGAAATCAGATTCCTGCGCTATGAAGCTATGTTGAGAAACCAACTTTACCTGGACACTCAAATAGAATTCTCATAAAATTGTTCTTAAAATTAAGATTTATTCTCAGATATTAATATTACGTTGTCACATAATATTAATTTAAAACTAATTTAGAATCTTGCTTATTTTATCCTTTCATATATATATACATATATTACTCAAAATATAATGCGCAATATTGAATCAATAAATGAAAAATGTCAGGAAGCATGAGCAAAATTTAATTCATATGAACTGTTTCATCAATTGATTTGAACTGTTGAAACTCTAGGAAAATAGTTAGTTGTAGCATGATTATCGATTAATCGATATTATAACAAAAAAAAAAAAAGTAATCTATTTAATTAACAAATTCAAAGTAGATAATAATTAAACATATATACTAGTATATATTAAAAAGATAAATTATTTGTAGAATAGTTTATTATTATTTTAAATTGAATTATCAAAATTATCGATAAGCTAACACATATTCTATGATACGAAGACCATCTCGTATTCTGAGACATCAAGGCCATTTTCTGAGGGGAAAAAAATCTTCAGGAGGTTAAGCACCAGCGGGCACTTCTTTGTACGATCATGAAAGGTCGCGTGTATTTTTCATATACACTAGTTATGAAACATCTATTTCCGAGTTTCTAAATATTTTATTTATACTATCACCATTTGACAATTAATAAGAACATTTAATTGTAACATTTATTCATTTAAAAAAAATCTAAAACAGTGAAAATTAAAGCAGAAAATAAATATAAAATAATGAAAGAAACATCAGAATTATCTGAAATGAAAGTAAAGCCTATTTTAGTTAATATTTTGTCATTTTTAATGAAAAGTGTAAAGTTAAAAGTAAAATAATAATAATAATAATAATAATAATAATAAATACTTAAAATAATAATTCTTAAAGTAAAAACATTTCTTTTTTTTTTTTTTTTTTTTTTTTAAACAGAGGAAAATCAAATCAAATATAAAAAAAAATTCATCTGAACGGCAGCGCGTATTTCTCAAATACAAATAGCAACTGTACAGTTTCATATTAATGTCTCGAAGGTGAAAAGATAACTGAAAATAGATCAATATGTACTGAGACAATAGCCAATGTTAGGTGTACCAAATGCTCTCTAGTTTAAAGATATACAACGAATTAAACCTCTAGTGTATCTCTCACATATAAGCTCCCGCTGAAAGGTTGAAAGTCACAATACATTCAATGTTTTTCACAGCATTATTAGGTAAACAATTGTAAAGGAAATTCATTATAGTATAATTTATAACAGACCTACTGTTTGCAATGATTATACATGCAGTTTATTATTATTTGTTTTTAAACCTAAAGTTTGCAAATGATTAAATATAAAATAAAATAAATTATTTTTAATATCAATAAAACGTTAAAATTACTATTAAGGGATATAAAACTCAAAATTTTCAATAAGAAAAATAAAAGATTTGTTATAGAATTGTATATTAAAGATGTCATTAGGAAACAAAATGAAATATATATATATATATTTAAACCAATTTTCGAAACTTACTTTATATATTTGTAGAAATCCAATGAGTGATAAAATATTTTGTACGAAATTACTTTACGCAATTATATAAATTAGTGTGGGCCTAAACTATTTAATAATTGCAAATGATTAATGCTAGTGATTAAGATTGTTTTATAACAAAATAAATAAACGTAAACTTAAAAATCATAAATTTCTATTTTTCAGATTGTTCACAACTTTCTCATGCTCTGCAATTCTATAAACGAAAGATAGATTCATATTATATTCTAAGATCAACAAGATAAGACAATATATTTTAATTTACTTTAAAAATAAACTAAAATAGGTTTATTTATTTATTTATTTTTGATATATAATTATATTTGAAGGAGCCACCGCCACGTACAACCTTTCGTTTGATTATAGTACCTACAGTTATTAAAAAAAGAAAATCACAGCTGTTATTAATTTGCTTTTAACCTTCCCAATCTTGATCCAATTTTTAAGCGGGAACCTAATACGAATTTCAAAATACCAAATTTGAATTTCCTGCAATTTCTTGCTATAATTTTAATATTTTTATATAATAATATAATATTTTAATGCTTATTTTAATATTTTTTATAATACTCGCTGACAAAACAGACAAAGTATTAGAAAGTTGGTGATAATAGGAGATGACATATGTGAAAAATATATTTTTTTAATATACACTGCAAACACTTTCGATGTATGACGTTCTTTCGAATATGTAAAGAAATACTTGATTGATTCTCTTGTAACATCAGGGATATAATTAGCGTACTAAACTTCATTATAATCCAGTGAAATTGCATTCCTTTTTGTGTTAAGCTTTTAAAACAATGTTTGAGAGTAATCGTGTATGCAATTGGTCTATCTATCTGTTGTTTGTCCTTCTGCTGCCCGTTGTGAGATAATTTAGTAAAGAACATTGATGTTCAAACAATGGAACGAGGAACGTATTGTTAATACACAGGCCTACAAAAATGAAGTTGACAAAATTTAATTTGATGATTTCAGCTAATCTTTATGTTTTTTGATATGCTGAAACCGAAAATGCAGCTCATTTTTCTCTATCACGTATAGATTTTTGCCAATACAGGGTATTTACCGACACGATTTCTTACATATACCATCATAACAATCGGTTGGTTGGTTGGATAATGTGGTTTTAAGTCGCGCTAGTACTTCACAATCACAACAATAGGCATCAATGATTAATTAATCATGGAAACATGTTATAAAACTTAGTGTATAAATATGTTGGTGGAAGAGTAATCGAAGATAAGCAGGCACCCTGTATTGGCAAAACTCTATACGTGATAGAGAAAAACTGGCTTCAATTTCGGTTTCAGCATACCAAAAAACATAAAGATGAACAAAAATTATAAAATCAAAATTTTATATGTCGACCAATGTAATCAGTGTGAATCATAGGATTTTTCGTTCTCGTTTATTATAAACCTCTATTATTTTGAAAAAATAAAGTAGGTGATGGGGGGAAATATCAGTGAATTTTGGATTACCAATAAAATTTCATGCAAGTTAAAACTTTTTTTTTTCTTTTTTCAGACCTGTTGGATTTAAACTCGTAATATATTTAATTAATAAGAATTAGTGTGTATTTTAAGAAGGTGTATATTTTAAGAAGGTGTGTATTTTAAGAAGCAGAAAACTATACTATAAATGGGCTTTATTCACTATGAAATTTTACTGATAATAATTTAAAACGGTAGAGAAAGGTATTTTTAGCCGTTTACGCTCAGAATTAATTTACTCACTGTAATACATTATCAGTTATATAAGATTTATAGCGTTACGGTAGTAGAATTTTGCTAAATTACAATGAAATATTTCATTTACACTAAACGCGTTTGAATCAAGTATATAAATAAAGGCGAAATTTAACTTTTGTAAGCGCGAAAAAATAATCAAAATTTGTTTAGTAAAAATATTTCTATTAGAGTGATAAATATGTGTTTTTAGTAAGAAGGAGTGACTTCTGTTATGAAATATTCAAAACAACATTCTTCATACGAATGCATTATGAACTTTTATATGGTACTATTCCAGAATAACAACAAGTTATCATTATTGAAAATATGCTACAATAAAATTTCGTTCTTACTATTAATAAGTTTTAAATTGTATAATATTTACATGGTTCGAACGGCCACGCCTTTTATCAAGGACTATCCCACCAGTATTTTTCTGTAATATATTTCCTTTTAAGTTTTAGGGCTTTTTTAATATGAAAATTAGCTAAAAATTAATACTGGTGCAGAAAATTAAGAAAATTCAAGGACTGTACGAACTATGATTTAAAAATATATATATATCATCATGAAACGTATATATCTAATGAAATTTAATAGAATTAAATGTTATTTTAAAATTAATAATAATAATAATAATAATAATAATAGTAAATATTTTCAAGGAAATTAAAAATTTAAATTAAATTTTTAACGATGTATTTTTAGCAAACTGATTGCACAAGAACTTTCATATAGTAATTAAGAGTTATAATACATTCAAAAGAATAAAATAGGGTTTTCCTTTTTTATTTTTTATTATATTTCTTTCTTTCTTTTTATTTATTTATTTATTATTATTATTATTATTATTATTTTTACGGAAATGTTTTTGAATCGGTGATGATGAAAAAATAAATGTAAATTATACATTCACCGCTTTGTTAAAAAAAAGAAAAAAAATCACAGTTTTTCTCATAAGAAATTTAATATATTCTAAAATTAATTCAAATCCATTTCATAAATGTCTAAACCTTAATATAATATTTAGAAAGAACGAGTGCATAATTTGAAAAAATCGAAATCCTGCCCTTTCAAGTTAATACGTGAAGGAGTTTTTCACAGCCGTGAAACAACTACCTGTCGCGGCTTTAGAAATAGGTGTCGCTGCGGATGCAGTTGCCGGACTTGCATCTACTGTAGATATCTTTCACGCGCTTCTTCATTCACTTCTTCCGCTGCGCGCAAAATTGTTGGAATACTTGCAACATAAAAGCGCTTAATTTTACTCTGCAGCGTTGTAAGAAATATGTAATTAGTTGAGTGCAATGCAGAGATAATATAAATGACGTAATGAAGTTCTTTAAAGCGGTAAGTACGAGCTACTTTATTTTAATTTTTAAAGCATACTTTTTCACAATTTAAATTTTTTTGTAGTAATATTTTAACGTTTCGTCGTAGATCTTTTTCTTTTTTTTTTTCTTAACGTCAAGCTTATATTTTTTGCATTTTGTTTTTCTTTGAAATACTTTTAATATTTTTAAGCATCTTTTATATTTATATTGTGTAATCGTTGAAATTATTTTTTATGTTATTATTATTTGCTATTATAATTACTATTTTATCACCACTTCCGACAACTGCTTTTGATTGAAAAACTATATGAAGAGAATTTTTTCTTTTAAAAAAATATATATTTTATTGCAACATTATTTTTTAGAACATAAAATCTATAACATTTTATTATAGTACATCAAAAATTATCTTTCTCTTCTTCACAATTTCTAAATTTATTCGAAGTTTAAAATTAATATCAGCTTGTTATTTTTCTCAATATATATATGATTTCTAATATCTTATTAGTAATAATTATTTTTAGCAAATATTTATAATTTTGTTTTGATTTTGTAACAAAATAAAAAATAAAAGACAAAATGTAAAAAATTTCAAAATTGGTGTATATAAATGTACAAACCGCTGAATTATTTTGAGTATTAATACTTGTTGTTAAAACATTTCAAATTTTCTAAAGTTAGTTACATTTTATTTGATAATAATTTAATATTATAAATGTTATTGGTATTCCAGAATTCTTCACAAGTTCTATTTCTTACAACGCTATTGTACATTTTTTCTTAATTTAAATAACTTTTCAACTGCTGTTACTTCATTAAATTTACTGGCATTAAACTATGGGTAAATTATTAAATTATTGTTGTACGTTCAAAGTTAATTTTTACGTATTTATTAATGTATAAATTAAGTTTGTATGATGCTAAAATCACCACTTGTGTTTTTAAAACACATTGAAATTCTGCATGTTTTATTAGCGTTATTTTTTATTTTCTTATTTAATGAAGTATTTCTAACCATTCTATAAAAGGAACAAAGTATAACTAAACTTTAAATAAAAAAACAAATCTGGTGTGAAACAACCACACGACTTCCATTACTACTATTACACGTATTATATGTCTTTTTTAGAAATAATGTGATCAAAAGACATAAAATTGACCTAGCGAAGTAGCCACCTAACAAATTTTCTGTAAGAGAAAGTTGATACACCCCCCCCCCCACACACACATATATATGTATATATATATATATATATATATATATATATATATATATATATATATATATATATAAAGACATGTAAATCAGTGTTTATATAGCAATTTAAGAAAAAGAAAGAAAACAGAGATAGAGTTATTTTTTGAGGCATCAATTTCCAAGATCAAATGCTAACCAACCTAATCCGGATGACTGTTAATTTTCCTATAATAATGTAATGCATGAGGAACAATATTTAAAATGGATTTATGTAACAGTTTTAAAAATAGTTAGAACCGTTTTTGAGGTACCAAATTTACCAAATCTTGGCACACTCAACGACAATAATTACAAAAGGATATTAAAAAGGGGGTCAATATGGAGGGTTTAAAATACATATATATATATACATCCATTTTTAAAGGAACGTCCTCGCGAGACCTGAAATTGAGCTATTTATATAGGGCGCCTATCAATTTTCTTGAATTAACCAACTGTATCATTCGAAAGGGCATCTAATAGAGTGTTTAAACAGCAACTTTGAAAAAAACCGAGAGAGCCGTTTTTGAGATACGGACTTACGGTCCCACTTCTGGTTTCTGATGTCCCACTTTTGGTTTTCCATTTTTCACCAAATTTTAGAAAATTCATCTGTACAGCAGTCCTGTCTTAATTCTAAAGTTTCATAGTTCTATCTTTAGTAGTTTCAGAGATATAATGTTCAAAAGATTCCCCACATACATTACACATACACATACACTGACCAATTGCCAAAAACTTTCTTTTCGAACTCATGAGGCCTTGAAACAGGTAAATCAGGTGAAAACTCGACATAGAATTTTTGGACCTAATACAATACTTCCATTACCTACGGTAGTCGGGGTAAAACACGTGCGTTTCAAAAGTTTATTGTCTATATTTTTATACGGGAATTATTTCTTTACTTCGAAATGATATACTTTTTAAAGTATGTTATTTACCTACGTCTTTTATAAACTACTTATATAATATATATATTTGATAATTTACCCTTAATATATTCAATTTTATATAATGCTTAGTTAAATTCTTATTTTCATGAAATTATTCATATTCTTCTACTTCAATTTTGTTTCTTGATACAATTCAACTTGTCTCTTTATCATTTGCTTGTTAAGTTCCCCATATTTATACTTTGTACTGTATTGTTATTTTTTTTTAGTTTCATTTAATTTTTAATTCTAAAAATTAAATTTTTATCATAAAGTTCACTCTTGTTTTTTAATTTGATGACATTGTCGAGTACTGATTATAAATTTTTGCTAAAATCCTTCACCGTTTCAGAAAAAAAAAAAAAAAAAAAATATATATATATATATATATATATTATTCACCTTAACAGTCATAAGTACCCTTGATAAAATTATTGCTGTTTTTGAAACTTTTCCAGAGTTATTTCAATATTTTTCATATTTTTAGTATCTTCAAGATAAGTTATGCATTTTTCAATCTGTAATCATTAGTGGTTGTGGTTATATTTAAAATTATTTATCTTGATATATTTTTCGTTTTTTCGCATTGTCGGGATAAAATATGAAATGCCGTACTTATATCGACATAGAAATCATCACTATAAAAATAACTTTCAGTATGAAAGATAAAATTTCAAGATGAAAATAATTCACGCAGAATTACAGAGAGAAAATGCATTAGAATCCTTAGAGCATTAGCCACATTTTTATTTCGGGCATTAGAGCATAATTATGTTACATCATTATAATGTTGAAATACCGGGAATAATATATATATATATAATAAATATTAAGATTTAAAAAAAAGCATTATAAATAATAAAAATATGTATAAACTACTTTACCAGGAAGTGACTCAGAATCAGAACATTATATCAGATGAATGATATAAGAATAGTTATAAAATACTATTACTATAATAAATATCTTAGGAATATACAAATAGATATTGCACGAAAGCAGTATAAATCTATTTACATAATACACACACACAATAATAAGAAGTATATAGCTAAAATTTAGCACATATTACAGTCGGTAACAAAAGTGTTTGAACACTAGCAAAAATTCCTATGTAAAACAAAATACACCTAATACTGCTTTTTTTTTTCAATAAATCCTTGTCGAATCCTGTTCTTAGTCAGTCTAAGAACAGGATTCGACAAGGATTTATTTAGCAAAACTGTATTAAGCGTACTTTTTCTTTAACACGCTTTTATTAACTTCACCTGTATGTATGTTTGTAACCGCTCTGGGAACAAACAAAAATCTATATTGTAAAAAAAAAAAAAAAATTCTACGTGAACGCTGTAGCCGTGAGGTAAATCACCGCGCTGCGAACCTAATGGTCTAGCGCTCGAGCCAAGTCAGGAGAGATTTTTTAAAAATGGTTTTTGTTTAATTCTAAATTATTTTAATTAAAGATTTAAATGTTTGTCAATGTTATGGTGTGTCACTCACACGATTTTCTCTTACCCTGCATTTTAATACTAAGTTAGATATTTTGTGCTTTTTAGTTCACATTTCTATAAAAGTGTGTTCTTTAATTTTTTAAAACTATAAGATTATATATAGGAAAATTTGCTAGTGTTCGGACACTTTTGTTACCGACTGTACGAATAGAAGTTTAAAATTTTAAAATGTTCTTAAATAAAGAAAGATATATTTTTGCATACTTTTGTAAAATCTAAGAAATGTACAAGTTATGTACTTCGATAAATCTTCGTTTTAAAGAAGAAAACATCCTTAACTGTTGAGTTAGTCGAATTATATATAAAGAAGTTTGATCTGCATAAACAACAGTTTGAATTAAAAACGAAAGTGATTTAGCATGATTTTAATAGACTACGAATAAATCAAAAGCTTGACTTGATTTAACGAATGTATCCATAAAAAAATAATAATGATTAACGAATAAAATTAGAATTAGAATTATCAGGTATGATTTCATTAGATTATGAATACCCGAACGGTTTGACTTGACTGCATGAAAACGAATATGTTCCGAGAGAGCTAAAAATAATAATAACAATAATAAAAAAAAAGTTCTCTTTCATCACGTGACCGTCTGGTTTCCTGTACTGGCGCCCGCACTCCGATTGCTTCAACAGGCTGCGCGGCGGGGAAGGCACCGGGGCAGGAGTCGACATACTTGGAACAGGGATGACAAGTTGCTTGACATATTTGCTTGTTTTGGCTGTTGGTTGAGGCTCTGCAGATGTTGTGTAGTCCACCTGCTCCAAAATGTCGCTTTCGTCTGTATAAGAAAATTACACCTAGAAGAGAGACTTAAAAACATGAAAGTTAGTGAGGTTTCTGGCAATTTTAATGGTAGTATAGACTTCACTGCCAAACGAAGATAAATCAAGCATTGTCTCATGACTGGTTTAACAGTGCATCGCCCGTGAGCGATCCAAAAGTTTTTTGGAATAAGAACCACACTAAATAAGATTAAATTAGAACCAGCATGAGCACTTAAGTAGTGATAATGTGTGGTGTATAAGGATGTAAAGTGGTGGGATTCCGGTAACAAAATTTGATGTTTTTCTTGGAGGTTCAGAGCGAGTGGAGGTTTAGCGAGTGGAGGTTTAGAGCTTGCAACAAGGGTATTGTAAAAAGATTGTTCCTGAACTGCAACTGAATGTAGAGTGTACATGGGTGGTATTTTATGGATGTGGAGGTCTTTAGTAGGGGAATCTTGATTATCTAAAATTTTCTGAAGTGCGAGATTTTCCTTATTTAACATCGTATTTTCATTTTTTAGGGTATTTTCAACTTTATAGCTCAGGAGGTGTTTTCGAATATCAATAAAACGATTTGGACTCAAAGTCGCAGAAATCGGTACTCTTTTAACAGGGCTTGAAAAAGGTAAATGAGAATTCGCAGGAAAGTCAATGATCGAAGTATTTTCAGACAGATTTTTCTCTATAAAAACATTAGACTCATAAGCAGATAATTTTTGACAGTTAATTGGAATATCAGATGATTTAAGAGTAGAGACTGGTTCTAGGGACAGAGTTTTATCACATTTTTCACCTTGTATTGATGTAGAATTATGATTAACATTGTCGACACCCTTTTTGGCACCGTGAAGGGTTAAATCAGACATGCGAGCATTTTGCACTAAACCCACAAGTGAGGGACAGGAATGATGTATAGAATTGGTAGGTGGGATAGGAGGAGCTGCTCGGATACAGAAGTTAACAATGGGTGCACAAGCTGTTTCGTAGGTGACACTGTTTAATTCATAGACTGATAATGGATCATTGGGATATTCTTTCGAATTTGTTGTTTCAGAGTTTGCATTTACCACAGCATGATGCGGTAAATAATAATGTGGCGTTTCACTAAATTTGTTTTGATTTAATTTTGTCATATGACCCAAAGATTCGTTCATGAAATTCGAATACTCCACATTTAATTGTGGATTCCCTTTAAGTTTATTTTCAATGGAAAGAAATCTTGAAATAGCACCTGACTTACTGTCACCTAGTGCCTTATCTGGCTTAAAAGGTAGATGAACTGCATATTTTCCCTGCGTATTCCTTTTTGTTTTTGTGAAATAAATATTTTCTACAGGCTCATTTTCTAAATTTTTTGTATCTACATTTTGTGTGGATTCTCTATCAAAAAAATTTTTCAATGTATTATTTAAGTCATCATCAACAGTGATGTGACAGAAATTTAAGTTTGTAAAATGAAGACTTTCGACTTTTCCTGAAAGGAGGTAACCCAATTTAGTGGGAAATGCTGTAGGAGTTCCAGCTGGCCCTTGAATTGGACTGTCATTGCAGATTGAGGCGACTATTTCTGCCCCAAGAAGAATATCGATGGGACCACTAACGTAATAATTGGGATCAGCTAGTTGTAATCCCTGTATGTGTGGCCAATCGTGTTGCGGTAGTTGGAAATTAGGGAGAGGTGAGGTAAGCCTATCAACTATAAAAGCGCTGACTGAAAATGACTCCGACGAAAAATGCGGAGTGAATTTAAATTCTGTTTCGTTGAGAGCAGTTTCTGCTAAAACGCAATTAATCCCTATTATACTATGCGACGTGCTCCGTAAGGGCAAATTTAGTCGCTTAGCACATTCCTTAGTAATTAATGAATTTTGACTAGCATTATCTATCAAAGCTTTACAATGAATAATTTTTCCTTTATTCGATTTAATTTTAATTAGGGCCGTTGATAATAAAACATTACTAGAATAAAACTGAGCACTATTTGAAACTGAGGTGTCTGGCGATACATGATTCGCCCTTTCAGAATTTGAATTTCTACCATAAACGTGCAGCAGTGTATGATGTTTTTCTGCACAATTTTTACAATTAATGTCTATCCTACAATTCTCCAGCCTATGATTTTGGCGTAAACAATTTTGACATAATTTATTTAATTCAACGAATTTCCATCTTTCATTAACCGGTTTTGAATTAAATGTCGGACATTTAAATAGCGCATGATGCTCATTACAAAGAATGCACGTATTTTCCCTTTTCACAATTGTACTCAGTACATTATGTATATTTTTCGAATTAGTGAATTTTACGTCTTGTTTACATTTTATCTCTTCAACACCGCGTGCTTCGCGCTCAACGAATTTCCTAAAAAGATCAAGATCAGGCAATTTATCACTGTCCAACATTAATTCCCATCTCTGTTTTAACGATTCATCCAATTTCCTCATCATGAATTTTATTATAATTAAGTCGCTTAACGCATTAGAATCTAAACCCAAAGTTTTTACGTTTCTGACGGCTTCGTTACAAGTACCTAATAACTCAAGTAAAGTTTTAGCATTGTTTGCTTTTACAATTTTCATAGAAAATATTTTGTTAATTTGACTCAATGCTAATTGTCTTTTATTTTCATATCTTTCATTTAATATTTCCCAACATTCATCTAAATTTTCCTCTTTTAGAGCGAATCCTCGAATTAATTTAGCTGCGTTTCCGCGCACTGAAGAATGTAAATATTGCAGTTTTTCAATTTTGGATAATTGATTATTCTGTAGAATTGTCGAATTAAAAATTTCTTTAAACAAAATCCAATTTTCGGTTTCACCAAAAAATCGCGGAAGATCAAATTTCGGTAATTTAATAAGAGACGATTTTCCATTTTTCTCATCTTTATTTTCCGCGTGAGTATCTGAATCGCACGCGTTTACTTTTGTTTTGTCCTCTAATTCCACCAGTAAATCAAAAACCATTCCCCTATATCTCAAATACATATCCATATAATCCTCATTCTCTTTAGCGGATAAATTTTTAAATATTTCCGCGATTTCATGATCATACGATTGAACTTTGGTTTTTAATAATTTAACTTTAGATTGTTCATCTTTACTACACCCCTTTACTCTATCTCCAAAACTATCGATTTCCTTACATAAATTTTCAAATAATAAAACTAGATAATTTCGGCATTTTAGAATATATAAGTTTAAATACACATAACTATAGGCCTTCGAATTACAGAACAAACATTCAAGAACAAAAATAAATCATTTTAAGAATAAATGATTACGAATAAGAAAAGGAATAAGAATATCAAATACATATTAAATATATATAATTTTTTTTATCATCGATACCTCAGGGCTCGAATACGGACCAAAAACATGTTGAGTTAGTCGAATTATGTATAAAGAAGTTTGATCTGCATAAACAACAGTTTGAATTAAAAACGAAAGTGATTTAGCATGATTTTAATAGACTACGAATAAATCAAAAGCTTGACTTGATTTAACAAATGTATTCATAAAACAATAATAATGATTAACGAATAAAATTAGAATTAGAATTATCAGGTATGATTTCATTAGATTATGAATACCCGAACGGTTTGACTTGACTGCATGAAAACGAATATGTTCCGAGAGAGCTAAAAATAATAATAACAATAATAATAAAAAAAAAGTTCTCTTTCATCACGTGACCGTCTGGTTTCCTGTACTGGCGCCCGCACTCCGATTGCTTCAACATTAACAATAATGCATAATAATACCAATAATAAAAATTCGCAACCCTTTTTAAAATATGTCATTTCGTTATATCAGGGTGATTAAGCTGTATTAAAATAATAAACTGTTTTTCAGAAATCACTATAATGTAGAAATTGTTAAAGATGTACTGTAGTTAGAAATGTTATTTTCAATAGGATGTGTATTTTTTAAATGTCAAATTCTCAGTAGTTTTTATGAAATAATTGTAATGAAGGGAAACGTGCGATTTAAGTAATGGTAATGTATAATTGGCGCATCTGAAAATATTAAAATCTTCCTGATTTTTTTTTTTCTTTTTTTTTTTTTTTTTTAATCACGAAAATTATATGAGTTTATTTAAAATATTGGAATATATATTTTAGGCTCAACATTACTTCTAGGTATTTTTTCAATGAGACGCTTTTTTGTTTATTAGTACGGAGGAATATTAATCTCAATCTATGGATAGAACGTTATCACCAGTTTTACGGTGGTTGGACATTTATCGAAATCGAAAATTTATCGAAAATATAGTTGAATAATTTGAAAGTGTATTTGAAAGCGCAATATGTAATTGTACGAAATATTGTTTCATATTATTCATTACTCTCTTAATATAAGTTGTTAAAATAACCATGATTTTTGAAAGGAATTAAATTGTGTTCGCCAGATAATTTGGCAATATTTTGTTTTCTGCCAAGGATGACATATATCAAATCTATTCCGCTGCAACATATTAGTACCTTATATCAGATACTTTATTTAGACACTTGAAAACAAATTTGATTTCAAATTATGATAGAATAGTTATCATTTTTCTTTTAATTAGTATATTATTTGGATATTTATTGCGTAAATATCATCCTTTGAAATGAAATGTTTATGTTTTCAATCGAATATGGAAGTTTGCCATTTTTTTTCTAGAATTTTCAAATTTCAAATTCAAATTTTATCAATTTTACAGCAAAAACAACTTAATCTAACGCATGCATATGATAACTAATAAATATCTATATCCAAATATGGAGATTGAAATCGAGAAATAATATTCCTTGATTTTTAATAATTTCTTACAAAAAATCCAATGGGCGTTTAACATAGGAAAACTTTTTCTTGCATCCACGAACGGCCAGTGACGTCATTACTTCGTTTGCGTATTACGACGTCAGATTTAACGTGTAAGTTTAACATTTCACAAAGCTTTATATGAATTTCAATTTAATTCACGCGCAAATATATTTCTTTTCTTTTCATGTCAAGATATTCTAAAAACAAAAGGAACATATAAATGTTTCTTTTATGTTGGCAGCAGCTAATTTTTTTTTAATATTTCATTATTTCCATTTCTATTATGGCTTTTATGGGGATTTTAATTTAAATGCGCAGATATTAAACTAAAATTTATTTTATCAAAATTAAATATAGCCTATAACAATCAGGGATAGTGTAACTTTGGTCAGCGAAAGAAGTTTTTAAATCGGTTCAGTAGTTTCAGAGATTACCCTCCACAAGCATATAATTTTTTTCTCTTTATATAATAGTATAGATATATCACCATTCATTTTATTTCTAGCAAAAAAAAAAAAAAAAACTTGTAATGTAACATCATTTGTTTCTAGAATTGCTACAACCAGAGAAAGACTTCGTCAAAATTACAAATAATATTCTGCCGAAATTACTGTTTACTGCTTTAAACTAAATTTTAATTGATAATAACAATAATAATAATAATAATAATAATAATAATAATAATAAACACAGGGTGCAGGTACAGTCGGTAACAAAAGTGTCCGACACTTTTGTTACCGACTGTATATAGTCATGGTACATTTTATAATATTGTAGCAAAAGAAGATGATATTGATTTACATCCTTTTTGAATGTGTATTATTTAAGGTTTAAATGTGTAGATCATGGCGGAATTGTATAAGAGGATTTGGCGTACGGCGTATAACCATGCATTGAAAGTGAAGTTAACTACTGAAGATGGCTGCAGGAATATAAGCCAAGGCTACCGCAGGAACCATATTTAGCCTACCAAACATCAGCTAGTACTACTCTATATTATCTATTTGGCAGCTTTGAGACCTATAGTTACAATGACTTTTGTCTCGAATAATCTATATTGCTTATTTTTAGAACAAAAAGGCAGAATTCCTAGGGTGACCAGATTTTTTTAATTGAATTTTAGAACAAATATAGTGACGTCTACGAATTTCGAGAATAAAATAAATAAATCTCCTTAAATTATTAATTTTTAGTAAATTTTTATATATGAAGCACATGAAAGCAAATATTTTAGCTTATTTCCTGTATACATAAGAAATTATAGTGCAAAACGTTAATAACTTTATAACTGGCGTCCTCAAATGTGTTCTAATTTTTTGGGGAAAGATGGTAGTTTTCGAGGACTGTCCTCGGGATTCAGGAACGTCTGGTCACTCTAAAACTTTCTTATATATAGTCGGCAGGAAAAGTATCCGAGCACTAGCAAAAATTCCTATGTAAAAAATGTACACTTAAAACTGTTTTGTTAAACAAATCCTTGTCGAATCATGTTCTTAGATTGATTAAGAACAGGATTGGACAAGAATTTATTTAACAAAACTGTTTTAAGTGTACTTTTTTAACATAGGAATTTTTGCTAGTGCTGGGATACTTTTGCAGCTGACTATAACTGCGTTATTTATACGCTTCTATGATTACGATTTCAGCTTTATGTTTTTCCGGACATGTCATCTCCTCTTATATTAGTCCTCCAAGGTATCATGTGGGGCTATTTTCCTTACCAATGTAAATACATCATATTTGAGCGAACATTTGCATCTATGAAAAAACATTTGCCAAATATGGGATGGATGGATGGTTGGGTTTTACGTCGCACTAGTGCTGCGCTTATGGGCAATCGGCGAAGGTCTGAGAGACACCCCTAGAGGTGGTCCGGAGACATGTCATCACAATTTTGATCTTCCACGGAAGTACAGCGTCTAGAATAAAATTGTACTAAAAAAATTAAGCCTGTCACCAGATGTCATTGTAATCGAAGCTAGTGTCACGACAACAAAATAGAGACTCCCTATTGGTTAATTATATGTTTAGATCACGTGATTAAACTGACGAAACTGGGAAAAGCCAATGAGGTCTTCGATTTGAGCAATATCTTCGATCACAGCGACATCTGGGTAAGCTTAGTTTTTGTAGCATCATTTTAACATCACGGTTATAGGCGATTGCCACACTGTTTATTCTAGACGCTGTAACGGAAGGGATGGCTCTCCCGCTACAGTGACTCCAAGAGGTATAATTTTTGATGGGAACATGGATGACATTGTGGCCACGACAGATTTTACGTGCACCAGCCACCATTAGTGTACACGACGGTCTTTGGCCGGCTCAAGTACCGGAAACGCAATCTTCAAATTACGAGGCCGGCGCTCTACCGACTGGGCTACCGCGGCCCTGCTAAATATGGGAATGTTTTGGTAAAATTCTGATTATTTTTTAGAGTTTGAATAGGACGTAATTCAGTTTGTGTGTAAAGTTCTGCTTTAATTTTATATCAACTAAATGCCTCTCTTACACTGAAGACAATTCATAAATATGTGGCTTATTATAGATGTCCTAACAACTGAAAGTGATATTTTGGTTTGGGATAGTCGGCAGCAAAAGTATCCGAACTCTAACAAAAATTCCTATGTAAAAAAAGTACACTTCATACGGTTTTGTTAAATAAATCCTTATCGAATCATGTTCTTACACTGGCTAAGAGCAGGATTCGACAAGGATTAATTTAACAAAACAGAATTAAGTGTAATTTTTTTTACATATGAATTTTTGCTAGTGTTCGGACACTTTTGTCACCGACTGTATGGTACTAAACAATCTGTTTCTGAATATAACTTTAGAATTGAGTACAACATTCATTTATTCTTATATATAATAATTACAAAAAAACTATCAAATTTTATCAAAAAAACTACATGTGTGTTTACCTAACCATATAAAATTAAATAGTAAGATTTGTAATTACTTTTAAAATATAAGCTACTATGTCATTTATAAATATATTCAAATGAATACAAAACTACACACATCTACAGCTGGCAGAAAAATTATTGAAACACACATCAACATATTCTTTTTTCTTTTTTTCTTTTTAAATTTGATTACTAATTTTTTCATCAACTTACTTTTTTATATACAACATAATAACTAAGATCATGACTCGATAAATAGTTACTTAACAAAACAGTATTACGTGCACATCTTTTAAATACGAATTATTGCTAGCGCTTAAATAATTTTTCTGTCAACTGTATATATATATATATATCTATATCTATATCTATATCTATATCTATATATATATATATATATATATATGTTAGGAATAAATAGGCCCAAATGTATTACTTAATGTACAGGTACAGTAAAGCACATTTAAATTCAAACGAAATAAATTAGACAGGTTTCAAAAGTTTCTTTAATTTTTTTGTTATTTCCACTACTGATTACCAAACTTCCGTTTTACGTTTAATAGTCTTCCAGTTATACTTTCCAGAAAAGTATTAAATTTTTACATGTTATAGAAATATATGAAGAGTATAAAAGAAATCCTACAAATACAAAAAATGAATGTGATGCAAACAAGAACAAATTTATGCTTTGTATATTCTGTCTTTTAATATGAAACATGAACTAAAATACTACAGCTTAATTGAAAAATGCTTTGTCAAAATATAAAAATACAGATAATACTTTTTGACATTTTCAATTGTACTAGAAAATATAAATATAAAACAGAATATAAAAGAAAAAAATATATTATTTTTGCTGAGCTAGGTTAAGGGAATTTTAAATATATAAAAATGTATGTGATATTAACTGCGAATTATATTGTTTATTAATATATATACATATGAATTTTTATGAAACAATATGCGAATATTGAAAAAAAAGAAAAACGTTCGATTTTTTTTTCTAAACACGCTATACAGTCGGTAACAAAAGTGTCCGAACACTAGCAAAAATTCCTATGTAAAAAGAGTACATTTCATACAGTTTTGTTAAATAAATCCTTGTGGAATCCTGTTCCTAGTCAGTGCAAGAACATGATTCGATAAGGATTTATTTGACAAAATCGTATGAAGTGTACTTTTTTTACATAAGAATTTTTGCTTGTGTTCGGACACTTTTGTTACCGACTGTACGTCTAAGTAAATATGTTTTTAGTATTTTATTATTATTATTATTATTATTATTATTATTATTATTATTATTATTAAGTAATTGCTTAAACAGTTAAACATTGAGTAAAATTCATGTAATTAAAAAAATAATAGTCTTTCATATTTTTTGCTAAAGAAGTAAAAATAAATTTTTTCCTTAATTCAGAATTAACTGCGTTTGAAAATAGTTTTAATTTTTAAATAGTCAATATTTGCTTTAACGTATCAGTATATTTTATTCTAACACTAATAATTTTATTAATTTTATTCTTTTGAGACATTCTTCTTCTTTTTTTTTTTTTTTTTTTTTTAATGCATTGCAAATAATGATGCCTTAACCCATTAGGCGCTGGAACAATTGTTTGAGATTTTTTTTTCTCTGCAAGAATTAAGATAAATACATTTTTTTATATTAAATATTGAAGTGCCTATCTTCGTTGGTAATTTCTTCAAAAAGTATGTAATATAACTTCTATTTTATTTTTCAATTATTCAAACAAAGATGTTTGTTTTTCTGCAAAACATCAAAAAAGTAAAAAAATCCGAAAAAGAAACTCATTCCAGTACAGGGGTTTAAAACAATTTATATGAAGTAAAACCGTTCTTTTCTTAAATTATAACAAACAGGGATCAAGAAAACTAAATTAAAAGAGTTTTGTAGTTTTTCAACATCTGTTTTACCCCAATTAGGTGTAAAATCTTCCATTTTGAAACCGTATCATATCTTCTAACAATATATATATATATATATATAATTATTTAAACTGCGCATATGCGATTAGAAATGCACATTGAAACCCAAAATATACGAAAATTCAAAAATTTTCAGTGGGATTCATATAATGGCGTTTATTAGGTTAAAGTAAAAGACATAACAACAACTGAAAAGTCGTTTATGACACGTAAATGTCCTAATATAGAGATTAGACGTAATAAGTATTTTAATTTAAGACACCTGCGTGTCCCAATGGATTCACTATAAATATAAGCATCTTAAGGCGTTAGGTATCTTTGAAAGAAGATAATGTCAGAACTAAAATGACTTTGTTTACAAGAATTCAAAAATACTTTTTGAAACTTGTAAATTTTGGCAGGTCTCGCTTTCCCAGGATGGGGTGTCATTTTGACCCCATTTTGAAGTTAAAATTTAGTTAAGCCCGCCTCATTCAAAAGGTGCGCTAATTCGCCAGATATAGCAAACGTAACCTGTGGAATGTTACAACTTCTTAAAGATACAAAAAGGTGCGGTGCTGGTGGTTTTCGCCAAACGTGCCAAACGGCAACTGAAAGCAACTTTTCTGCAGCAACGTCTTGATCTTGGGAGAGCGAGGATTAAAAATGTTTTTATCTCTCTGTTAGCCACATTAAAATAATTCTACATTTTCAATTTAAAAATGTTTTAATAAAAATGTCAGAGCGAATTTATTGTCGGTGTATAATCTTGTGCAGACAATATTTCTGTGATATAAATACCAGATTTCACGTTGCAGAGAAAAAAAAAAAAAAAAAAAAAAAAAAAAAAACGCAACTTTGAAAACAACTTTGTAAAAAATATTCAGTAAGCAAACTGCTACTTTGGTTGCGTTAAGTGTACCGTCATCAATTTAGAATGACAAGAAATACACTAACACTACCTTTCTATAAATGGCCGGACACTTTCGATTTCAGACGTTTTTTGAAATATCTCAAAAAATACTAGACAAACCATCTTGAATTTTCAGGAATGTGAGTAACATCTTATACCTTATATATTTCATTGAAATTTTGCCCCGAATATAAAAGGGAAATCTGTAAAATATTAAAGAAAAATGAAAGTGTTTGGCATCAGTTGTAAAAAGTATGGCTTGAAATGCGGTCTGGCTGTAGCATGTGATTATGGTGTTCTTTCTTTTTATTGGTATAATTTTTTCTGCCTCTACCGCATACAATCAGCACGATATAACGGTTTCTTTAAAAAATTGGAAAAAAAAGTCAGTTTTTCAGTTATAACACGCAAGGTTTAAACCCAGTTCAAAGTCATTTTCAGGAAATTTGACATACAATATTAGACAGAGCATACTGTAAACAGAATGAAAAAAATGTAAAATAGCTAATGAAATATAAGCATTTTTACTAAATATTTTTAACTGCGCTTGTGCTAGATTAAAAAAAAAATTATTTGCATAATTTAATAGCCAAACGTATTAAACTACGTATACAAATACCCCAAACAAGTATCGTGTCAACTTAAAAAGTTATACGCGATAGAATGAATTGAACTTCACCTGTTCCTAAAATTAAGAAAATGATAAGAGGGGCTTTTCTCAATATTTATTTTCAATCATCGAAATCTGTATTACTGTATATTGAATCAAAACAAAAATGTATGTAAAACCCCTTATAATTTAGATTTTTGTTTTCGAGAGAAACTGAATAGCAGTTTATTCTATAGCAGTTTATTCTAATAGCAGTTTACTCGACTTTTTGAGTTTACACGATACATGTTTTAGGGTTATTTATAAGTAGCTCAATACATTTGGCTATTAAATTATGAAGTTTAGCTGAATCTTACGCATGTGCAGTTAAAAATTCATTAGTAAAAAGGCACTTATTTCATTAGATATTTAATATTTTTCCAGTCTCATTGCAGTATTCTGGGTCTAATACTTTGTGTCAAGTTTTCTGAAAGTGGCATTGCACTGGGATTTAATACCTTGCCTGTTACAACTAAAAAAGTAATTTTTTTTTCAATTTTTAAAAGAAACCTTTACATCTCCGTGATTTAATGCGGCAGATATATAAAAAATTATACAGATAATATGAAATAGCTCTATAATCACATGCTACAACCAGATCACATTTCAAGCATTACTTTTACAAGGTGATGCCAAACACTTTCATTTTTCTTTAATTTTTTACAGGTTCCCCTTTCCCTTTCGGGCAAAACTTTCTCTGATATATATGAAGTATAACATGTTCGTCTCACTCCTCTGAAGTTTCAAGATGATTTATCTAGTACTTTTAAAATATTTTTAAAAACGTCTGAAATCGACAGTGTCCGGTCATTTATGGATATTTAGTGTATGTAGACAGGAAAGTGAATTCTAGAGTCGGAATAGCAGCCAATAGGAATTTAAGAAACTGGAGGTGTTAGCCAGTAGGAAATTAGGATATAGAAAGCAATGGAAAAATGGTAGGTGAAAATTCAAGTTATGTGTATTTTACGTAATATTTCCAACAAACATAGAGAGAAGGTACAACAAAATCCCAATTAATGACATTTTTATGTTTTTTTAAATATGGAAAGCTTCTAGGAAATCGAGTTCATGTAAATGCTTAGGCTGACATATTATTTTAGCTAAATTGAAATTAAAAGTATGATTATTGAATTTTTCTAAGCATTGTTGGGAGAGTAACCATACTTTTTACTTCTTTCTACAATAAATGTGATTGTTATAATATACAACTTTCTACAATAAATATAATAATAATAGTAATATATAATATATAAAATTTCAATAAATATAATATTAGTTATAATAAGTAGTTAAGCTAATTTATGTTAGCTTTATGAAATTAATTTTTCAAAGATTCTAGAGATGTGTATCATATTTGCATGTAATTAATTATGTTTAATATAAATCATAAAACAACATATTTACAGTAGCGAAACTTATTTGGTTAGAAAAAAAAAAAAAAAAAAAATTCGTATTTAAAGCTCCCTCACACTAAAAGAAAAAAAATATATTAAGATGAAAGAAGCAAGTTATTTATAGTGAAGAAAGCGAATTTGTAACTGTATTATCTTGAATGATTTATGTATAACTCCTTTCGTTTTTTGAATTCAAAACTGTTATCTTCCACATTTTTAACTGCACCTTAATGAAAAACAAAAAAATTTCTGGTATTCATGTTCATAGCTTATTAGTTCAAGGAAAAAAAAAATCGTTATCCAAAAATCATACCTGCGACTTTCGCATACATATTTTTGTTATCCATTTTGCAAAATTCTAAACCTAAATGGAATTTAAGGTATATTTACTTTAGCTATATTATCGATAGTTCTATGGCAAAAAATACAGATTAAAATATAATATTGCTATTTGTTTTGCGAATACTGGAGTATGTATTATCATATAAGCAGGTATTGTCGTGTGCCGCAGTGGCGTGACATTCATCTTCGATACCGTTAGTACCGGATTCCAGGACTGTAGGCGGTTCGATTCCGCTGCCGAGAAAAAAATGTTTATGCTTTAAAAACTCTAAAATATCTTTTTAACAGAAGCATAGAATCGTATGAAACCTTTATAAGTTTTTTAGTTATTTAAAAGCCTTAAAAGTACCCTGTTTAATAGATTCACCCGAGAAATCCGCAACAAAATACCCCCTTGTATATACAGGGCGTTTCAGAAAGGACTCTCCAACTTCGAAATAATGTAACTGCGAAACAATGAGAAACATAAATGTGTGAAACAAGTGTTCTATTAGATAGACAGGTCTAGAATTTGTTATACGCCTGTTCGCAGAAATATTTCCATGATTGGCCAATAGGAGACGCCACAAGCACATGATACTTTAAGTGGTACACAGAAGTATAGAAAATCATTCATCAGTCTGTATCATTGCTGACGCGAGTAAGGTAGTTGTATCGAATTACTTCTTATAGGAAATTGAAAAAACACTATGTCGTATTCCTTGGAGAAACGTGTTTTTATTGTACTGGAATACTAACGATTACGGCAAAGTTTGACTTTAAAAAGGAGAAACTTTCAACAAAAACGTAATGTTAAAAAAGTTCCAGATCAGAAAAAAAATTCATAATTTATTCATATAGAAAATTCTAGACCTATTCGCCGACACACTGCTTGTTTCACCTTTCTGTGTCTCGTTATTTCGCAGTTATTTTGTTTAAAAGTTCGGGAGCATTTTTGAAGCACCCTGCACTTATTCCAATAATGTTTAGTGCAGTATAAAGATATTAAATATACGAAATAGAAATTTCTCTTATTTACATAGATTTTTAATAATGATGAATGCGCCTGTACACAAAATATTTCTCCAGTTTAAAAAAAATACAATTCATTATAATAGTGATACTGAGATTTATTTATCAAATGCAGGTCATTAGGCAACGAGCTCTCCAATATTTCTTCATAATGAAGTCCAAACTCTTAAGTGCAGAACACACGTCTAGATGAGCAGCGTCCATGACTTGTCCAGAAGCACACAAAACACAAAAAGGTGATTCAGTCAGATTAAAACGAGACAAATGAGCACGGAGGCAGTCATGTCCAGTCAATAGTCTAAACTCAGCCACAGCAGTAGTCCGAGACACAGTTAGGTTTTAATAGCACCCTCCATGATTCATTTTAAGTAGCACTGGCAGCAGCAATTCGAAAACATTTTTTATAGATACTATTAATTTCAAACTTAGCAGAGTGAAACGACAGGTCTCCAGAAGATCTTAGAAGAATATCCGTGCCTATTTTTTCTAAGAGGTCCGCCATTTCATTTCCCCAAAGGTCACAGTGTGAAGGCACGCAGTGGATGGCAACCTTTGTCTGGATTTTGTTCAGTAGCTCTCTGGAACTCTGAACTCTGGAACTTTGTTTGTCTTAGTTTCTTGCCAAGGCCGGGAGATCAGAACTTGAGTCTGATAAAATTACATCCTTATCAGGAGGGGAGAGATGGGCAGAAAGCGGATATAGGGCCAAATGAATGGCCTCGACATCACCATCATAATGAGTTGCATGAGAGCCAGCATGTAAGTAAAAGGAAAAAATTCACAGAAAACGCCAGCTCCAGCGCCCTGGATGAAATTCAAAAGGGAGCCGTCAGTGTAAATATGAAGCCACTCATATGGAGGATAACGGGTATTAATGATTTCCAAAACGATAACACGAAGAACAGCTGGGCAAAGGTCATTTTTCCCCACCTTCAAAGTCAAATTCAATCTGATATCGAGAACCATAAACTCCAGTGGATTTATGTGAGATAATAGTTCATCCCCATTTTTGTTACTATTTTTTTTATTTCTATTTTTATCACTTCTGTACTTTTTTCATACACGACAACAACAACAACAACAATAGTTCATAGTCCTTGTCATTGACAGCTTTATATTGGGCAATCTGCCGGACGGTGATACTCAGATTACATTTCTTAGTAATATTTGTTTTTGAGATTTGCTGATAAAATCTCGCAAGTAGAAAAATTGCAAAAAAGATAATTTTTGTGTTCAGAGGACTTCAAACGAGAAAATATAGAAATTATTAATTTTGAAATTTAATCACAAGACATTTCTTTTTCTTTTCTTTTCTTTTTTTTTTTTTTTTTTTTTATGCAATTTGTGGGTATGCGAAAGTAATTTAAATTATTATTTAGGATCTTGTTCATAAGATAACGGGAAATTAGCGAAATTTTGTTTACTCCAAGTGTACTTCGTGTATTAAGTGAAATAATGTAAGTATTATACTTTTTAAACAGAAACCAGCTAATGTTTTCAATAAATACTAGGCTTTGTAAATGGGAGAGTATAATGACAAAATTTTTAAATTGAATTACCTTAAAACCCAACATTTTTATTACTTCAATTCTTTAAAAATATGTATCCTTATCACTTTAAATAAAGTAGAGATTAGTTAAATTTATAATCTGAAATCGCAAGAGTGAAACTAGTATGTTGTGGCCACCACGAGACTTTCTTCTATATTTTCCTATACAAATTCACTCAGTAACAACAATTAAAAAAAAAAAAAAAAAAAGCGGGACTTTGACAAAATTTTGGGTAAAATGTGAAAATTATTCTAAGTTTGTCAAAACACGGAAACCGTGGGACTTTGACAAAATTGGGGGAAAACTGCAAAAATTTGTTTAAGTTTGTCAGAACACGGAAACCGTGGGAGTTTGATAGAATTAAAAGGAGAGATAAAAAAAAAAAAAAAAAAAAAAAAGTGGGACTTTGACAAAATTTTGGGTAAAATGTGAAAATTTGTTAAAGTTTGTCAAGACACGGAAACCGTAGGACTTTGACAAAATTAGGGGGGAAAAAACAAAAATTAGTTTAAGTTTGTCAGAACACGGAAACCGTGGGAGTTTGATAAAATTAAGGGGAGAGAAAAAAAAAATTCTAAGTTTTTTTTCGCAAAAAGTAAAAAAAATCGATAAATTTGTTTTAAATTATCACAGATTTATAGTTCAACCATTCGTTTTAAAGGTACTGACGAGACCTTTCGAAAGATACCCATCTTGAAAATGTTTGCCCTATATCACCCTGTTAAAAATTTAGAAAAAGCGGGATGGCAACGCAACCTGTAAGACGATTTTTACCAAAAGTTCATAGGCACTAATTTATGTCAAGGTGCAACTACATACCAATTTGTATGAAATTCTGTGCAGTAGTTCCAGAGATACAGTTGCCACAAAATTTTGTCACACACACACACAGACAGACAGACAGACAGACATTTTCTAAAAATGGTAAAATCGTGTTCTACAGCTCTTAAAACGCGTAAATCCATCAAAAACCCAAAATCGAAAATTTTTACGAGTCCAATACTTTCTTCTATTGAAGATAGAAGAAAGTAAAAATGAATGATTTTAAATATTCTTTCAAAAAACTGGCGTAAATTCTTATTAAATGAGCTATGTAACAAGATTTTAATTATTGATGGATTTTTAACATTTTTACGGTATTTGTTTTATTGTAAGACATGGATCAATTTAAAAAAAAGTTTCACTCTCTGAAAAACATTCTTTATTGTTACTGATAAAAAGAAAATATTTTCTTCTAACATTTTATTTCACGTTACATTTAAAACTACCAAAAAACATATTTTATCTGCATTCATTAAAAAGATGAATTTGTATATTCTGACACAAATGGAAAAGAAGTTAAAACATTTCAGACAAATTCTGCTGTTCAGAATATATATATTGTAGAATATTTCTGTTCAATTTTTAGTGTGAAACAAATAAGTAAGCAATAAAAAAAAGTTAAATCTTTGGCGCAATAATATTTTGCCATTTCGGATTAAAGAAGCGAGTTCTGAATGCCAGATTATACCAGTAAATAGTACTGCACATATTTTATGTATGGGGTGTATTTTTAAAACAATATATTGGAATATAAGTGTTATCATTTATAAAACACCATTGCGTGGATAATATGTTCTAGGATAAAATGTAAAATATTTTAAAATATATAGCTAAATATAGTAAACAGTCTTTTCTAACAAAGACTGCAAGACATTCCCTTGTTGAAAAAAAATATGAAAAGGGAGTATTTTATGCCTGCCATTTAAATGAAAATTCGTTTTAAAAACAGAACGAAAGAAGAAGAAGAAGAAGAAGAAAGCATGAGATTTTTACAGATTCTTAACGCTATCGTATAAACTAATAAATACATACATTATTTAAAAAAAAAAATACTAATTATAGAATAAATCGAATAAATACTATCGTATAAGTATTTATTAGTAACAACGCCTTAATTTCATTCAATTATATCTCCATAATGACCAATTGCATCCACCAAGTATGTTGGTTTTAACTTTGGAAGCTTTATAACTTTATTTATAGAGAGAAAGGAATAAAACGATTGCCTTAAAACAATAAAAAGAAGAAAAAAAAAAGCAATAAAAGCAATAAAATGCAAAATTAGACGATATACAAGGAACACAGCCTGTGGGTCATCTTATGCTGTTATTACACGGTATTCCTTGAAGCGACAAAATTGCCGCAACAAAGGGTCATCGTGCCTCCCTCCTTCACGACGTAATGCTATGGTTTCTATAGTCTCTACAGCATGAAGAAGAAGGAGGAGAAGAAACGTAAATGTCAATCAAACCGTGACATCATTTGAGACCATTTCATTCGCTGCTAGAAGCGACATCGCTTGCTTTCGGGCGATAAAATTGCTGCACCAGAAAAAAATTGCTTGTTTCGAGCAACTCATTGGGAAACCATAGCGTAGTACTGTATCGCCGGTAGATTCAAGCAACTTTTGAGGCTCGTGTAATAGGAACATTACGCACCTTAGGTAGCGTATGGAATGATGAATTATTATTTTTTTTTAATTTCTGGCCATAGTAAAATACAGTAAAATATTCTCATCAATTACGTCCATTAAAAAAGAATGTTTTCGCTTAATTATTGATACCCCTGTATGGATTTCATAAATTATGTACACATCACATTATGCAATTAAATATATTCCTATATTAATAAAACACAGCGCAATCTGAAACGCACTTAATTTAGCATGTTCTTACTATATTTTACTTTTTGGGTAGTCTTATAAGCAAACGGTAAATGATTTTCATACTACATTTTACATGAAACATGCTTTTATGCATTCAAAGAGTATATGTTCATATTATTTTGTTTAGTGTAGCCTATAGTGTTAAATTGTACGTACCGAATACTTCGCCCATAGACGTAATGTCTCTTCCATGAATTCTCTTGGATGTCCCTGTACACGATTTGGTTGAGCTCACCAAAAGGTTTACCGTAAAGTCCTATTGTGATATACTACGTTTGAACTTCCTGCTACTATTTCTCCTAGAGATATGTTGATAACAGGCACACACATAGAGAGCAACTGATAAATCGTGGTTTTCGGATTAAGGGAACCACAAAACATGTAAATATAGTCAATAAAAAAAACTCAATTTTGAATTTTTAATCGAAATATAGTTTTTTCTTTACTACATATATCAGCCAATGAATGAAAAAAAAAATAGAAATAAAAATGCATTTTTAATTGTCATGTAAAGGCGTAAAAATTGAAGTAAAAACTTATTCATAAACAACTGTAAAAAAAGAGAAAACAAAAACTCGATTCCCTATATTTTGACATGTATTAGAATACTTTCAAAAATACAAAGTGTAATATATATGCTTAATACTTACTATTTTCAAAATATTATTTACTAATTAAAAAAAATCATTAATTTGAAATTAATTCATTTAAAAAATATACAGAAATTAAAGTTTCGTAAAAACAGTATCATATCAAGAAAAATAAAACTGTATTTTAGTTTTACGTATTAAACATCTTTGAAATCGGGTTCATAAAGGAAATTATTTTGTTTTGAGAATATATTGCCTAATTCTGATAATTATTCTCTATGGAATCATTCCATACATATTCATGGAATGGCTGTACTCGAGTATTTTTATTTCCTTTGATAATTGCGTCCCTTTAAGACACACATGAGAGGTTAAATAAATATATATATATATATATTGCCTCTACTATTAACCTTGGATTTTATAGATGTCAACAAAAATCACTCTCGTGATTAAAAATGTGATTATTACACCTTTAAATTTTGGCACAAATATGTTTCAATTAAATATATGAGCCTAATTTTAAAAATTAATGTTGAAGTATATAAGGTAAAGGTATCATATGCTGAGTTATATTGCTATAACATCAAATTGAAATAATTACAATATGTTAAAGCTCAAGGTCAAACGTAAAATTTTTACTAATTTCTATTGTGAATAACTCTTTAGGGGCACAAAACCACAAAGTAAAATATCAAACAGATTAATCTCTGGAATCACACTAATAAAAAAATGTAACTGTAACTGAGTAGTTTTAAACACTTTACACTTTACAGCCAGAAAAGTCAGAAAAATGACATTTTAAGATTAGATTCTAAGAATAAGCATATCATTATATGAAGCCCACTTATGCTAGATAAAATCATTATTTCAAATATAAAGCTTTGTACAATGCACACGAAATTTGTTTCTCACGCTAATTTTAATTTAATTTTGATTTTTTTTTTCATATTAACAATACGGCTGATTCTTTTAATTACTTATTCGGCCTTAAGCTAATGATAATTTAGTTAGTGCATCCGCGACCTATAACACACATAGATATTTTTGGCTCAAACGATCAAAGCTTTCAGATGCTATAGCGTTCACTCATACAAACATACAGACATACAGAAATATTCACATACGCATACATACCATCACCAAAAATACGACAAATGAATTCAGAAGACCTCAAAACGTATACATTCACAAAAATTTCATCATTCCGTAGATAGTTTATGTTGAGTAACTAATGATAATAATAATAATAATAACAATATTATTATGATGTCATATCGTTACAAATAGAACTCGTCTATTTTAAGACTGCGGAATAGAATTCTCGTGTTTTAAACTCATAATAACTTTCGTTGCATTTGCGAAAATTTAACGTTGTTATAAATCGAAATAAAAAATTGATTAAAAAGATATCAATACGCATCACCAGCTATAGAAAGATTTTTCTCATTGATTTTTTGCTACTAAAACTAAATTTAATACTGCGTTTAAAATAACCTTGGAAACGATGCTTAAATTTAATTCTGAGTATAAATTCTAATATATTTGGAGAAAACAGATTGTTATACTCTAAGGGAAATGCGTAAAAACTAATAAATTCGCTTTTAGTGCTAATTTTATCTAAAGGTGACTTGTAAATACTAATTGTATGTTATTTATCAAAATCATAAATCGGATTTATCCTACAAGCGTGCTTGTTTAAAATTTACAATTAAGAATTTTCTATGAATATGCTTTATTTCTAAGTATAATGAATTTTTATGTTGACAACATATTATATAAATTTTTTCACACATGTCAGTATATAAATACTTCTACAGCTTTCTGAGAAGTGCAGATTTTATAAAAGCAATTCAAAAAAAATAGACGGGGAGAGTCACTACTAATGTGAGAAAATTTTAGGGGGGATAAATGGCAAAATAAGAGATTTGGAATCACGCAAGTTTGTGACGTTAGTAGTACCTTCCTCATCAAGTTGAGTTTGTTGCACGAGTATTATACTGCACAAAGTCGATTATTATAACTCGTATAATATAATATACTGAAAGAAAAAATCGGATATTGGGCTGAGTATACTGTTTTAGATTACACAATCAAAAATTTGAGATATGAAATGCATTATGATCAATAATGCAACGAACTATAATTAGCATGTATCTCTCAACTTGCATCAGGAAATACTTCACATAAAGGCACGTTCCTTATCAAACTTTCTTTCCACGTTTGTACATATAACTGAGTTAGAATAACTGTTCCGAAAGAGCTACTGTAAATAGAGAGGAATCAATAACTAAATCGGAAAAATTAGAAAAAAGTTCTACTTCTTGCCAAAAGAAATCTAAGCACAAATTCTCCAAAAGTAGCCCAAGACTGCGTATATCTCTGTCCATCCTATCGATCATAATGCCAAAAAATCGAATGACAAATTATCACTCGTTTACTTGATTCATATGTAATCATTTATAAATTAGGTATCGTTAAATTATTTGAAGAGGCACTTGCACTCCGCGGAAATCCGTGTATGTCTTTAATGTTCCGCAATAATAAAAATTCGCTGTTAAAGGGAAGTCTATGTAAGAAGCTTGGTCAAAATTCTGAACATTTTCTGTAGCATATGTGTTTTTTTCAATGTAAAAGTCGCGTCATAAAAGGGCAATTATATTATTGCTGTTATAATTATATTATTGCTTTTCCTTTCTTTATCCAACTACTGTAAATAATGGAAGTATTGTATTTAGCTAAAAATTTCGCTATAGAGGTTTTACTTCATTTACATGTTTTACGGTCTCGTGAGTTAAAAAAAGATTCTTGCAAATTACTCACTGTGGGTATGAGTGCATGTTTATGAGGGAAGGGAGAATCTTCCAAATGACACAAAGATAAAACGACGAATCTTTATGATAAAGACAAGTCTATTGCTTACAAGGAAGGTCTCCATAGGCGCATATGCAAAAAAATTTCAAAAAAATACAGAATGCTCTCCTAACGAGGTTATGTATGTTTATAAAAAAACATTCCGGCGTAATCACTACATATCGTCAGTAAAAAAATACTGAAATGTCCGATTTTTGGCTATTTATCGCTTGTTGGCGACAAAATGAAAACGGATGCAAAACACTTTTCTCATTAATACTCATTATAGAAAGACGTTTTAAATACTCTTCATATTGAATTAGTTTAAGAAAGTTTACTTTAAATAAATACACTTTTATAACTACAATTTTGTCAAAATATTTATAAGTAAACCTAACGATCAAATTATGTAACTTTTAAAACACAAATAAACTAGTACGTCAGAAACGCCAATATATATATATATATATATATATATATATATATATATTAGATGCATACAGCTGTTTCGGTAGCCTTAAGCGTACCGTCTTCAGTGCAAAAAGAATTTTGAATCTGGAGAAGTGCTCTTATATATGGGAGAGGGACCGAATTTAGTTCAACAATTAGGATTACGGGAAAGGTGGGGAGTGTGGCCATTTTCTAAATTCCTATTGGTCGGTATCTCGAAAATGACTTTTTAAATTTGCTTTATAAACGTCTTTTTATACGTCGTTTCGCATGTATAACTTTATTACTGTTAGAAAACTAAAAGCCGTCCATTCCTAAAATTATTTCAGTGAAAATCCAAAAAATATTGTTTAAAAGTGAAGCAAAAATAATTGTAAATTTTCTATATAAGTAGTGTAAACCTTTGAGTGGGTTTTTAAATAAGTAAATCATACATACGTATATATATATTCCATAATGTAAACTTCGTGAATAAGTATAAAAGAAGCCAATTGCTCTCTTAAGAGTGAATTCACTTGAACTTAGATCTGGGAGTTGTGCGTTTTTCATAGGTAAAATGAGTTGCAGGCCACTGATTGTCGTTTCTTAACAAACAATATTTAGCCTCTGTAGTGCACAACTTGACCCTGCTTTCGACACATTTGAGTATTATAATCATTGTATTTTTAAAATATTTAAAAATCATTACGTCTCGTAGTAAAATTATATTTTAATCACATTAAAAACTGAGACAGATAATATACATTAAAAATATACATTTTAAAATATTAAAAACACAAAAACATAAATTTAAACGTTTCGAGCCTATTACAGGCTCCTCATCAGTAAAAAACATCAAGTGCAAATGATGAGATGAACAACAGACTTTATGTGAGTACAACGTATTCATCAGGAACTGCGCATGCCTCATTAAGAGGAGAAAAATGTTGATTTGTGTACCAGCCCTCCAGGAAAATTCTTGAGTGATAATTTAAACAATTAGATACGATTATTTTAGTATTGTTAAAATCAGGTAAATGGTCAGTTTCTATGGCATGTTGTACTATTTTTGAACGTATATCACGATTTTTGAAATTTGTTTTATTTTAATAAAATTAAACATAATTTATACGTCTCATTAATATATTAAAACCAATGTAACACTTAAAAATGAGATAAAAGATACAAAAATTTAAAACTTTAAAAATACATTTTAATTAAAAAACATTAAAACACAAGACAGACGTTTCGGCTAGAACACTAGCCCTCCTCAGTGTCAAACATACAAACACAACATTTACAAAAATTCCAAATACATCATATCAAGATTAAATATTCAGGAGGAATAGCTTTAGCCTCGTTCAAGGCAGAATGTTGCATTTTAGTGAAAGCGCCCTCTAGAAAAATACGGGATTCATAAATATTTATATTGGAAGCTAAAATTTTAAAGTTTTCAAAATCTGGTATATGATCACTATTGAGAGAATGGATTACAAGTTTAGATCTTAAATCTCCTATTTTATAAGAGCGTTTATGTTCCTTTAATCTAATTTCACCTGTTCTGCCAGTTTCACCGATATATGTAGAATCACAATTTTTACAAGGAATACTATAGATTACACCAAGACGTTTAAGAGGGGGGACAGCGGGTTTAAAGTTTGAGAAAAAGTTACTAATACGGAGTTGAGGTTTAAAACTAGTAGAAATATTAACTGTTCTAAGTAATTTTGAGATATTTTCAGAGATACCTTTATAATAAGGGATAGTAGTACGATAAGTGGAATTTTTAACTTTAGGATAAACTGATTTAAATGAAAAATAAAACTCTTCTTTATAAATTCTTTTAATAAAACGAGGGGGGTAACCATTATTTTTTAAATCAGAAAAGATTCTGGATAGTTCATTATTTAATAATTCGGGATTACTACAATAATGCTTTGCACGATGTAAAAGAGTACGAATGACTGTAAGTTTATGCGATAAAGGATTAGCTGAATTGAAGTTAAGATATTGACCAGAGAAGGTGGGTTTTCTATAGACAGAAGTTGAAAAATGTAAAAAATGATTGACTGTTTTATGCATTATAAGGATGTCAAGAAAGGGCAGTTCATTATTAATTTCTGTTTCAAGGGTAAACTGAATAGCAGGACATAAAGAGTTAGCAAAATCTAAAATATCGTTAACATAAAGTTGCTCAGTAATTATAAAAATATCATCCACATACCTTTTCCAGAAAAAAATTTTATCATGTAACTGGGAATTAATTTTGTTTTCTAAGTATTGCATTACAATTTCAGCAATAATGACAGATATAGGGGCACCCATGGCAGTTCCGTTAATTTGACGGTAGTAAGAATCATTAAAAATAAAACAATTAGAAGATAAACAAAAAGTGGTAAGATCAAGTACAGTACTTAAATTTAAATTAGTGTCAATATTGAAATTAGGATATATATCTTGAATAATATTACATGCAAATGGTATGGGAATAGAGGTAAAAAGAGATACAACATCTAAAGATATCATAATACAACTAGAGGGAACTTGAATTAATTTTAAAGCATCTAGGAACTCAAAAGCAGAATTTAAACTATAATTAGAAGAAGTAATGATGGGTTTTAATAAATTTGATAGAAAACGTGAAAGATTGTAAAGAGGCGACTTAGTATAATCAACAATGGGACGAAGGGGGATGTTAGGTTTATGGATTTTAGGTAAACCATAAAAGATAGGTGCAGAACCAGTATAACATTTTAATTTAGAAGAGAGAGCACGATCAATAGATTTAGACTTTTCAAGTTCACTAACGTGCTGATAAAGGCCGCATTACTGTGATCCTTGACAAATCTGTTTATGATGAAAAAGCATATGAACTCTTAAACGATAATTCCACTTATGAACTCTTAGACAAAGACTTAACCCCGTCATTCCAACGCAAACTTAATTCTCTCATTAGTGAACTTGAAAAGTCTAAATCTATTGATCGTGCTCTCTCTTCTAAATTAAAATGTTATACTGGTTCTGCACCTATCTTTTATGGTTTACCTAAAATCCATAAACCTAACATCCCCCTTCGTCCCATTGTTGATTATACTAAGTCGCCTCTTTACAATCTTTCACGTTTTCTATCAAATTTATTAAAACCCATCATTACTTCTTCTAATTATAGTTTAAA
The DNA here is from genome assembly GCA_963930645.1 of Salticus scenicus. NCBI lineage: Eukaryota > Metazoa > Arthropoda > Arachnida > Araneae > Salticidae > Salticus > Salticus scenicus. Next base: position 128,951,374 of record OZ005661.1, read on the forward strand.
TTCTGCTTTTGAGTTCCTAGATGCTTTAAAATTAATTCAAGTTCCCTCTAGTTGTATTATGATATCTTTAGATGTTGTATCTCTTTTTACCTCTATTCCCATACCATTTGCATGTAATATTATTCAAGATATATATCCTAATTTCAATATTGACACTAATTTAAATTTAAGTACTGTACTTGATCTTACCACTTTTTGTTTATCTTCTAATTGTTTTATTTTTAATGATTCTTACTACCGTCAAATTAACGGAACTGCCATGGGTGCCCCTATATCTGTCATTATTGCTGAAATTGTAATGCAATACTTAGAAAACAAAATTAATTCCCAGTTACATGATAAAATTTTTTTCTGGAAAAGGTATGTGGATGATATTTTTATAATTACTGAGCAACTTTATGTTAACGATATTTTAGATTTTGCTAACTCTTTATGTCCTGCTATTCAGTTTACCCTTGAAACAGAAATTAATAATGAACTGCCCTTTCTTGACATCCTTATAATGCATAAAACAGTCAATCATTTTTTACATTTTTCAACTTCTGTCTATAGAAAACCCACCTTCTCTGGTCAATATCTTAACTTCAATTCAGCTAATCCTTTATCGCATAAACTTACAGTCATTCGTACTCTTTTACATCGTGCAAAGCATTATTGTAGTAATCCCGAATTATTAAATAATGAACTATCCAGAATCTTTTCTGATTTAAAAAATAATGGTTACCCCCCTCGTTTTATTAAAAGAATTTATAAAGAAGAGTTTTATTTTTCATTTAAATCAGTTTATCCTAAAGTTAAAAATTCCACTTATCGTACTACTATCCCTTATTATAAAGGTATCTCTGAAAATATCTCAAAATTACTTAGAACAGTTAATATTTCTACTAGTTTTAAACCTCAACTCCGTATTAGTAACTTTTTCTCAAACTTTAAACCCGCTGTCCCCCCTCTTAAACGTCTTGGTGTAATCTATAGTATTCCTTGTAAAAATTGTGATTCTACATATATCGGTGAAACTGGCAGAACAGGTGAAATTAGATTAAAGGAACATAAACGCTCTTATAAAATAGGAGATTTAAGATCTAAACTTGTAATCCATTCTCTCAATAGTGATCATATACCAGATTTTGAAAACTTTAAAATTTTAGCTTCCAATATAAATATTTATGAATCCCGTATTTTTCTAGAGGGCGCTTTCACTAAAATGCAACATTCTGCCTTGAACGAGGCTAAAGCTATTCCTCCTGAATATTTAATCTTGATATGATGTATTTGGAATTTTTGTAAATGTTGTGTTTGTATGTTTGACACTGAGGAGGGCTAGTGTTCTAGCCGAAACGTCTGTCTTGTGTTTTAATGTTTTTTAATTAAAATGTATTTTTAAAGTTTTAAATTTTTGTATCTTTTATCTCATTTTTAAGTGTTACATTGGTTTTAAATTTGTTTTATGTTCCTTAATTCGAGTATGAAGAGAACGGCCAGTTTGACCAATATAAACTGAACTACAAGATTTACAAGGGATATTATAAACAACGGAACTTAAAGCGTAATAATTATCCCTCTCGCTGGCTTGAAAGAAAATTAAAAGAGTATGATTTTAATAAGGATAATCATAAAACTAATTCATCTAATTCACCTAAATCGTTTGTTACTATTCCTTACTATAAAAATATTTCTGAATCTATTACCAAAGTTTTACGCACTGTTAATTTATCTGTTTCCTATAAACCTCAATTTCTAATTCGTAATTTCCTTTCAAATTTTAAAACTGTTATCCCCCCTTTTTTCCCGTACAGGTGTTGTTTATAATATCCCTTGTAAATCTTGTAGTTCAGTTTATATTGGTCAAACTGGCCGTTCTCTTCATACTCAAATTAAGGAACATAAAACAAATTTCAAAAATCGTGATATACGTTCAAAAATAGTACAACATGCCATAGAAACTGACCATTTACCTGATTTTAACAATACTAAAATAATCGTATCTAATTGTTTAAATTATCACTCAAGAATTTTCCTGGAGGGCTGGTACACAAATCAACATTTAGTGGGTCAACAACTAGTGGGCATATTTAAAACTTAGATATGACATAGTTTGTTCTTCCTTAATGATAGTTCTAAGGTTAAAGAACTTCTCCATGGTGAAGGCATTTCATCTTGCCAAGACAGTGATAAAAAGTTTCATTCGACATTTCTCATGAACCACGAAAAATCTTAAAAAAGATACCAACAGGTTACATCGAACAACACAAACATTATTTATAACTAATAAAATGTATACTTCACTCAACTAGTGTATAACGAGCGAGAATTTGATAAAACTGCTCAGCAAAACTCCCAAAAAGTAAACAAATACACTTTTCAGCATGCAAATTTTCTTCTTTTAGTATTGATAATTGTTATTAACTGTATTTCAAAAAAGAATTTTAATATTTATTTAAAACATATTATTATTATTTTGATATTTAATAAAATACAGACACTACTTAAATATTATAATTAATAATAACTTAATTTTTAATTTAGAAGTTAGTTAAAATGCTCGTTTTATGCCATGTTTACACAAAATCTATCTAAAGCGTGTTTATATATATTGGAAATTATATTCCATTTTTATGCATGAGTAAAAGATATGTCAACAGTAAAAGGTAAATTAATTATGATTAGTAAAGAAAGAAATTTTTGAAAAATTTTATTAATTATCATTAACTTAAGTAAAAAGAAAAAAAAAAACTTTAAAATTCTTTGTGCTTTTTAATCAAGAGAGTAAAAATTTATGTAGCGAATCCTGTTAAAGCTATAAAGTTTAATTGCTTTAAACTAAGCATGTGGAAACTTAATGATCTAATGACAGAGTGGAGTAAATGATTTAACTTTATGCTCAGAATTTTAATTGAAATGATGGTGTATATTGGAATTAATTGCAATTTGACGTACTGGAAACTAATGACTCTGATAACATTAAATTTCGTTAGACAATGATACTTGTATAACTATTTAAGAAAAAAAAAGCATTATATATTACGTATTAAGAGTTTAAAATTAATAAAATCACACAACAGTATATTAACACAACGTGACTTAATCTTAAATGTTTAAAACACTTTAATATTTATAAAATAGTGCACAAAAACAATATAGTTTATTTATCATATTTTTTTTCTAGAAGTTACACAATAAGTTTAAACTAAAGTACTAATCAATTTTTAAACGCTGTATTTCCTATAAATAATATTTGTTTTTTTAACAATGTTATAAATGTTTATTTATATTGTAATTTCTTCATATGGAAATCGATTTTTTTTATTATTTTCTTCGCTTTTTCTGTGCTTTACTTATGCACGAACATTTACCCTATATCAATAATAATAATAATAATAATAATAATAATAATAATAATAATAATAATAATAATAATAAAACTAGTATGATTTAGCTAACACGAAACTTTTTTCTATATTTTCCTATACAAGTTCATGTAGTATAAATAATTTATTAAAAATATTATTTAATAAAATTAATTTTTTCATAACACAAAAAGTCAAAAATAAATCAATTTCATGAAATTCAGAAAATATCCCAAAAAATGCGTTCCCAACAAATTTTTATTTTATTTATATATTTATTTCGTTAATATATATATAACTTTGTTTCAGATTATCGTAGATCTAATTTACATCCATCCGTTTTAAAGGTATTGATGAATTCGATAGAAAGATACCCATATTGAAAAATGTCACCACCCAGGGAAGGGGAGGGGGGTGCAATTTATCGACTTTCCTTCTTTCATTCTTTTGAATATTATTTGACAATAATGATCATGGCAAACAAAGAAAGTTAGATTTAGAACCCTTTCTAGCCAAAATTAATTTGAAATGAAACAGTGAGATTCGTGCTGCACATTAAAATATTTAATAATTGAGGTAAAACAGTGCAATTAATTTTACACTGAGGTAACAAAATTCATGGGACACCTCCTAATTACGCGCCGGACGTCATTTTGCTCAACAAAGTGCAGTAACCCGACGTGGCATGGACTCAACAAGTCATTTGAAGTCCCTTGCACAAATATTGAAAAAATACTGTCTCCACAGTAGTGTATAATTGCGAAAATATTGCTGGTACAAGTGTTTGTGCAAAAAATGATCGTTCGATTATGTCCCATAAATGTTCGATTGAATTGATGTTAGGCGATCTAAGTTACCAAATTATTCGCTGGAACTGTCCAGAATGTCCTTATGGCAATCGCGAACAATTTTAGCCCGTTGACATGGAGCATTATCATCCTTAAAACTTCCATCGTTGTTTGGAAATATGGAATCCATGAAAGGGTGCAAATGGTCTCCAAAAAGCCAAATGCGAACACTTTCAGTGAATGATCGATTCTGTTAAACCAGAAGACCTGGTAAATTCCATGAAGAAACAAACCACTCTGTTATGTAGATCCCCCCCCCCCCCCATCTTGCTCAGTGCCCTATTGACAAATTCAGCCCATGGTTTCGCGGAATCTGCGCCACACTCGAATCTGAACATCAGCGCTTACCACCTGAAATCCCGACTCATCTAATCAAGTCACGGTTTTCCAGTCTTTTAGACCCAAACGATATGGTCTCTAACCCAGGAGGGACGCTGCAGGCGATGTCGTGCTGTTAGTAAAGTCACTCGAGTCAGTCGTCTGCTGCCATAGCCCATTAAAGCTGAATTCAGTCGCTCTTTCCCAACGAATATGTCCGACGTACGTCCCACATTGCTTGTTGTTTTTATTTCACGCAGTATTACTTGTGTGTTAAGAGTGTCAAGTCTACGCAAACAAGGCTCGGTAATTAAGTTCACGTTGTCGGCCCCTGCGTTTTCCATGGTGGAAGGTTATGCCTGAAATTATGTATTATCGGCACACTCTTGACACTGTGGATATCGAAATATTGAATTCCCTAACGATTTCTGAAATGAAATGTTCCATGTGTCTAGCTCCAACTACCAATCCGCGTTCAGAGTCTGGTAATTCCGTTGTGCGACCATAATTAAGTTAGAAAACTTTTCACATGAATTACTTGAATATAAATTAAAGACCTGCCAATGCACTATTCATTTATACTTTTTGCACGCGATAGTACTGTCATCTGTATATTTGCATATTGTTATCGCATGACTTTTGTCATCTCAGTGTAATTAATTAATTTAAAAAACTGAATTTTTAATCAACATTAATAAGTGCATTTAAAAGATAATACATATACGCGTTAGGTTTTTGAACCTTTAACATATCATATTAAACAGAAAATTGTATTCTTTTAAATTCTATCTAAATAATCGACTGTAATATTAAACACTCTGTTCTTTTTGGTTTAAAGACCGCTACTCTATTTGGCAAATTTGACGATTTAGACACAAGACTAAAGAAACGACAAACAGATGTGAGGACCAAACAATTAGAGATTCCACTTATTATTTGATTTCCCTCTTTCGCCCAATTTATGAACAATTTGTCGATATTTATTTTATTATTATAATATTTATTTTAAATATATATTTTGAATATATTTTTTAAATAATAACTTTAATAAATTATTTTGCTGAGTGAATTTGTATAGGAAAATATAGAAGAAAGTCATGTGGTGGCCACAACACACGAGTTATTTGTTGTTAGTGAATGCGCTTTACTAATAATATTTTACCATTTGTAGGAAAGCTGTTTGGGAATAAAAATAAATTCTTCATAGACATATGGTGAATAATGTATGTTTTAAGCTAAATATTCGTCAGTTGTTTTTGTATATTTAAAAGTTTTGATTCTTCCTGATTACCATAGTTAAGTTTTTTAACGTTTGATCTTTGTCTGTGTCTCTTAGAGTAACTAAAAAACGAATAATTTTAGGAGATCCGAATGTTGTATTTTGAAGTTAATATAAGTTTGTTGCTGGAAAAGTTGGACCAAGATTGATAAGTTTCAAAGAATGTTACGTGTGAAAATTGTCTGTATAGTTTTAAGTAAACTTTTAATTTTAATAACAAAATTAAAATAATAATGTAGGTGCTTTAATGAACCTATATAAATGTAGGTGCATTAATGAAACGGAAGGTTGAGTGGTTGGTAGTCCCCCTCACACAGAACTAATTATCATATAAAACTCTTCCGAAGACTAATTTGAATTGTTTTAACATAGGTTTACCCAATATTACTCTTTATGTAACCTCCTAATTTCCAACTTGTATTTATAGTATTAAATTTTAGGGTAAGAGAAAGTCGTGTGAGTGACAGACCAGATTATTTTATTCAAATTTATTGCAATCATTTGAATTTCTTCCAGAGTTGTCCCTCTCAAATATTTGTATACAATTTGGTGATTAATCGTGGATGGCGTGTAAAAGACTTATCAGATGACGGCATTCAAACGAATAAGTGCATGACCTTTGTATCATGATTTATCACTTTATTCTAATTTAAGACATTTTCCTGAAAAATAATTAGCAATTACATAAAATAAATAAATTGAAAAAAATTGAAAAAAAAAACTATACGCAAAATTGTAAATTTCGTTATCAATTATACTAAAAAAGTAAGTTCTTTTACGATTATATGCATTCATTTTTTCAAAAGAATTTTTATTCTCTTTATAAGATTACTTTCATGTTCATCAGAGTAATTTCTTAAGGTTTCATTATCACATGGCAATAATAATAATAGTGATAGTAATAAATGAAATTTTCTATATGGCTACCATGTATATCTTTTTTATTTTCTGATATAGACTCTTTAAATTTTTTATACATGATAAATTACACGTACTTTTGGTTAGATCGTGTCAGAAGTAATATTTCGCTTTTCCATTCCCTGCATTGGCGCATACTTATATTTTCTGATAGTGTTTAAATTTTTCATAGCTCTTAAATAACGTTTTTCGGTGTCAGGTTATTACAACTTGTAAAATATTTTCATACTTCCATTTACAAAAAATACTCTCCCTTTTATTCATTCGCAGATAAATGTTAGAAAAGAAAGCTGAAAATACGGATACTCTGCAAAAAATTTGCACTCATAAATATGTAGTTTTTCGTTTTCTTTTTTCTTTTTCTTTTTGTTAATTATATAAAGATATTAAATTTTGCGTTAAAAGTTAAAGTCACCAATGTTTCAAATTTTATGGCATTTCTGGTGCAATTATAGACTCTTAAGATATTTTTAAACTAGCAGGCTACGCCCGCTTCGCTGGTCACTATATTTAAATGAACAATGATTCAAATTGATTTGAATGATTCAAAAGAATTGAATCACTATTTATTTTTTATATCATATTATAAATAGAAAACTAAAACTAAAAGAATTGAATCACTATTCATTTTTTATATCATATTATAAATAGAAAACTAAAACTAAAACTAAGTAAATAAATAAAATAAAAAACCTATATTGAAATCGCTTTAAACCTCGTTTCGGGAACCCTCTGCCTATAGCATCTCTTTTTTCGCCCGCACTGCGTCGGGTCCAAGTTTCCAAAGCCTGCAGAAATATATTTCCAGTTCACTTCAGCTTGGTTATTTATCGACAACAGGTGGATTAGCTATTATTTAAGAAATTCGATTTTAAACATGATTGTATCCCAGCATCTACTAATTATTTTAGTTTTTGAACTGTATTTTATAGCCCTCACTCTTTACACTACACTCCTTCTCATATTTATAAGGACACTTTATGTTTTGAAATAACTAATGTAAAAATAATTGTGAACAAGAAAAAATTAAGTGCACTTAATATATCTAGTATTCTAAAAACCAAAACTGCCATATATATATATATATATATGGTATCGGGCCTTGCTTCCTGCAACAGCTGATTCCAAAACTGCCGAGTTTCCCTTTACTATTGACGGAGAGCGCAGAATCTTACCGGAAGAATGTAACTGTGACGTCAGACGGACGCCACTTCCGGAACACACGTTTTCATTGACAGGAGCTGAAAGCGTTCAGAGAGAGAGAGCCAATTGACGGATGGATGGCGAGGAGTGCACATCGACGATTGCACCTTGTTCTGTGGACGACAAGTTTTAGCTGTGACGGAGTTCTGTACTAGGCCGCGTATTTTTTCCAAAGTGATCAAATCGAAAACGGAACTTATGAATAATTCTCTTGTAACAAAAACTGTGCACTTTGATTTGCAAATGCGACAGTTATAGTTGGCCATTCAATAATAATTTAAACTACAATACTGTAAATATTTGTACAAAGTAATTTAATTTTCTATTAAATTTTAAATGATTAATAATTAAGTAAATTATCAGTTTTCTGTTTTAAAAGCCCACACCAATCGGGCATCCCACATATATATACATTTAATATGAAACAAAATTAATAAAAAATAATGCAAAATATTTTTTTCTCCACGTTTTTAGATATTCATGATTATAGGGCCAATTAAGATTTTTTCGTTTTATTTAACTTAATAGCCGATAAATTACAGTTGACATGCGAATTTGTTAACTACTGGGCTAGATTAATTCATATATAAGCTTTCAATTTTTCTTGGACGGACATTACTGGTAATTCCTCGAAAAAGAGAACGTTCATGTAGTGAAGTATGATAAATGAGTTTTTAAGTGGAGGGATACTTTCAATCCACCGAATTTCTAATGAAATTTGAAGATCTAAAATTGCTGAAGGAAATGTGATCAAATGTTGAGCTGCTGGTTCGATAGGGGAGAGATCTGATGCAAAATCAGAGTTGTTTTAGAGCGATCGAAGGCTCATAATTCCTCTTACTGTTCTACTCAAAAAGGCTGCTGTTGAATTTGCTCGTAATTTTTAACGAAAGGTTGGGGTTCACATTTATGCATGTTTAAAATAATTAATAATATGTTAAAATGAATAAAAAATCTGTAATAATCAATAAGTATTTTAAGGGAGGAAAGAATGTCTGTGTTAAAGTTGAATAAGGATAATATGAAATGGTAAAATGCTGCATTTTCGGATGAAAAACATTTTATTCTTGATTAACCAAATGGTTTTAACAATTACTGGCACGATCTGAAGATAGCGAAAGACAGAACAGATTTTTTAAAGGCAGATATGAATCGGGCATTTTAGAGGTAGATTTATGGTGCTCTGGGAAGCTGTTTTCACTGAAGACAAAATGAATTTAGTAATTTTTTCTATTATTATGAACATCAAGAGAATATGCACAAATTTTAAACGTGGAATTCTCAAAATTTTCTTAGATTTTAGAGAAGTGGGGGGGGGGGGGGTGTTAATAATTTTTTTTTCAAAAAGACTTATATTTTTATTCTACTTCTAAAGCAATCGAAAATTGTTTGAAGAAAGAAATTTCTGTGTTATTGCCTTTCCTGTGGCCCAAAAATCGTAACTTATATTAGAAACGTGCATGCAAGCCGAAACCAAATTTAGATAGTTTAAATGTATTCAGAATATCATCTATGCTGTATGAAATGGTATTGAAACTAAATATTATATATATATATATATGCCAGAGAGAATGCCTGACTGTATCACCCTAAAAAGAGACCCCATTAATTTAAAGAATAACTGAAAAAAAAAAAAAAAAAAAAAGTTTCTAAGATTCGAGCTGTCCTTATAATTGTGAACACCGTATTTAAAGTTTTTTAAGATAGAAAAACGATAAAACTTTTTATATATCGTTTATTGTAAAATTCAAATTAATAAAAAATATATTTGTTCAAATAATAGTGTTCAGTGTTTAGTTAATATAGAAAAACGAGTGTCCTTATAATTATGAGAACCAATGTATATTATCATATCATTCCGAGCAACATAATAAATGAAATAAAAAGTAGATTTTCTTTTAAAATGAATTAAATAATAATAATATACTACCATTTTTTTTTTTTTTTTTTTTTTTTTTTTGATAAATATTACAAAAAATAAATAAATAAAATAAAATAAAATAAAATAAAAAGTTTTTTCTTTAAAAGGAATTTATTTATAAAATGAAAAATAAAAAGTTGTTATACTATAAAAATTATACTTAAACATAACATTGTTTTTTCTATTGCATTTTCACTAGATTTTTCAAAAATATAATAAAATAAAAAAATAAAAAATAAAAGATGTTGCACTTAAATGAATGAATGAATTAAAAGAAATAAAAAAGAAATAGCGTAATTGAAGTTTCTAAGATACGATGACTATTGAAATGAAAGAATAAATTTAAGAAAAATGAAACATTGAAGCAAACTTTTAAAATCAAAAAAAAAAAAAAAAAAAAGAAAAGAAAAAGAAAAGGAAAGAAAAAGAAAAAGAAAAAAATAATTAAAAAATTCAAATTCGAAAAACTCTCGATGAGGTGCACATCTACAGGGTCTCAGGTACCCATCTGCCAAGATTTGTAGCTCTGCGATCAGTAGTGTGAGCACTAGAGCGCACACACAGACGCACATACTTCTCTTTATTTACATAGATAATATTTAAACTTTGAATAATCCTTAAATAACATTTGTTTCAACAATTTTTTATGCTATTATATATAAAGAAAGTCATTTTGTACATAGGTGGTAAAAAAAAAAAAAAAAAAAAAAAAAAAAAAAAGATAAACTTTGGAATTTTTTGACATTCTAAAGCAAAAATGGACCTTCAAGATATATTTCAAATTTTTGAAATCTGGTATGTTTTTTTATTTCAATACAAAGCACAAGTTTTGGTCACTATTACATTTTGAGATTTAAGAAAAAAAGATTTTCCCTGTTCCCTACTCTTATATCCCACCAGAGTCACAGAAGAACACTCATACAGTGATTACATTCCTGCTTATACTATAGGTATGGGGAACTTAGGTAATCGTGAAAATTTTAGACCTCGGTTTTTTCACTTTTTTACACGTTTTCAGGTGTGAGGAATCCGAAAATGACAAAATTTGTATGGTGTCTGTCTATAGGGTGTCTGTTAGTGTGTTAGTCCGTTAGTTTGTTAGTCTGTGTACACGATATCTCAAGAACAAATTGTTGCAGAAAGGTCAGATCAGTTTTAAAATAATACTTTCGACACTGGCAAGAACCCTATTCATTTGCAACATTCGAATTTAAAAACTTCTTAAGTTATTCGAAATTTACGATTTTCTTAACATGGGAGAATAGGACAAAAATTCGCTTAAACGTGCATTAAATGGAAATTTTTTACTGTAAAAATGTCAGACCACTTTTAAAATATCAAAATATCAGTTTTGATGCCGGAATGAACATCAGTAACTATAAATATGCTACTTTGAAAATTTCGCAAGTTTTTAGATATTTACGAATTTCTTAACATGGCAGTATAGGGCAAAATTTCACATAAACGTCAATTTTGGGAGATATTTTCATCGTAAAGATGTCAGACTACTTTTGAAATATTATTTAGGAGACTGGCATGAACATTAATGACTATGAATTTTTCAGTATAAAAATTTCGTAAGTTATTGGAAATTTACGAATTTCTTAACGTGTTAGAATAGAACAAAATTTCACATAAACGTCAATCTTGAGGGATATTTTCATCTTAAAGATGTCAAACCACTTTCGAAATATTATTTAGGATACTGGCATGAATACCATAGAGTATGAATTTTCCAATTTAAAAAAATTCGTAAGTTATTTGGAATTTACGATTTACTTAAAATAGCAGAATAAGGCAAAATCGAGCATAAACGTCCTTTTTAAGGATCATAAATATATCAGACAATTTCAAAATAACATTTATGATACTTGTATGAACATGATTGACTGCAAATATTCTAATAGGAAAATTTCGTAAGTTATTCGAAATTTAAGATTTTATCAACATAGCAAAATGGGGAGATATTTCATAAAAATACGCATTTTTAGGAAAGTTGCATTGGAAATAGCAGCATGAAAATAAACTACGAAATTGATCCCAATAAAATAAATTAATAGATTAGAATAGGATATCGAACTGAATGGTGGCTAGCCTATTAGGCGAGGATTTCGTTCTGTCACTTTGTCAAGCGTTTGGTCAAATTCATTTCTCTTAACATGTATATAAAAAGTCCTGTACAAGAAATTTATGAGAACATACATATCATGGGGAACTGAGCAGAGTCCACCAATGCCAATTAGGATTACAGTGTCGATTACATTCCTGTGATTCACATAATTATTTTTGCTATTCAAATTGTTCTACCACATCCATTTTCCATCAGTTATTTTGCTACAGTGTAGATCTGGGCAAAAAAACGTAAGTTTTACGTTATCTTTTCTAAAAAAATAGTTTAAAAACACAAAACGAAGGAACACCTAACATGACATTTTTTTAAAAACATATTTATTAAAACTATTTTTAAACTTACCTTAATTTTTACTTTTCTAGCACAGATTGTATAATGAAAAAAGTTGCAGAGTTAAAAAACTTGTATTGTTGTACAGTATTTACACTATCTCCCGATAAGCCCCTACAAGAACATATAAATGTCCAAAAGCATAAAATCTCTTTTAATTAAAGTTCCTAATATTTTTTTTTCATTAAAAAATCTCCCTTAATACTTTGTTTGACTATCTGGAAAAAACATTACATTGGGGCAAAATAATCCAGGTCTACAGTGTTTCATTTAAAGATTCAATTAGAAAATTATTTTTCATCTAAAAATCTGTTGCAATTCTGTTACTTTATTAATTTATTGCAATTATGATTTAATAAAGAAATTAAATAAATAATATATGATAAAATAATATATGGCTTCATAAACTTGAGTGAAAAATTTTATTGATAATCGTTTTATTATCATTCATGTTTTATACGTCTCAAGCTTTTTGAAATATGTAAAATAAAATAATGTATTAATATTAAAATTTAAATAGATTAATACTAAAATTGATAAATTAAAGAGATGAATATAAAAATTTAAAAATAAAATCGATTAAAACGTATGTTATTTGCTATATTGTAGTAAAGATATGATTTCACAATAGTATTATATGAATAAAAATTGTTATTCTTACATGAGTTAGAAAAAAAAAATAATATTCCAAAAGTTCAGAATTGTTATTAACACACCCTGCATAAAATTACATGAATTTATTTTAAAAAGCTTATTGGAAAGAAAATTTCTAGTTAATTGCAGGTGAAACAAATAAACCTTTAATTCTTATCTGCAGATAATTAAAAATCAAAATTAGAATCATCGTATCTTTTGGAAAATTAATTAATCAGGATGCGATAACGATCTGTAGACACAGGAAAACTTTGAGTACATTCAGTAGCGAAGCAAACATTTACTCAGATCTTGAATAACGAAAGCTAAAGTGAAAAGTGTTCAAAGCCAATACTTAAATATTCGCTAAAGTATCAATCGAAGTTTTCTGAAAAGTTACATTTACATTAAGATATATTTCTAGTGAGTTTGGTATTCGCATTTTTAATCTGAAGGTTGCAGTTGATAATAAAAATATAATTTTAATTTTTGTACAGAAACATTCACAATCTATCATTAAATTTGTTCATAAAAAAATAAAAGGTTTCACTGAACGTAATAATATGCGTTTAAAATCAAAAGAATGGGAGATTATTTTCTTTTAGAAATAAATTTCAAATTTTACGTCGGGTTTGTTTTTTAAACTAAATAATTTATAAAGAAATAAAAGATTTGACTACAAATAGCAATGTACTAAATAAAATCAAGAAAATGGAAGATGATTTTTTTTTTTCCGTAGTAAAAACAAATTCTTCTAACACTTTTGTTAATTAAGCTAATTACAGGAAATTGTACCAGTAATGGACATTTCTGGCTAATGCCATATTCTTAGTTTTAGACTCTGCAACTATAATCATTTTTCAATACGTCATTTGACTCTTCGAAAAATGTAAATTAAGTTATTTTTATACTCAGTTCTTTTTTTTTTTTTTCTAGAGAGCTTAAAATGTGCCAATTGTTGGCAGTTAAAAATTGTGAACATCTTCTTTTCTAGTAGCAGTGGTGGCTTGTGCATGACGCTTCGGGGATATTGCAAACTAATGACTAAAAATTTTCTGTTAGTATGGAAAGCATTTTTATTCTGTTTCGGTTGTTGAAATGTCATCACGTTATTTCTTAGGACAAGCGAATCAGCCTAGCAGTTGAATAAAGACTCCATTTTATATACTTTTTCTAGACGTTTACATACAACACACACAAAACGTCATTCAAGATGACTTTTCATATTTACAGATAAGGGGAATAAAATGTGAACTTGTTAATAATATTCATTTAATTAACAGAAGATAATTTTTGTTTCATTAAGGAGTTCAAAGAAAGAAAAGTTAGTAAAACATGTAACAGAAATTAAAAATAAATTATCCCTGAAAGGTGTAACGGTTTCAATAACAGATTGTTACATTTAAAATAAATCTCCATCTGTAAAAAAAAAAAAAAAAAAGTTAATAACTTGCTTGTGATAACCTTTATACTTAAATGCTGGATTGTGTTTATTCCAGATATTTACTTGAATTCTGCATGTGATTTTAAAAAATACAATGTTTTCTAAAATTTGAAAGAAAGTAAGCTTTTATGACGATAATTATACATACCGATCAAGTTTCAAGTGAAGAGTTACACGTTCCACATTCTGAATTGATTTTATCCGTGTTACGACATAAAACAACTCATATGTGACCACTGCGGGGAACATTGCAGCAATAAAATATTTATTTTTGTATTGTATGGGAAATTTTTCATATTCTATATGGAAATATTTGTATCATATGAGGAAATTGAGAATTAAGTGGAGATGCAGAAATCACAAGCTGGATACAATTTATTCTCGAACTTAAAAATAAAAGGTTATTGTCTACTTGGAAGAATACTGAGCTGTGTACATTACTGGACCTCATCTTTAAAAATTTATAGTTTAAAACAATAATAGAATAAGATTCTAACACAACCCTGAACGTTGCATGAACCTATGAAAGAATTAGAAATTTAATCTTAAAAGTGTTCACTTCTGGTACAGAAACTGTTACGAGTGCTTATATCCTAATTGATAAAGGAATAAAAGGTTTAACTGAAAAAAGTGATGTACTCATAAAATTAAAACAAAGTAAATATTTTTTTCGTTCGGATTTTTTAAATAAACTTTTCGGTTATATTTACTCTTTAAACAAAGCTGGTATTTGACAGGCATTTACACTAATATTTATGGTGGCATTTTATGGTACAGTCGGTAACAAAAGTGTCCGAACACCAGCAAAAATTCCTATGTAAAAAAAGCACACTTAATACGGTTTTGTTAAATAAATCCTTATCGAATCATGGTCTTACACTGACTAAGAACAGGACTCGACAAGGATTTATTTAACAAAACCGTACTTTTTTTACATGGGAATTTTTGCTAGTGTTCGGACACTTTTGTTACCAACTGTATCTGTAGCTCCTACCTATTAACATTAAAGTTTTGTATGTTAATAAAGATTTAAAAATACAGCACAAGAAATAAATTCTGCATGATTGTTTTAGTTGTATGAAAGAAAATAGTATAGGAAATCAATTCAGCAAACAAAATTTCCTTTTCTTATTCAAAACTAGTAGAAAAAAAGAAAAATGACAAAAAGTGCAATTTATTTTTAATTAAACTAATGTTATTCTAAAACATTGGGGTTGTAAATATTTATAGTTCAAGACAATAATTGTAGAGAATTCTAACACCAGTCCTCAACGTCGCACGAACCTGCCCAAGATTTAGAAAATTTGCCTTCAAAATTTAAACTTAAAAGTGTCACTTCTGGTACAGAATGTATAACTGGAACTTATACACCAATTGACAAAGGGATAGAAGGTTTCAATGAACGCAGTAATGTACTTAATAAATTCAAAACATGGTTGATAATTTTATTTACATAGTTTAAATAAAATTTTCTGTTAGTTTCACTCATTAAGCAAAGTGATTTCGTGGAAATTTAAACATAAAGGATTTTTTTTTGTAGATTTAAAATAGTTTTATTTTTTCTCCAAATTATATTTTCTTCGATTATCATTAAAATAAGACAGATTGAATTTCAGTTCTCACAGATATAATATCAATACACTATTTATTATATTGATATTGTGGCAACATTGTCAATATAATAAATCATATCAACGTGCACATATTGTATTTAACATCTTGTATTAACATATTGTATTTAACATCTTGTATTAACATATTGTATTAACATCTTTTGTATTTAACATCTACTTAATTATAATTGGCTCATTTTTTGTTTCACTATCCTTAAAATTACCTACTATCTGTTATCTTAATGTTTCTCTTTACATGATACATACATATTTATATACGTATATATATGTATATATATATATATATATATTTTTTTTTTTTTTTTCATAATTTTGAATAACTTTCAAATTATATAATTTATTTAAAGTAAACATTAAAGAAGAAAGAAATACTTTTATCAACATTAAATCATTTTCTCCACTGACATATTAATAATATTGAAGCATTATCTTTGAGAAATGCAGGGTTTTACTTCATATTTTTAAAAATAAGAAAGTTAGCTTGTGAGTTTTAAAAATTATTAGTTTTACATTAGAATCTCTAATTTCTATTGTAAAGAGACAATAATATTTTTCTATAGAAAAATATAAATTAGAAGACAAATTAAAATATAATAAAAATTATTATATAATTGACTCTTTAATAAATAGAAAAAAATTATGCATAACCATAATTAGTTACATTTTTAAATTTTGTTAAATAATTTTATTTTTATGTAGAACAAAATTTTAATTTAATTTTATTATTATTTTTTTTTTAATTTGTTAATATCTTTAAAAATAATTTTAAAACAGATTAATCTCTATTTTCTTAAATGTCGGATGAAAAAAAATAAATAAATAAAAATAAATAAAATAAATAAATAAATAAATAAATAGTATTTGTTGACATATTTTTAGTCAATGTAAATAACAAACATATTCTCTCAGGCTCGTTTTTTTTTTTTTTTTTTTATTTATTTATTTATTTTTTTTAACACGCTTTTCTTAGCTTCACGTTTGTATGTATGTTTATAACCGCTCTGGGAGCAAACAAAAAATCTATATTGTAATAATATTATAGTTTTAAAAAATTAAATAACACACTTTTATAGAAATGTGAACTAAACAGCACAAAATATCTATCTTAGTATTAAAATGCAGCGTAAGAGAAAATCGTGTGAGTGACACACCATAATATTTACATACATTTAAATCTTTAATTAAAATAATTTAGAATTAAACAAAAACCATTTTTAAAAAATCTCCCCTGACTGGGATCGAACGCTAGACCTTTAGATTCGTAGCGCGGAGCTTTACCTCAAAGCTACAGCGTTCACGTGCGGACATTCTTTTTTTACAATACAGATTTTTTGTTTGCTCCCAGAGCGGTTACAAAAAAACATACAAACATACATACAGGTGAAGCTAATAAAAGCGTGTTAAAAAAAATCCCTTTTCGGCAAGCTTAAAGGCAAAGGTAGATTCCTTTACGTTAATATTACAAATATAAAGAAATTTTACATATGGATTAATACTTAACCAATAACTTTGTTCTCACACATTGTATTATTTAAGCCGCTATTCTGTTTTCAAGAAATTTAATTTTCAACTACAAAAGGGATTCAATCTACTTAAAATTTTAGGCTAGATTTATTGGTCTGAAAATGTTTCAATTTTTTAGAACTCAAGCTCATAATCATTCAACAAATAGAAGTCTTAAAGATATACAATCCCAGCAATGGTGAATCCCGGAAGCGGCTATTGGTCTACACCCCCCCCCCTCCCTACCCAAGCTTAATCAAAATTATAATTTTTATTTAAAATCCATATAACTGTTGTTCAATATCTTTCTTTTAAAGAAAAAATAGAAACGTGAAAATGCACTTGTGACCTTACTATGGTCAAGCACTGATAAGCCTGGCATTGCTAGGGTCAAGTCAAATACAGTTAAGTGGTAGCGGTTTTTGGATAGTTATTTCATTGTAATTTTTATTGAATTACTGAGAGTTTTGTATTGTGTTTTTGTGATTCTTATTGTAAAATGAATAAAAATTGTAAAGTTAAACTGTTTTGGTTGATATAAGCTGGAACATTAACATTAGTTAACATTGGACCATTTGGCACCGCTGAATTCCAATGTTAATTGTTATGAATTTAGTAAATTGTATGATTTGGCGAAATTTTGGTGACAAAACTTGCGACTTAACAATGAAATTTGTGATTTGGCGGGAAAATTTGATAGTTGACGACGAAAGTTTTGACTTGGCGACATAATTTGTTGTCTGACGACAAAATTTGGCGAGCTTGGCGGTGGAGAAAGGCAGCTTTGGCGTCATTATATTTACTTTCCACGCGAAAACCTCATATCTCTTCACAGACCAATATCTTATTTCGACAAGATAAAAAGTCAAAGGAAGCTGTAACGTATTACTCTCTATCGTAAATTTTAAAGTCTTGCCTAAACCGACATTCTAAACTATTCACCACAAACGATATTTGTATTAAGATTGATGTATTATTGTAATTATATATTTTAAATGATTAACTAAAGCGTTTAAGATGGTTTTTAATTAACACACTTTAATTTGATATGATGCAACTATTAATGTATATAACGGAATTTTGCAATTCAATTTTCGGCAACTTCTTGTCGTCCGAAGAGCCTGAAATTTTCCACACGACTTCATAATCAATGACAGTACTAGATACAAGTGTTTCCAGGCACTTTTTCTATTAGGGGCAGGTTCCATGGGCAAACAAAAATATGTACTTATTCAAAACTATCGTATGTGACACAGGATTTAGATGTATTTATATAATGTCAAGTGGCAACAATTAATTTTTGTTAATAAAAATTTAAAAGTATGTAATAGTTTTCCAAAACCTTTATTAGTTCACATTTCAATAAAAGAGTGTTCTTTAGTTTTTTTTTTAAATGGTATAATTTTATTTATCAAAATAAGGGAATTCGAGTAATGAAATACTTTAATTTAAATTTAAGTTTTTATGAAAATAAACTTCAACGGAAAATTCATTAAAATCGTCCCTAATTCATTTGTCAAAGGGATAATATCTAAATGTCCCCAAATTTATTACTTTCATGCCAGTTTAATTCGTTTAGCATCGATTTACACGATTTTTTTTTTTCTTAAACGATGACATTTATCTTTTACACTATAGGGCAGTTCCTTGTTTGTAAACAAACATCTCAACTTTTATGAGTGGTTGGCAAAAAGGCTTGCGAAAAGCATAGCGATGGCGGATCGCTATGCGGTTAGCAGTGGTGGGCGGGGCGAGCGCGCTTTTTTGCCAACCACCAGACGTCATGAGGAAATGCTCTATAGCATCTATGTCATAAAGCTAAGTCTAAATCTGCTTAGCCCTAAGATATGTTGATTTTATTTACATATTTATTTATTTATTTATTTATTAACTTTTATTTTATTTCTTTAAAATCACGGATAAAATTTTATTTCATTTTTCTCAGTACATTGTTGTAATAGTGACGTCATATTTTCTGTTAAATTAAACTTTTTCTTTTTTTTTAATCAGATTATTATATTGTTTAAAAACGTGATTAAAATTTTATTATATTTTCAGTGATCTTTTTTATTATCGTTTGCACGTGACATAAGCATCAGATTATAAATTTTTGCAATGAAAGCTGTAGAAAATGTCGGCTTCAACACAATTCATGAAAAATCACTTTTTAGCTTATAACTTCTAAGCAATTGAAGCTATCGAAAAAGTTTAAATACAAAAATTGTTCTTTAGGGTAAGGCGGTAATTCGACTGATTTGAATTGTTTTCCTATTTTCAATATTAAAGAAATTATGGGCATATGCAAATTTCCACTCCCCACCATTTCCACCCCCTTTGAGCTGGACACCCCATCTACGAACTCGACCGAGATTTTTACAGTCCTGACAACATATCCTGAGCTGGTTAAATTTAAATAAAAATTCCTCCAGTTATCGTGTTCACAACTTAACATGGGAAAAAGCGTTATACATATATATATATACCTATATATATATATATATACATATATATATATATATATATAAACTTTTGAACGGAGGGTGGTTTTGGGTTCTAGGGGTCATGATCGGTGAAGATATGAACAAATTTTCCAGAAGTCGTGTCATGAGAACCATTGCAATAGGTAGATCTCCTATAAGGAATCTACCTAAAAGACTTTCCCTACGTGAACGCTATGGCTGTGAGATAAAGCTCCGGGCTACGAACCTAAAGGTCTAACGTTCGAGCCCAGTCAGAGAAGATTTTTTTAAAAATGGTTTTCGTTTAATTCTAAATCATTTTATTAAAGATGTAAATATTATGGTGTGTCACTGACACAGTTTTTTCTTACCCTGCATTTTAATACTATAAAGATAGATATTTTGTACCTTTTAGTTCACATTTCAATAACAGCGTGTTCTTTCTTTATTTTTTTTTTTAAGTATAATTTTATTATTTCTTTTGTAATTTTGGGTGAAAAAAAAAATAGTTGGAGATAGAGGGTTCCGCTCAGTTCCCAATAATATATTTACTTTCTTTTACCCATATACATGGTAGAGAATGTATTGTTTTGGGGTCTAATTTTCAAAATTGTGTTTTTGTTATTTTTACACGTTTTGAGGTCCCATGTATCCAAAAGTCATGTTTTTAGTGGTTGCTGTGTGTGTGTGTGCCTGTTGTCAGAATATCTCAATAACAAATAGTAGCAGAAAGTCCAAACTTGGTATTCTAACTGTGTATTATATAGGGATGCTACACTAAACTAGATTAAGCAAATGGTTGAGAGGGGCGGTAGCCTCCCTCACATGCAATTATTTGATAAAGCTCTTCCAAAGCATAATTTCAATTGTTTTAACCTAGGTTTACATAACAGTACTCGTCATTTTACCCTTTAATCTCCAATCTATTTATCGTATTCAATTTCAGGGTAAGAGAAAGTTATGTGAGTGACACACCAGATTATTTTTGTTCATAAAATTTTACTACAAGTGATACTACATTAATGAGAATAATCATGAATTTGACAGGTCATAACTTTATAAATAAGAGTTTTCCTCAGGTTTAAAGAAACGGCAGTTTGCAGCTTTTTAGATTCTTGAATATAGTTAGGGGTGCATTATTATTTAAAATGCGGACTCTCATTTTGAGAACTCTAAGTATTCATACTCAATAAATATTTTAAAATTTTAGCGTTCTTTAGTTTTGCTGGTTACTATATATAAAGGTATCCGGATGGTTTTACACAATAGTTTTATTTGCATGGGAATCATATACCTTTAGTATGTAATTATTCTTCAGTTTGTAATTTTCCAAACATTTGTAAATATGAGTTAGGAACACTTAGAAAGATTTCGTAAAAAGAGAAATATTTCCCTCAACACATATCACTCAAATAAATAAGCAATTAACTACAGTCGACCGCAAAATTATTCGAGCACTAGCAATAATTCCTATATTAAAAAAAATGTACACTTAGTGCTGCTTTGTTAAATAAATCCTTGTCGAATCATGTTTTTAGTCAGTCTAAGAACATGATTCGACAAGGATTTATTTAACAAAACAGTATTAAATGTGTCTTATTTATATGGGAATTATTCGAGCGCCAGCAAAAGTTCCTATATAAAAAAAGTACACTTACTTAATACTGCTTTGTTAAATAATTCCTTGTCGAATCATGTTCTTAGTCAGTGTAAGAAAATGACTCTACAAGGATTTATTTAACAAAACAGTATTAAGTGTACCTTTCTTTTACATAGGAATTATTGCTAGCGCTTGAATAATCTTGCTGTCGACTGCATATTAGGAGGTCAATAATTGTTGATATCTGAATAAGAAAGAAAATATCCCGTATACTACACTGAGAAAAAATATATACCGCCTTCCTCTAGAATGAATAAGTGGCCATTTTCTAAATCCCTTAACTAGAAATATAGATTTCCGAGCTATACGCGTAAGGCACACCAATAAACTGAATAGACGAAATTAACGATAATTTCTAGTTTACACATTTCTATATGGTGGAACAATATTCTGAATCATTTGTATTGCGAAAAATTCTCTCTTGATTTTCTAGAATTTGGTAATAAACCAAGATTATAGTACCTGAAACCCGCCTCTTGTAGTCTCATTTATTTGCAGAGATTTTTAAATAACTTTGCCCTCGAGAATATAGGCAAACGCTCTAGAATTCTAATAGGGGCTTCTAGAATTCGCTTTTCAAGGGGACTAGAATCTATAAGGATGACATGGAACTATTTTTTCTAGAGCCACAATTTAGATTCTAGATGTCAGTTACAGAACTTTTTCGCAGTGTATCAGCATCAAATTCAGTAATAAAAAAAAGCAATACGAGAACTTTTATAGATAAGGGGCAAGCCGAGTGCAAATTTTCGGAAAAGAGGTAGAAAATTGTTATTTTTTAAACGAAAAGGCAGGCATGGTGCAGCTTCACCCTGAACCTTGGGGGAACTCTGATACAATAAATTCTCCGCTGTATAAATTTAGTTTATTCTAAATTATTACGCAACTATACATGTATCAGTATCTTATTTTAGTTTTTCAAAATTTTTTTGTGTTTACCATAATCCATATTTTGTGGAATATTACCCTCTTATTCCATGTTATGAAAATTACTTTTTTTCGAATAACTAAAAAGATATGTTCATGCCAATACCCTAATTAATATTTTCAAACAAATTCGACTTCTCAACAGTGAAAACAATCCTCATAAAACATGTTTATTTGAATGTATTCTATATTCTGCCACTTTATTTCAGTTTTTTTTTTTTTTTTTTTTTTTTTTTTTTTGTCGTTAAGAATAAACCTCATATTACATATTTATGGGATATTATGGCCTACTCGTCCATAATGTTAATCCCAAATATCAAATATTCTATTTAGTTCTGAAAATGGATTGTTAAAATTCAATTTAATTCACTAATGACTGTATCAAAGATGATATATGAGAAAATAACGCCTTGAAGGAATTAAAATCTAATGAAAATATCATCATTACTAAAGCTGATAAAGGTGGTCAGATTGTTATTTTGGATAAAAAACAATACATCGAAAGTGTTACCGAATTAATTAATGATGGCCCATATATTCCTCTGCCCCGTGACCCCTCTACTCAAGAGTTAAATAAAATTAAATCTGCTATAAAATCTTGCCCCTTGTTATTGGACTCGACTAAATCTCATCTTATCCCTTCTATTGCTAATTGTGCCAGATTTTATGCTTTACCGAAAGTTCACAAACCCAATATTCCTTTTCGTCCCATAGTCTCTAATATCGGTACTGCTTCCTATAATTTAGCTAAATTTCTCACTACAATTTTTGCTCCCCTTCTTGCTGCTAATAGTTATACTGTTAAGAATTCCATAAAATTTGCAAAAAACATTCAAAATTGCCCTCACACTAATCTCACTATGGTTTCTTTTGATGTAAAATCTCTTTTCACTAATGTTCCAATAAGTGGCGCCCTCTGCTGTCTCGAAAATAGATTAAAAGAGTTTCATTTCACATCTTTCGAAATACAAGAATTAATCTCTCTTACCCGCATTTGTTTATCACAAACCACTTTTTTCTTTCCAAATAAAATTCTATCGTCAGTCTGAAGGTTTAGCCATGGGTTCCCCTCTCTCCCCTATTCTCGCTGATATTTACATGCACTATTTCGAAAGCAAGCTTTTTAAGAAAATATCCTTTCCTTTTTGGACCCGTTACGTTGACGACACCTTCACGCTTATCGACATATCTCATCACAATATTGATCATGTCTTAGAAACTTTAAATTCAATTGACAGTAATATCCAGTTTACATATGAAATAGAAAATAATGGCTCCCTTTCATTTCTTGATACCCTCGTCTCTCGCACTGTAAATGGATTTTCAACCACCGTCTGTCGAAAAAAATTTGCTGTCTCCCTTCCTCCCCATGCGCGTTCATGTCACCCACCTAACCAAAAAATGGCTGCGTTCTATACTTTTGTAAACCCGTGCCCTTAATATTTGTTCAAATCCTATTTTATTAAAATCTGAAATTAAATACCTGAAAGCCATTGCAATAGACAGAGGTTATGACCCTTCCATTATAGACAAAGCTATCCAAAAATTACAACTCCCTCGTATTTCGTCTACTAAGTCAGTCTCTTCTAATATCAGCATTGTCTTACCCTATTTTCCTAAATCCAGTCAAACCATAGCTAAAATTCTCAAACAATATGATTTTAAAATAATATTTTCGCCTTTCAATAAACTCACCTTTTCTCAGTTAAAAGATCCAATTGATATGCATAATTCTTGGGGTATTTATAGTATTTCCTGTCAGTGTGGTTTATCATATATTGGCCAAACTAAACGCAGTCTTAAATTTCGTCTTAAAGAACATATGAATTATGTCCGCAAACAAGAAACCAATAAATCGGCTATTTCTAAACATTGCTGGGAGGAAAATCATAATTTTAAATTTAATTCAGCTAAAATAATTTGCAGACCTAAATCCATTCATGAACTCGATTTCTTTGAAGCTTTTCATATTTATAAAAATTTTAAAAACCTTGTAAATTGTGATTTCGCTATTCCCTATTTGTCTGACTGTTGGAAATTTTATATTCAGTCCACATTTTCTTAATTTTTCTACTGTTTACACAGCTAACTTTAATAAATTCCTATTGGCCACTCTCCCCACCTTTCCCGCAATCCTATTGGTTGAACTAAATTCGGCCTTTCTCCTATAAATACGAGCACTTCCGCAGATTCAGAATCCTTTTTGCACTGATGACGGCACGCTTAAGGCTGCCAAAACAGCTGTATGCATTTCCAATGTTTTTCTTTGGCGTTTCTGACGTAGTAGTTTATTCGGGTTTTGATATATGAGACTTCTCTACAATGGTCCATTCTTAAGATAATGTCCACACATACTACCAAACTGACTAATGTTCAGATGGACATCATATCGATTTTGTGATTTTCGGA
The DNA here is from genome assembly GCA_963930645.1 of Salticus scenicus. Lineage (NCBI taxonomy): Eukaryota > Metazoa > Arthropoda > Arachnida > Araneae > Salticidae > Salticus > Salticus scenicus. Next base: position 128,976,338 of record OZ005661.1, read on the forward strand.
TTTCTCGAATATCAAAACGTATAAAAACGTGAAAAACGTATGTTAAAATTTCTAAAAAATACCCAAGTTCTCCATAACTTTAATGTGAAAGAAAAACTAAAAGTACTTTCCTTTGTAAAGGGTTATTTAGCGCTTATTTTGCATTTAACACTAAATATTTTATAACAGAGCTAAGCAAAAATATTCAGAATATCTAATTACGGGTTTAAGGTGAAAATTACTAAACGTGATTTCTAATTGATAGGCATTTTTATACATTCTAATAAATTTTATATGTAAACATGATTTTCTACTTATAATGTAACATGTATGCAGAGTTAGGAAGTGTTTTATAATCTAAGCAAAGTAATACTCTCTCGTTCAGTTAATGATTATTGTAAAAAAAAGAATATATATATATATATACAAAAAAAAAAAAAAAAATGTTTTAAGTAAAAAACAAATATTAAAACAGTTAGATGTCTTCTAGTACTCAAATTATAAATTAATCGATAACAAATTAAATTTATAAATTCTCTGCCAAAAATTTGAAATACATCATAGTTCTCAAATTATTCTAAAATATTTCCAACATTCAAAATATATTTATATATAAAAATGTCAGATGGCTTCTATGCACAACTTGCGTTTCCATAACATTATTCGAAAATTTAGTTCGAAGAAATCACGCAATAAAGCGTGCATGAAAGATAGGCATCCCAGTTTGTTTGTCTGGTTGTCTCGTTTTCGCGATGCAATAACTTCGTAATTCTCATTAGTTGTATTTGATTTGTTTGCAGGAAAACATACAAAATTAACCATCCAAATTTTCGATTAAGGTAAATTTCTAAATTTAAAATATTTTATCTTTTCTTGTTTGAATATATTCAAAAGCTTATTCAATCAAGTTCAAATATTTTTTTTTTTTTTTTACAATTGTTTATCAGTTATCTATTTATATATTTGTTTAGCTACCCGTCTACATATCTGCCGTGCCTGTATTTTTGATAATGCATTGAAACTCATAAATATTATGCAGGATTACTACATTACCAATAAGTGTTTGAACATTTTGGAATTTAGACATTTTATCGATTATCAAGAAAAATTCTTTACGAATTATTTTGAAACGTTGAGAGTGCAAATAACAAATCATACGTCATACATTTCAGCAAAAGTTTTCTCCCGATGAGAAAAAAGGGAACCTTAAAGAAATAAAAAAATAAAAATGTTTTGGATCACCCTGTAAAAAGTAATGCTCGAAATGAGTTTTGGCTCTAGCATGTCATTATGAAGATACTTATAATTACATGTATAATATTTTATGTGACTTCCAGATATGTTGATGAAAATATAATGGTTTATTTAAAAATTGCAAAAAATACTGTCGCTTTTTCAATTATAACATGTAGGGTATTAGACCTAGTTGATAGCCATTTTTAGGAATCTTGGCGTACTACATTAGACACAGCATACTGCTGTCAGAATGTAAAGATATTGAATATCTTACAAAATACGAGCATTTTTACTAAATAATTTTTAACTACGCATGCGCAAGTTTAAAAAAATTCGTTTGCTGAATTTAAGAGCCAAAAGTATTGAGCTATTTATATGAAAATTACAAACAAATATCGAGTAAATTCAAAAAGGTGTACGTGACCGAATAAACTGAAGTTCATTTCCTCTCAAAAGCAAGGAAAATGTTTAAGGGGGGAGGGGGGGTATCCATGTTTATTCACAATCAACGAACAATACATGAGCAGTAACTGAATCAAAATATAAATGCAAGCAAAACCCCTAATAGCTTAGCTTTTATTTTGAGAAGAACTGAATATCAGTTCATTCTATTTTCGACATTTTTTATTTATTTATTTATTTATTTTTTATAATTTACACGTTATTTGTTTGTGGTTTTCATATACGTAGCTTAATACTTTTGGTTATAACGTTACGCAAATGAAATTGATTTAATGGTTGCGCATGGGTAGTTAAAAATTATTTACCAAAAATGCTCATATTTCATAAGATATTTAACATTTTTGCATTCTGGTTGTAGTATGCTATGTCTAATTTAGTATGAAAAATTCTCTAAAAGTAGATTTGCACTAGGTCTAATACCCTGAGAGATATAGTTATAACCTATAACTTACCTGCCAATTTTTAGCTCTATTCCATAAGGTGTTTTGATGCTATCACTTCACATAATTCGAGTTCATTGACAATAATGAGGAAAAAATTTTCATTGAGTCCATAAAAAAAACTATAAGTCTTTCACTTATTATACAAATCGTTTGAATGTGACCAATAACATACCTACCAAATTTCAGCTCATTTGAATAAGGCATTAAGATGCTATCATACTTTTTGTGTCCATTGGCCACAATGGTAAAGAAATGTTCTTTTTATATCTGTAAAAGAACTATAAGTCCCACACTCATTAAAATCTATAGAATTTTTTTTACTGTTATCTAACATATGTACAAACTTTCAGTCTATTCGAACGAAACGTTTAGACGTTAAAGTGTTCACTCACACGCATACAGATACATATGTACCTCATTGTAAAAATAGAAAAAGAGAACTCAGGAGACCTCAAAACATATAAATACACCAAAATAACGTAGTAATTGTTTTTTCATGATTGCAATAATTTCCTTAAATAATGTGTGTTCAGAAAGTAAAAATAATATATATTGTTAATTATGATAATAACATAAATTTCTATAAATTGTTTCCTCGAGAAATATCCTAAGCAATTTGCATTTAAAAATTTGACTAAATTTAAATAATATAATTCAGATGGAAAGGTTGAACTAATTTTTTATGAAATGCCAAAAAAGGTCAGGCCAAAGACTGAACCTCGGTCTTCAGTATAAACGTACCAATATTGTGTCATTCCCTTAATTTGTTTGACATCTGACTAGAATTATTCAGTCCCTTGAAGGTTTGAAATTATAATATGCTTTGCGAATCTTACGGCCAGAGGATTTTGCAGATATTCGCAGACTAGCTGCTCTTAACTACCATTAAAAGGTTGTGCTAACCTTTTAAAAAATCTGTCCAATGCTAATTATCTTGAATATGCAAACAAAAAAATTCCGAGCAATATAAAGTACAAATATTAATGTGAATAAAAGTAGCAATTATATACTAAAAGATATAAATGCATAAGGTATTATTTACATTTTTTAGAATTAATTTATGTATACAGAATCAGCCAAAAGTACCACATCCCCACTCCTATCTCCAAAATGCATCGGAATTTCAAAAAATGGCGAATCACATGTTCAATAAATTCGAGGGGCACCTCTTTTGGTGAAAATATTTGGGGCACGGTGGAAGGGGATAGTGAAAAAGGGCAACTTTAAAAATTCAAATAGGAAATTATATCTTGTGGTACATCCCTGTAAACTTCTCTTTAAGACAATGAATTTATTATAAATAGTTTTGTCCTGCGATGATTATTAAAGGAGACATAAGAATATAAAAACTACATTTCAAAAATTGAAAAACTAATGCATCACTTTTAATAAATATTGCAGAACAAAAAAATTATATCAAATTCGTTGTCTTGAGGGAGCGTTTCCGGGGATGTATTACAAGACATACCTTCCCATTTAAAATTTCAAGGATGCCTTTCCTAGTCTCCCGCTAACCCCCCCCCCCCTCCCAACCCAATTTTTTTCACCAAAAGGGGTCTCTTTCGAATTCATTCTTTTAAAAATTCTGACGCATTACAGAGATATGAGAGTGGGGGTACCTTTTTCGATTTTTGAAATGTAGATTTTATGCTCATGTACCTTCTTTAATAAACATTACAGTACAAAACTATTTATATCAAATTAATTATCTTAAAGAGGCGTTTCCAGGGATGTAACACACAGAAGTTGAATAGTAGTTTTGAAGTTGTCTTCCCTAGTGGCCCCCCTAGCGCCTCCCCCCCCCTAGCATCAACATTGTTTTACTAAAAGAGGTCCCCTTCGAATTCATCAAACACGCGTTTCGCCATTTTAGTAATTTTTGACGCATATCCGAGATACGAGGGGTGGAGACTTTACGCGGAACCTGCATATATATATATATACAACCTAGTAACTCTTCTTCTTTTTTTTTCTATCTATCTATCTATCTTTTTTTTTTTTTTTTTTTTAAGATCTGTCATATAAATCTTAATTTATAAAGACTTTAATTCCATTAGAACCTTTTATTTCTTTTCATTTCATTCATCTACTCTAAATATACATTTTCATCGCCTTACCTGAGTAAACTTGTGAGAATTAATGTAAGTATTAAGGCACGTATTTTTAAAACTGAATAAAAAATGTTAAAGTTATTAAGGATTTAAGTATTACATATTATTAGGAGTAAAAGCTTTTCAAAAAGTAATAATAATAATAATAATAATAATAATAATAATACACTTTTTCTAAATTTAAAGTAAGTAGAATGAGTGTACGCCATTGTTTTTGTCGAAGACTTTATATAAGCTATTTATTTATTTATTTATTTTTTAACTCTAGCTTTTCGCACATTGTATGCATTTATAAGTATTTTACACTGAACTTTTGTTTGAGAATACCTCTCAAAACAGCCAGAGATAAAAAATACAAATGCATTTTTTTAGTAATATTTTTATATTTTATTCACAAAAGGAAATTAGACTATGGAAATTCGAAGTTAGAAACTCACTAAAATATTATTCTTTTATACTAACGTGATGCACTTTTTGTAGAATAATGGTGATACTGATTACAAGTATATTGTTCTTAAATATTTTTAATATTGTCGGTATTTCTGTTTTTTAATTAACACAGGCATTTTGACAATTTGTGATTTTCGTACTCTTAATGTTAACGTATTGTTGATTTCGAGATATTTGCCAAACAATTTCTTAATTTCTTACAAGCTTTATCTTTTTATATTCGACTGTTAAATTCAGTTATACGTATGATTAAAAACGGTAACTAAAATTGTCTAGCGTTTTGAAACGTATAACATCACTTTCACTAATACGAACTAATATCAAGTGCAAAAGTGCATATGTAGGGGAGAGTAGAGCCAAAGGGACATTTTTCATGTTTTTATTGATAAACAATGTTGGCCATATGTAATTCAGAATTTTGTAACAGAGCTCATAAGTACACTTCAGTAATCATTTACATATAAATATACTAACTTTAATCAAAAGTTATCATTTTTAATTAATAATATATATTTTTTATATGCATGTGCATTATCCAATTCATCTCAACCTACGTGGATGAATGGGGCATGATTGTGGATGAATGGGACAAGACAGGAATTAACAAAGAAAACAAAACAAAATAGAAAGTAAATAAATTTTTAAAGTTAAATTGGTTTATGTGATTTTATTAGACACTATGAATTTACTGAAATTAACATACACTGAAGTATTGACTCAAATTAACATCAAAAGGCAAAAGCCCTTTGGTTCGCACAGTTCCTAGTGTTCTAGGCTTTGGTTATTTAATATAATAAGACCTAATCTAAAAATAAATAAACAAATTAGACTCTAGAAAAAGATAATTCATTGTAATAGAGTACAAATTATCCAGATAGATTTTTATTTCCGACTGATCGGGAAAATCAGCATTCTATTCTGTATTACATTAATAATTACCAGGATTTATTTAATTAGCTTGACTAAAACTGTGAATTTAATCAAATTATTATTAGTTTATTTATTTATTTATTTTAATTATTGATTTAAGTTGAATTGAATATTCTAACATATAATTTTTTAAATCATAATTATTATAAACAAAAATCAGAACAATTAATTTCATTTTTTTTTCTAAGTCCACAAAATTAAGAATCTTGATAATCAATATGGCTAATTTACGTTTTAATATAATTCTTGAGTAAAATTTTAAACTAGTACATAGTTGGTAATGTCCCATTCATCCCCATTTAAACTGTCCCATTCATCCCAACCATCGCATGATCATATAAAACAGGAAATAGGCTTAATGAACAATTAATAGCAGGAGACTTGACGTTGGAATATTAAAACAGGAATGAACTACTACGTCAGAAACGCCAAAGAAAAATTATTGATCAATAATTTTTCTTTGGCGTTTCTGACGTAGTAGTTCATTCCTGTTTTAATGAACAATTGTCAATTATCTTCTTGAATATCATAAACACAATAAAAGGTTATGCCTTTTCATCATATAAGAGTTATATTAACTTTAAGCAAATAGTTAATGTCTTAACTACTACTTAATTGAATCAGCAAAAACTTACTTTGCCAGCTGAAAAAGACACTTTAATTTTTATCTGCCCTTCTATGAATAGCACAATTCTGAAACTACACTTGATGAATGACCTCAGTGCTGCCATATATCAGAAAAAATTTCAAGTTTCTGGTGCTTGCAAAACATAAAAATTTAGTCATTGTCCAATTCATCCTGCGTCCCATTCAATTCCACTCTCCCCTATAGAAAAATATTAGAAATATCATTTCAAAATATCGTAGAAACGTATTTCTTTTTATGTGTTATATTGTAGAGAACCTCAAGGAAATCGTTGAAAATAGTCATTAAATTTATAAGAATATAGCTTCATTAAGAGTGTTTAAAACAAGAGTCATTAAAAAAAAAAATCTATGAATAATATTTTTATCAAATTTTAAATGAAAAAGAGTTATAAATGGCTGAAAGAAAAGAAAAAAAATTCGTTGTTGTTTTCGGAATACTAATAGAGTTCCCCATATACAAAAGGCATTAAATTATATGAAGAGAAAATTAGTTACAGAAATCTTTACATCAAATGTAGCTTTTATAAAGCTATAAAAATTCCATTTATCTCTCTAGAAGCTTCACTTTTCCTGTGTTTTTAAGAAGAATCTGATGATTCTTGGTCTTTTCTTATGAATTTTTTTGCCATTATTTCACAAACTTCAAACTTTTATTTTGCATAGTCCGTTTTCCAAGCATGTTAAGTAGTTATTTTTATTAAATACTAGCTGACCCGTCCTACTTCGCACGGATGAACAAATTTTAGTTAACGATGAATTGATATGCAAAAAATAAAAAAAATATCAGTTTATATGTTATAGTCAGGCAATATTATCAACTGAAAAGTCAAAATATAATTTTACAATTATTTTTTTCAATCAGTTGTTAAATGTTGGTAATTTTTACTTTATGTTATTTATTTATTTATTTCATAAAAAGAAGCATGTCTTTACTCATGAATAAAAAAATATTGAAAAATAAACCTATAACATGAATATGTGTTTGATAAAGTTGACGTCATAATTGCTTTAATTATTATTTATTTGTTCTTATAATATTAATTTCTATTAAACACAGAGCTTATGTGTTTTTAATTTTCTTAAATTTAACGTCCGCAAAGTAATCTGGTTATTGTTTTAGTAATGGTTCTCCATTAGTGATCGTTAATATTTTTTGTGATTTTGGCGGTGAATTAAAAAGGTTATCGCAAATACGTAAAGTCCTTCGAGTGAAACGTCCTAGCTATTGCGTTGCCATATTTTAAATATCGCCAAAGAAGCCCTATACAAAAGTAGATTTCTAACGCGAATGCACATTTAATTTATTTTAAATGAACCGTGTTTCCAATCAACATAATGAAACTTGCATAATCAAATGTCATTTGCAATTCCCTAGCGGCTGTATATTGCGCTACTTGCTTTCGGAAAAGATTTTATATCAATCATCCTTGGCGGGAAAAAAAAAATGATTGCCAAGTTATCTCGCAAATATATTTAATTTTTTCCATAACTGATGGTTTTTAATAATGTATATTAAGGGAAAAATCAATAATAGGAAACAATATTCGTATAATATATACTATTACAAAATCTGGTGTGAAACAACCACACGACTTCCATTACCCACTATTAAACGTATTATATACATTTCTTGGAGATATTAAGTACATGCTTTTTTTTTTTAGATTTTCTAGTAAGAGAAACTTGATACACGTATAAAGACACCTACAACAAAGTTTACATAGTGAGTTAAAAAATAAGGGGAAAAAATAGATAGTTATTTTTTTAAACACGAATTACCGAGATCTAAAACTGAACTTCCTAATCAGGATGACCGTTAGTATTCCTGTAATATGCACGTAATACTTGAGAAAGGTTATCTAAATTGAATTAATGAAACAATTTTCAAGAAAATCGTTAGAGCCGTTTTTGAGATACCAACTTTTACCAAAACTTGGCATACTCAATTATTGACCGGAAAACAATAATTACATACAAAAGGATATTTAGTATTAAGTTAACATGGCGAGTTTGAAAAAAATTCGTACAGCCGTTTTTAAAGGAAGGCACTTATGAGATTCGAAATTGAGCTGTTTATAGAGGACGCCTATCAATTTTCCTGAACTAACCAATTATATCATTCGAAAGGACATCTAATAGATTGTTTATATAGCAACTTTGAAGAAAATCGTTAGGGCTGTTTATGAGGTACGGGCTTACGGTCCCATTTCCGGTTTTCGATGACCCAGTTCCGGTTATTCAATTTTCACCAAAATTTGGAAAATTCATCTGTACATCAGACCTGAATCAATTGTGAAGATTTGTAGTTCTATCTTTATTAATTTTGGAGATATGACACCCGGAAAATTTCACACATTCGTACACACACACACACACACACTGACCAATTGCCAAAAACTACTTTTTTGGACTCAGGAGGCCTTAAAACATATAAATCAGGTGAAACTCTATATCAAATTTTTGGACCAAATACTATACTTCCACTACCTACGGTAGTACGGTAATTGAAGTAAAAACATAGATCTCGTATTTAATACGAAAATATACAGATTTTCGTATTACGTTTTCGATCTCGAAATACAAAAATCGCCAAGGACGACCGATATCAAATCTATGCTTTGTTTTCAATTATAATATTGAAAATTTGAATTAAAAATGTATTTTACCAAAATTTATTATAGCCTCTAGCACTTAGAGACAGTGTAACTTTTGATTAGTATAAAAAAAGAAAGAAATAGAAATCGGCTTTTTAGTTCTAGCGATCGTTCTCTACATATACATATAAACCTTTCCTCTTTATATATTAGTATAGAGCATAGATAGATTAAATAGGTTTCTAATCAACATAATGTAACTCAAATAATTAAATACTATTTGCATTGCAGTAATGGTTGTATGCGCTATGTATATTGAGCTACTTGTCATAACTGTTAGTTGCTAAAAATAGTCGTCAAATAAATTTAAACTTCTCAATTATTCTTTTAACAAATGCATAATGAAATGCAGATATTTTTTTAATTCACTTTTTATATTATTATTCGCGAGAAAATATATTTTATTATATGTCGAAAAAGGAATTAACCCGTAAATTTTTTGGGCAAGAATTATAAAATAAATAATTTAATAAAAGTTTAGAAGTAACGCTTAGATCATTACATTATATCATATCATATCAAATTATATTATTAGAAAAATAAATACTTTAAATTTATAATGACGTCAGATTTAGCGCGTAAGTTTAACATTTTGCAAAGCTTTATATGAATTTCAATTTAATTCACGTGCAAATATATTTTTTTTTTCTTTTCATGTCAAGATATTTTAAAAACAAAATGTAAATGTTTCTTTTATGTTGGCAACAGCTAATTTTTTTAATATTTCATTATTTCCGTTTCTATTATGGCTTTTATGGGGATTTTAATTAAAATGCTCAGATTTTAAACTAAAATTTATTTTATCAAAATTTAATATAGCCTATAACAATCAGGGATAGTGTAGCTTTTGATCAGTGAAAGAATTTTTTAAATCGGTTCAGTAGTTTCAGAGATTACCCTCCACAAACATACAATTTTTTGCGCTTTATATAATGATATAGATATAGATTACCTCAATGGATACTAAAGGACTTGCAGGGAACTTAAGTGACACATGGTAAAAACAGGGTGTTAATAATTAAACGATCCTATTTTAATGATATCTACAGACGAAACTATTATTGAGAGAATTATGAATATTTATGTAGGACATAATAGTTAGGTAGGAATTTATTTGAGAAAGTTTAATATTTCAACACGAGAGGGCATTTTTTAATGAATTATACATTTACGACTTATTATTTATTAAGATTTCACCACCTTATTATCTTTACGTCATTCTAATATAATATAATAAGACATCCTCATTGAATTACGCAAACTCTAAAGTAAAGTCGAAACTTTAATTATAACAATTAAAAATCTCTTGGCTTTACCTTTAACAGGATCTGCCATCGAGCACAATCGAGCTCACTGCTGAGAAAATATGACATTCTATTTGACAGTTAACACAAGAAAAACAAAACATTTAAGCTGTGAAATGCCTTTCGATGTAGTCATTCGAATTCTTTTCGAAATTTATCTTCGAATGCACAATCAACTTCGAATTATGAATTCTCTTAGGGTATTTCGATATTTGCACTCGAATGAAATCTTCTTGGAACAAAATTTTTGAACAAAAATGCAAATTCTTTTATGTAAACTAAATGTAGCAGTTTTTATAAAACCTAGAGTTTTTCGTGGAAATTTTATTTTCAATGTGCTCGCTATTGCTAAAAAGAATATCGTTACGTTCACTGGATAGAGCTTTTATAATAAAATTGCTTTACCAAAATAATAATTCCTCAGTAGTTGTTCAACGGAAATTTCGGACTTTGTAAGGAATGCGAAAAATCCTACTGACTACTGAAAATCCCCGGTTAATGGTAAACAAATTTGAAGGAACAGGATCGTTAAATATTCGTTCTGAATGTAGAAGAAAACCTTTTTCCCTTGAAGCAACACAGAAGGATTGCTTTTCCGATTGGGGAGGATGGCGTTTCTTACGTACAGGATAGTACCAGTTTCCGACGTGTGGCAGATTGGATATGTCCCGACGGACATGCAGAATACTCTCCTATACTATCCGTTTATATTATAACTTGTGGAAAGGCTTTGACACTGGCTCTCTCTTCAATTTCCTGCTTGCTTTCAGGTTTGCCTTGAAATATCCTCTGGATATACGAAACATGCATTCTTTTGCACGGGTCGATGAATATTCACAACTGCCAAATATGTGAACAAGAATAAATGCGTTTACTCTTACAGGTTTCGTTGCATTCACCAACAGTGTGGTGTGGCTTTTCTTCATCATTTATTCTCTGGCCACATTTCTTCGAAAAATATTTCATCAGAGAATCAGAAGCATAGTTGTTACAGAATGCAATCCTTCCGGATTTGTAAGCACTTCGGTGCCTTTCACGCACAAATTTTATTCAAGATGGAGCTCCACCACACTCTGATTTTTTTTTTTTTCTTTTTTGATTTACCTCCGTTCTTTGCATGAGCGCTCTTATAACAGTTCCTCTGGCTCTTCAGTGTTGATGGGTATTACTAATTTTTTTATAATTCCACCATGTTAACCATTCACATGTACTTATTTCATTATCGGTATATTTTAATAGCATTTTGTTCTGGTTTTACACTCATGTCCATAAATTAAGGATAATTGAGATTCACAATGAAATCGAACTTTAATGCAAAAATTTCACCTGTAGAAATACCACAGACATGTTTAAGAATAATATGCAAATTATAGGAAGCCATCAAATTATGCCAATATAATGTTACAATGAGAAAAGTGTAAGAAAGGGGTAGATAAGGAATGGGAGCAAAGAAGGAAAATTGTTCACAAGCGTTCTGTGTGCCACTCAGTGAAACAACCGAATGGTTATGACACAGAGGACGCATGCAGATAATTTTTTACGTGGTAGAATTATCGGCCGACTGGAATGTGGGCGTACTCGGATTGAAGTATCGGGGGAACTTAGAATCGCCCAAAGTGTCATCTCTAGGCTTTGGCAACGATTCCAAAATGATGGAAATGCCAGTCGACGTTCCAGTACTGGTTGGCCCCGAGTTACAATGCCAAATGACCACCGGTATTTGACAGTAACTGCCAAAATAAGCAGATAAAGCACAGCATCAGATCTGTCTCAGCAGCTGTCTGCAGCCACGAGTGCCATAGTTTCAAGACAAACCGTGTATAGACGTTTGGGATATATTGGTCTATATGCTCACATGCCTGTTAGACGTGTTCCACGCACGGAAATACAGTGTGCCAGCGGTTAACTTGAAGTAGAGAACATGCAATGTGGACAGCAGCACAGTGAGCTTGTTTGATGTTTTCCGACGAGTCCAGGTTTAGCTGGCAGTGTAATTCACGCCAGACTTTCATATGTAGAACGTCAGGAACCCGTTACCACCAAAACAACATCATTGAACGACACCGTTACTGTGGGGCAGGAGTGCTCTTTTTTTTGGAGGGGGGGGGGGATCATATTGGGCACCAGAACAGATCTGGATGTTCAAATCGGAAGAATTATAGGATAAATTTATCGGGACATCATTCGGGAACAACATGTACGTTTGTTTAGGGGTGCCATGAGCTCAGAATTTGTGTTTATGGATGACAATGCGCGTCCTCACCGTGCAAGCGTTATACACGGATGCCTACAATCTGAAGCTATCACCCGCATGGAATGGTCAGCATTCTCACCTGACTAGAATCCAATAGAGCATGTGTAGGACATGCTTTTCCGACGGGTTGTAGTCCGTCTACCACCTCCTACATGCATACCGGAACTTCGGAGACCATTGCTTACTGAGTAGAGTAATCTTCCCCAAGATCAGATCAATAGTTTAATAGTCAGCATTCCTAGGCGTTGTAAGGACTGTTATTCATCATCTGAGAGACATACAATGTATTAACCATCATACCAACCATGTAATGTTAAGATTTTGTAAGGGAGATATTTTTTGTAGTTGCTTCAGGGAGCAAAAACCGTAGTTTTTATAAATGTTATCCTACATAAACCGCCTTTTTTGTTCTTGATCTTTTATTTAATAAATGGACTTTATGAATAAGTCATATTTGTTTTGCTTCGGAACCTTTATCTGCCTCAGCTAGCATTATCCTTAATTTATGGACATGAGTGTATTTGATGAAAATGATCGACCAGATAATTCATAAGTACCAAATATGTATTGAAGGTTTTTTATGCATTGTATACAAAATATTATGTGTATTGCATGTATTTAAAAAAAAAACTGTTTTCTGAAGCTTTCTACAAGTTTTTATTTACAAATATAGCAATTACTAAGGTTTCAGCAATTTAACGATTTTGGGATATTTTAATAATACTTTTGTGGCATATTTTAAAAGTCAGCTAAAAATTAAAGCTACATTTATACACCAAACCCTAAAGTACTTTTTCGAAATTATAATTTTGTTGCGTGTTTTTTAATGCATCGATTTTCTCATATAATATTTTAGTTTATTCCTTACTTAAAATTCTATCATATTTTTAATCAAACCTCTTTTTGATACAATAAAAATTTATGAAGCAAATCCTGTCGATGCTATAAAGTTTAGTAGTAATAAATTGAACATGTGGTGACTTAATGATGTAAGAACACAATCTATTAAACTTTTTTTTATATTATTAAGGTTCATTAATTTCAAATGTTTTGAAGTCCTTTTTTAGATTTATTGATTCCAAGTAAGGAAAATTTATGACTTTGATAAACAGTAAAGTTTTTTTAATAAAGAGATAGGTTTATATATTAATTCCTTGCAGAAAGTTTTTTGCATTTTTAACGCATTTGAAAATTTTATTTTGATTAGATTTATCCTAATTGAGGTTACAGATTTCAGTTTATAATTTTTCTCATATAACTAACAATGATTACTTACTTCTATATTCAATAGAAGAAAGTATTTGATTAGTAAATTTTTCGCCTTCCAGTTTTCAAAGAATTTACAGGTTTTGAGAGGTCCAGAACACAACTTGAACATATTTAGAAAACGTCATGGTCTACATATAAATTTATATGTATATGCACTTTGACATAAATTAGTGCTTGGTCCCAATCGCTCAACAGGTGACGCTGGTACACCGCGATTTCTGCAATTTAAGTGTAGGCTATATCTCAGGTTCTATTGCATATAACCAAACTAACTTGATACATAAGAAGGATACATAAGGCATTATGCTGACTCAATTTAGATGCATATCAGCCAATTGGTGGATCTGCTATAGTGCAATTTTCTCCGAGAACGGGAAAGCTATATCTCAATGTCTATATCATATAACTGTATGAAACATGATACGTTAGATAAACATTATAAAAACACATTTTTCCAAATGTTGTTTATAGAGAATAAAACTTTCTTTGTTTGGATATTTAGTGTCAGTTTATACTTGTATCTTATAAACCTCACTTTTAAAGTCAAATTTTAAACTACACTGAAGATAAAGCATTTTGAGAAGGGGTCAATTTTACATATTTAAAATGTTGTAGAGCATATTTAATAGATTTTAACTATTGCACATTATTAGTTTATAGATATAGGTCTATTTTATGAATTAGAACATTGTGAAGAGTCAGCTAATTTTTCTTAATTTTTGCCTGGATAGACCGCTATTTGTCTCCCTTCAAAGGCCTTCTGAGAGATTTTCTTGAGAATGTTAGTCGATCCAGGGTCGATCGAAGGTTCGATCCAGGTTATAATTTTTGGGGCACATTTTTGTGAGAAACAAAATATTTTTTTGCGGAATTTTAATCTATTTTCGTGAAAAACAAGATTTTATTTTTTTTTTTATTTATTTATTTTTTTTTTTTTGAAAAAGAAAAAAAGATATTTTTTAGGAAATTTCTTTTAAGTTTTGTAAAAAAAAAAAAAAAAAAAAAGTGAAAAACATTTTATTTTAACTACTACTCTATATAATGCTTAGTATAAAGTTCATAGTATTTTATTAAACCAAGTATAGGTAATTATTTTAAATAATACTGAAAATATTGTAAAATTTTATAAAAGGATAATTTTTATGAAACAAAATCTTGTGAAAAGGAATGAATCTGAATTTTATGAAATATCTCATATTTATGCATTTGAATTTTATAAAACAGCACATTTTTATTTATTTATTTTTTATTTTTTTTTAAAGATGCCCTCTTTATGGTGATTTTTATGAAGGGACATCAAAAAGGTCCCAGTTTTTGATTGGATCGATCCCTGGTAAATTGCATAGAATTTTACAAGTGAGGAAAATGAAATAATATATTTAACCACCACGTTAAAGGTACAGATTCAGATATTTAAAAAATAATAATAATAAATAAATATTATGCGGTTTGTATTGTTTATAAAATTTCTGAAATTATGCTTATTATTACACTGTTTGGTCTTAAATTTATTTTACATTCATGATAAGGCGTTCAAAAACATCTTGCTTTTAATTAGAAGGAAGAAAATTTTGAAAATTTATCTTTATCTATTTCTTCTTTATCTTTTAAAAGTAATAAATTGATTTTTGTAGCCATAATAAAAAAAAAAAAAAAAAAAAAAAAACAGAAAAGAAAGAAAATGAAAAAAAGTAAGAAAATAAAGGTGTTCATCGAATTTTTGTAGGCCACAAAAATATATTTCGTTTTAAATTTAAGAGGAAGAAATTACACAAAAATGTTTTTACAGTTTTATTTCTAAAGGAATTATGTTAAATATATCGCTTTTGTTTAATCCAATCAATAGTGTAAATTTGCGTAAGAAAAATTTAATGCACGAAGAAATGAATATAAATATATATATATATATATATATATTTAATTTTGTTTACATATATATATATTCAACATAATTACATATATACTAGCTGACCCGACAAACGTTGTTTTGTCATATAAATTATTTCTAGAGAATATTTTGCTAGGAAAAAATAACTAACTTATTGTAAGTGTGTAAGGATGAGGTATATAAGTGGAAGATGTATGGAGCGCTGTGAACGGTGAAAGAATATAAAAATAACAAAACACCAATCATTTATTTTTTTAATTTATTAAAATTGATTCTTTAAAATTATATACATATCGCTACTTATAACAATATTACTAAAAAACAATATCAATCCCTTAATGACACAGAGTGTACAATTATTTTTGTTATCCCATCTTTCGCCGATACAAACAAACTGGATGGTTTGCCCACTCGAGAGCCACGTATAATTGTCCGTGTTAAAAACATGATGTGGTCAAATCTAAGCCACAGACAGACATCGTTTGACCCTGAGACTTGTTGATAGTCATCGCAAATGCCAATCTAATTGGAAATTGAGGGCGTTTAAATTGAATTGGCACATCTGTGGGTATAATAGGGATTCGCAGTAGTAATATATCTTCACCTCGGAATTTGTCATTTAAAATGATGGCTTCGATAACATTTTTCATTAATTTTTTTATGACTAATCGCGTGCCGTTGCACAACCGTGGTGGGTTCAAATTACGAAGCAAAATAACCGGAGATCCAACCTTCAGTTGTAATAATATTATAGTTTTAAAAAATTAAAGAACACGCTTTTATAGAAATGTGAACTAAAAAGCACAAAATATCTGTCTTAGTATAAAAATTCAGGGTAAAAGAAAATCGTGTGAGTGACACACCGTAATATTTACATACTCTTAAATCTTTAATTAAAATAACTTAGAATTAACAAAAACCATTTTTTAAAAATCTCCCCTGACGGGGATCGAACTCTGGACCTTTAGGTTCGTAGCGCGGCGCCTTACCTCTACGCCACATCACTCACGTAGGGAAAGTATTTTTTTTACAATATAAATTTTTTGTTTGCTCCCAGAGAAGTTACAAACAAACATACATACTTACAGGTGAAGCTAATAAAAGTGTGTTAAAATATGCGGTGGCATGCCTGGTAAATCCAATGAGTTTAAAAACTTTGTTGGATAATTTACAGCTTCGGTGGCATCGCAAACTGTATCATTAGATTTGTATGACACCAAGTCTCCTGGTAACAAATGTTGTATCTTGAGATTCAATTCGTTGACGTCCACATTTTTTGCTGCTAAAATTGCTCTTTCTGCTAGCCACTCATGATTTGTGTATCGTCTGTGTACAACGGGAAATATCTGGTCAATAAGAGCATCTTGAGAATCAATGATTGTGCAGAAATCGGTCGGTAATTATATGCATCCAGTTTCATCTGTAGTAACTTTTCCATCGCCGATATCTAACAATTGTTTTGAGAATGTTTCAGCGGATGGATCTTGAAGCTTTTGAACGCGCAAATTTACTTTCAGTTGTACTTTTTTAACATTAAGCCACAATGACGATGATTTTAAGCACGCGTTGATCTCATCAGCGTATGTTGAACGCAAATAACGGGAAGTGCTTGTCTGAAATCACCTGAAAAGAATAACAGAGTGCCGCCAAATAGTTTGTCGTTGTTTCGTTGTTTTTTATATCTTTCAATGTCCTGTTCGACGCCTCAATCGAATGTTTGTGTGCCATAGTGCATTCATCCCAGATAAGAATTTTACACTATTTCAGCACTGTGGCCATGGACGATTGTTTTTTTATGTTGCACACTGCGTTTGGGTTATTTTGAATATTTAGTGGCAGTTTAAATAATGAATGAGCTGTTCTGCCTCCATCCAATAAAGTTGCCGCAATGCCAGATGATGCAACAGCCAATGCGATGCCATTATTTGATCGTATTTCGGCGAGAATTAGCGAAATAAGGAATGTTTTGCCAGTTCCACCTGGTGCAAACCCCAAAAAAAAGAATCCACCTTGTCCTGCCAAAACTGCGAGCATGATGCGGTCGTAAATGGTTCTTTGTTATTCATTCATTAGTGGGACATTGCGAGCAACAATCGCTGCCATTTCTACAGTATTGTATTGTAGTTCACGATTCAATTCAGTGCTTATTAAATCAGATGCATTTCGATTTGTTGAATGCATACCGAAATGACTGAGTGGTAAGTTGGCAATGATAATGCAAAGATCTTCAATAGCAATCACTGCTTCATTGTACATAGCGTCACTGAATACTATCGTTAGATCGTTGCACCGTGAACGATGTTGATGCAATATATCATCAGTCATTGAATCTTTGTGATTATCCCATAATGTCTGTGCTCGGGCCGGGAAACATGTAGTCAACACTATAGCGAATAGTAGACGAATTTGTTTTTCTGTACAGTTCAGTCCTACTTCAGCAAGCATACACTCCCACTGGTTGTCGTCTTCCAGCAAGCCGAGTGCAAGGCATGCATCTTCATACGTTGGATACTGTTGTCCATTCACTTTACGTAAATCTTGAAATGACAAAGGGTCGATGACATTATACAATAACAGTCGAAGATAAAAGCACTCAGTCTGCCTTGGATTGACTGTAAATACTCGTCCCAAGGTGTTTGATTTGAATAAACCGGGACATGCATCAATCGGCGTGCCTTGCTTGCGGGGCATCCATTTTTTTGTTGGAGCCCATGTGAAATAGCGGGGTACTTCTGAATAGAGTAATGTCCGTGCAAAAGCACCAAAAGCATCCGCACGATTACACAATTCAAAAAATTCGGTGAGTGTAGTTTTTGGTGGATTTATAGCACGATCAATCGCTGTCTCGCTCGTGAAATATACGCGCTGGCCATTTTCAAGATGGACGGCTAAATGAAGAACTGTTGGATCCCGTTCATGAATTGGGAAACCAAAGATACGCCAAACAGCTTCATTGGAGCTGACGTACCGGCCAATTTGGTAAAGTGTTATTTCATCGTTGTTATTCACCGGAGGAGCATTCACATTGGTATTTTCAACTCGAAATACAGCCATATCACTGCCTTTATTCACATACTTGCAAATGTATTTGATGCTCTTAACTGAACTGCAGAACTGAACATTAATATGAGCATTGAATGATTTGCTCAGCAGAGGCGAATATGGGACCACCCAACGGTTATCAGTGTCAATATCTATGTTGTTGACATAGATGACCGCCATAGATGATAAGATTGTCCGCCATTATCGGGATTTCTTCGACGATATATTGGATATCCGTCAACATTTGTGATCGTGAAATTTTTCGGAAAACTTGTAGTACATTTTCCATCTGCACAAATAATAATGGCCTAAAAATTGATTTTTCATTTTAACATAAAATAACTCCGTCGGATATTGACGAATTTTTTAAAAGAATATACCATTTTAACTAATTTTAACATTTCAACAATATTAACGTTGAAAAAATATTTTAAACACTTACGGTTAAAAATTCATTTTTCATTTCAACATTAAATAAATTCTGACATCGTGTTTACGATTCTAAAATATTAAGTTTGAAAAAATATTTTAAACACTTCGTAAGATACGGTTACGATTCTAAAAATATTAATTTTGAAAAAATATTTTAAACACTTCGTAAGACACGGTTAAAAATTCATTTTTCATTTCAACATTAAATAAATTCTGACATCGTGTTTACGACAACTCACGCCATCTACGTGGAAAAGTTGTTGAAAGAGTTGGTTAAAAATTAATTAAGAAAGAACTAATTAAGTTACAACTTTCATTTGTAAATCTAAACCATTCTCGAATCCACCTGAAGACACACAAAAAATTTCATTAAACTCAGTCCAGCCGTTTAGGAGGAGTTCAGTGACATACACACGCACAAAAGAAATATATATATAAAGATATTTAATTATCAATATTTTCACAGCCTTTCGTGTAATAGGATTGCCCACTTTTCAACGTTATAAAAGAAAAAAAAATCAAAATAATTGTGTTTTTGAAGTAGAATATTGAAATTCATTTGAATAATGATAATGCTACTATCATAAATCATATTTCAAAACTATTCCAACTTCTTTAAAACAACGATAATTCTCATGAGGGATGTTTAATCGAAATTTTTTGGAGCAGACATAGATTGTGCCCACAAAAGCCGAGTAAAAACCACCCTTATATTAGGTTAAAAATGCAAGAAAAAATATAAATGTTCAAATTATAATACATTTATATATTTTTAACTGATAAGAAAATAATTTTGTGTAAAGTTGATAGATACATTTTTTTAAACGGAAATTTTAAGACAGTATTTATCGTTATAAAGATTTGATTATCAATATTATAATTATTGAAAATTTTAATTAAATTAAATCGATTTTATTGTACTTAACTATCAGAACGGGCAAAAAGTAATTTTCTCCATGATTTCTAATCTGCTTGCCTATGATATCTACGAATTGCTTGTTTCGCTGGTAAAAAAGTCTTGAGTGACTCCACTCGACTTTCCGAACATTAAGTAATTAATTTAATTAATGTTTATTACATTAAGTAATAAATGAATTAAAGTAAGGGAAGTTGTTAAACAAACGAAAAAGAATATTATAATAGGGTGTTTGAGGATTTTTTTTTTTTGTGTGTGTGTGTGCAGTATGTTGTTTAATTCAACGTTATTGCCCTTGAAATATTTTGAGCCCATAAGATCATAATGATAAAGAAATTTTCGTTCTGTTCTTGTACAAATCTATAAGTGATAGACTCACAAAAGTCTATACAGTTCGTTTGACGGTGACCTATAACATGCATATGAATTTTCGGCTCATTCGGATGAGGCGTTTAGACGTTATAGCACTTTAAATAATTTGATCCATAAGCCACAATGATAAACAATTTTACTTTGTGTCCCTGTAAAACCTATTGGTGCCAGATTCTGCAAAATTCGTGCAGTTCACGTAATGGTGATCTGTAACATATATATATATATAAATTTTCAGGGCAAACGGAAAAAGCATTTAGACACTATCGCACTTTAAAAATTTGAGCCCATAGGGCATAATGATTAACAATTTTTCGCTGTGTCCCTGTAAAAAAAACTATAACTGCTAGATTCACGAAAATCTATGCCGCGCGTCCAATGGTGAACTCTAACATGTATACAAATTTTCAGCTCAGTTTGAGCTCAAAATAAGTAATTTTTCTTTGTGTCCCTGTAGAAAAAAACTATAAGTGCTAGATTCACAAAAATCGGCACATTTTGTACGATGGTGACTTAGAACATGTGTATGAATTTTCATCTCAATCAAATAAGACATTTAGAAGCTTTCACACTTTTAGGTCCTAATGATAAAGAATGTTTTTTTATGTCCCTGTAAAAACACCATTAGTACTAGATTCACCAAAAACAATAGAATCAGTGCTACGGTGACCTACAACATAAGTACCGACTTTCAACTCATTCGAACAAAGCGTTTAGTCGCTATCGTGTTCATCACATGTATACACACTTACATACAAATATACATACATCTAAAAATAGCAAATATGAACACTCAGGGAAACTCAAAACACGTAGATGCACCAAAATCTCAAATTTGGAATTTTGAGAGGATTACAATACTTTCCTTACAATCATCAGATGTTTGGAAAGAAAAAAAAAAAAAGTTGCCTTCACAAAGTTTCGAAACGAAAGTGAAAAATAAATGGTTAATTCGAATAATTTTTTTACTTTTACTTTTTTTTTTTACTTTTCTATCTAATATCTAAACAATATGATTTTTTTTTTTTTTTTTTCGAAAATGCCAGATTTTCGTTGTCACGCTTATACGGATCTTCTGCTAAATTTTAAATGAAATACATCAAGCATTTTTTGTGTTTTTTTGTCGAAAGGATATGCTTAGTACCTATGTATGTTCTGAAACGGCGAGCTTTGTATATTAGTCTTCGCTACGAAATGTTTATTAATAATTTTTCCATAGTTAAAGTTTGACTTTAAAAAAAAAAAAAAACTTGGCTCAATTATAAAATCTATTTTAGATAAATATCTCCATTGCGTATTAAAATTGCGATGACATGTCTCTAGACCGCCCACTGGAGTGCCCGTCGTCAACTGCTGACATAGTACTAGTGCGACGTAAAACCCATTCAACTGTCAATTCTCAATCACTGTGTATTAACCTTTTACACGCCAATGTTCTATAAATAGAATATGGAATTAAAAATTCAGTTAGAAATTAAATATCCTGAACACTGACTTGAAAAAATTATCAGATATAATAGAAAGATGACTTAATTGTTTGAAATAGAAATTACAATTCAATCATAAAAGGGAGCGTGTACAGAAACTTATAAAAATAACCTTTTTTACCATTTTCCCTTTTACCCCACAGTTTAAAAACTCACATAATTTAGAAAAATAAGCAAATACTTCTAAAAATGGGCTAACATATTTAAAATAGCGTACATTATTAAAATAAAATATAATACAATAATATTGAAATATAATAACATTAAATTAATAATATTAAATAGAATAATATTAAATTAATAATATTAAATATAATAATCTTAAATTATACATTAAAAAATATATATATACAAATTTTAATGATAGAATTCTTTAAACTAAAGCATTAGAAGGCAAAATATGTAAAACTAGTTGGCATAGGTGGACTCTGCTCAGTTCCCCATCATATTTATGTTCTCATAAATTTCTAGTGCGAGACATATTATAATCATGTTAAAAGAAATGAATTTGACCAAAGCTTGATATTATGACAGAATGAAATCCCCGCCTAATAGGCTATCCACCGTTCACTTCGATATATATATCTTATTCTAATCTATTAATTTATTTTATCAGGATCAATTCCGTTGTTTAGTTTCCATCCTACTATTTACAATGCAATAATCCACAAAATTCATATTTATATGAAAAATTTACAATTTCGCTATGTTGATAAAATCGTAAATTACGAATGATTTACGAAATTTTCCTATTAGAATATTTGTATTCAATCGTGTTCAAACAAATATCATAAATGTAATTTTGAAGTTGTCTAATGTATTTACGATCCTCAAAATGGAAATTTATGCTCAATTTTGCCTTATTCTGACATGTTAAGTAAATCGTAAATTCCAAATAACTTACCAAATTTTTAAATTGGAAAAATCGTAGTCTATGATATTCATGCCAGTATCCTAAATAATATTTCGAAAGTGGTTTGACATCTTTACGATGAAAATATCCCTCAATATTGACGTTTATGTGAAATTTTGCTCTATTCAGCCATGTTAAGAAATTCGTAAATTTCCAATAACTTACGAAATCTTTATATTGGAAAATTCATAGTCATTAATAATCATGCCAGTGTCCTAAATAATATTTCAAAAGTAGTCTGACATCTTTACGATGAAAATATCTCTCAAAATTGACGTTTATGTGAAATTTTGCTCTATACTGCCATGTCAAAAAATTCGTAAATTTCCAATAACTTGCGAAATTTCCAAAGTAGCATATTTCAAAACTGGTATTTTAAAACTGGTCTGACATTTTTACAGTAAAAACTTTCCATTAAATGCACGTTTAAGTGAATTTTTGTCCTATTCTCCCATGTTAAGAAAATCGTAAATTTCTAATAACTTACGAAGTTTTTAAATTCGAATGTTGCAAATGAATAGGGTTCTTGCCAGTGTCGAAAGTAACATTTTAAAACTGATCTGACCACTCTGCGATCATTTGTTCGTGAGATATCGTGTTAACAGGCTAACAATCTAACGGACTAACACACTAACGGACTGACATACTAACGGACTGACACACTGACACACTGACACACTAACAGACACCCTACAGACAGACACCACAGAAATTTTGTCATTTTCGTATTCCTCACACCTGAAAACGTGTAGAAAAGTCAAAAAACCGAGGTCGAAAATTTTCACGATTACCTAAGTTCCCCATAACTATAGTATGATGGGGAACAAAAACTAATTTAAATTACACCCGGATCTGAATGCGGCGTGCAAAAGGTTGATGAAAAATTCAAATTTTTATAATTGACAAATGTGGCGTTGAAATGCCACAGTCCTCTAAAAATAAATAGACAACGACAATAGGAATTATGAAATAAATCTCCAAAAATTATTTTAAAAAGCCGTGAAGATTTTATTAAGATATGGAAACATATAAAATAGAGGACAACCCAGAAACATATCCATAAATTAGGAATTCGTTAACAAAGGTGGTGGAGGTGAGAGAGCGATTATTTTATGAAAATTTTACATGTTGATAGTACAGTGATCTTAGTCGAAGTATACCAGCGATCAGGACAGACTACCCACTTGTAATCCTCCAGATTATGGTAACATCACAACATCTAGAAGCCAACGGCGCCAATAACGTT
Source organism: Salticus scenicus (assembly GCA_963930645.1). Lineage (NCBI taxonomy): Eukaryota > Metazoa > Arthropoda > Arachnida > Araneae > Salticidae > Salticus > Salticus scenicus. The sequence goes on from OZ005661.1 coordinate 129,000,374, forward strand.
TTCTTTGTTTTAATGTTATTCTAATGGGCCTTTTTCAATTTAGAAAAGACGGTTGCAAATTGCAACCTTAAACTTGGCATAACTTATCTGCGCCAAGATGACGGTTAGAGCATGTGGACGTAATTAATTATTTATTGCGATATGTCTGAAAGATGAGACATTTAGATTATATGTAACCGCAAGATTTCCTTATACGGTTTTTGGGCTTAAACAAAGTAAAAATAAATTATAACGGAAATCGTTTAATATATTATAATGGCTAGAGATATAAATAGATTTTGTTCTGACTTGCTATGAAATAAAATGATATGGGTGCAACTCGTTCACAACAGGATAATTAAAATCAATATGAAAATTAATTCAATGTAACTGAACATTCAGTATTCATTCGCTTTACAACAGTAGTTTTCAAAGTTATTTTAGCCTAAACAAAATATTCCAGATTATTCATTTAAACAAAAGTATGTTTATTCTAGCATAGTAATCTACTTACGGCTAAATCACAAATGTAAAATTTTTAAAAATCATTTTTATTTTACAAGGAACTTTCATTGTATTTTTAAACTTTAACTAGCTGGCATAGCTAGTTAGGATTCTGTTCAGTTCCCCATCACATAATTGTTTAATGATTTTCTACTACAGGCATACTATAAGGAAAAGGAACGTGACATCACATCACAGGGAAGTTATGGGTAGAGTTAAGACTCCTATAATACGAGCTGACTCACAGCTGATCATTGTTGCCCAGCGGAAATATAGCTTGGCGACGTTTAGTTGCAGACGTATACTCGGCGTCTTTATAGCTTAAAATGCCGAGTTTGCCTAAACAGAAGAGCAAATTATTGTTTGCACTTGGTAAGTTTGGCGGTATTATTTGGCGAAATCTTCTTATAACCCTTGTAAAAAGTAACCATCACTATTGCTGTTAAATTAGTTAATTTAAAATATTAATACACGTTGAAAAGTAGTGTAGGTCGTAAAATACAACATTTAGATAATCAAACAGCAGTAAAAACAAATAATTGATACAAAAAATGCAATAAAACATATCATAATTATACTTCATATATGAGATTGAAAGCTAAGCGTACAATTTTCTTTTGGACAATTAATAGTCCATTTCTTTCGCCTTTCTTCATCTGTTGGAAATCTAAACGCTCTAAAAGCAGTTCTGGTATGATTTTAGCAATTGTCGGCTGCAAAACCTCCATTTTATGTGATTTGATAACACTTGAAATCCGGACCACACGGGCAACAATCGCTGAGTGGGAAGCAAAATGTCTGATGAACTAGCCTGTATTGGAGGAGCTCTAGGTAGAGTGGCAAAGCACTGGTATTTCCAGTCGATAATGGCAAAGATAAATTGACGGAGAGTTTGTTTGTAAACATGTCCTTTCCTTACATCCGTGTTAAGTAGATTTGAATGATCGCTATGTAGATTTGAAAGGTTGCTTGACACGGTCGAAGACTATGCTTACTTTATCCTAATTGGTTAATTAGCTTTATTGGAATCACTTGCGTATATTAGTTTTCATGAAATTCCAAACTATTTCCGATGCAATGATCTCCATAATGGCAGTTTACGGGAAATATTACTATATTCTATGTTAAAAATATCTCAAATTACGATTAAATTATAAAATTTTCAAATTAGAAACTTCATAGTCAATTATGTTCATGCCAATATCCTAAATGATATTTTAGAAGTGGTCAGATATCTTTACGCTGAAAATATCCATAAAAATCGATGCTTACGCAAAATTTACCTTATTATGTCATGTTAAGCAAGTCATGTTAAGTAAATGGTAAATTTTGAATATATTACGAATATTTCAAAATTTAAATTTCATAGTTAATGATGTTCATTCCAGTATCCTAAATGATATTTTAAAACTAATCTGACATATTTACAGTAAAATATTTTTTAATGCAAGTTTAAGGGAAAAATGCTTTAAATGTAAAATTTTAAATAACTTTTTTAATTCGAATATTTCAAACCAATAGAGTTCTTTCCAGTATCATAAGTGATTATTTGAAACCTGTCCAATCATTCTACGACAAACTGTTCTTGAGATTACATACACAGACTGACTGACTAATTAACTAATTCACTCACTATATAACAAAGCAGACTAACATACGGAAGATATCGTATCAATTTCATTGTTTTTACATGCATTAAAATGTATGAGAATCAAATACATCTCCTCCTGAATCAAAATCAGGGTGGCGACAATCAGGTAAATCATGGAAAAATCAGGGTACTTTATCAATCTGGAAATATCAGGGAAAAATCAGGGAATTTTGTAAAAACACCCAAAAATCATGGAAATTTTCATTTTTGCCCAGCAAGCATGGAGTGAAAGATTAACAAACAGGTGTTATCTTAAACATGATTGCACAGGACTGGCTGCTTTCTTTTTAAATCTTACCAAGTTAACATTGCAAATAAATAAATAAAAAGTAGTGCAACAACTTGAGGAATTATTTTATGTCTTGATGTTAATATGTTGTGCAATTAAAATGAGTCATATTTTTATAATTTTGTTAATTTCTCCAAAATTTTGAATTTCATTTTACTTTCCTTTTGTAAGTGAACAAAGAAAAAAGAAAAAGAAAAAGATTGAAATATTTTTGATCAACAGTATAGTTTTTTGAATTGCAATGGTTAAGCGAGCATGTTACACAAGAATGTGATATACACAAAATTCTGAAATGTATACAGTAGGTAACGGAAATCATGGAAATTTGTCAAAATTAGTCATGGAAATCATGGAAAAATCAGCGAACTTTTCTTCTGAATTTCTGTAGCCATCCTGAAAATGTATTAAAAAAAAAAAAAAAACTTTAAGGCAGAAATTTCCGCTATAACCTAAATTTTCGATAACTATAGTATAATGGAGAAATAAAAATCATGCTTGGTAATAGAAATCATCATAGAAGTTTCTAATTATTTCTTAATACAATTTACCCTATAAAATATCTCCTGAAGATTTATCTGAAGTCAGTTATCGTGTATATCAAAAGAGATTCTTCATTATTTATAAATCGATTGCATAAAAATATCTTTAATTACAAGAGGGATCTGATAACGATCTGTAGACAAAAGGGAACATTTGAGTACTTTCAGTTGCGATGTAAACATTTACTTTAGTTCTTGAACTATGAATGAATTGAATGAATAGGATTTAAGCCGACGTTAAAATAATCTCTGAAGCAGAAATTGAATTTACTGTTAAAAGTTAAATTTATCAAATGGATATCTAAGAAATTTGTAATACATATATTGAATTAAAAATAGCTGCAAAGAATTTTCATTACAAAGATAAAGTTTTATGTAAATTGATAAGGACAAAAGAAAGAGATATTTTTGCTAGGAAAAGGGTTTATATGAAAAATGAAATCTTCAGATATTTTTAGGATTTGTTATTATTGATAGAAACACATTAAGATTTAAGGAAAATCGTAAATGCAAAGCTTGGAAATAAGTGTTCCTTCATTTAAAAAAAAAAGTAGTTTGATGGTAAAACTGTAATAAGAGAGAAGCTAGATTAAAAAAGAAATGATTATTATTATTATTATTATTTATTTATTTATTTTATTTTATTGTATTTTATTTATTTATTTATTTATTTATTTATTTATTTATTGTAAATGTTTGGCTGATTAATTTATAAACTTTCAATTTACGAAAAGGATTTTGATCATGAAATTTGTTGTAATTTTTATGAAAATATTGTATTATAATTGAAGGCACACACACACACACACACACACACACACACACACACATATATATATATATATATACATAAATAAATTTAAAAAAATATTTATTTATTTATTTATTTGTGTTTATTAGTGTTTATATTTTAAACAGATCGGTAAAGCTAAGAGTGAAAAATTGGCGAAGAGTAACTTGTTGATATAAAATCATGTTTATTCTTTTGCATTGCTAATGGCCGTATTCACCATTATATTCAACTCCCGATTCGAAGTGCAATGAAATGAAATAATATGATGACATAACACAAATATGATGGCTGATATTGTTTGCTAGCATTTAGTTTTATCGCTTCTATTTAAGCAGCCGACAGCTGTATCAAACTTTAAAATATTGCAAAACAAAACAGGTATACAATAACATTTAAATACTTCGCGATAAATTTCTCATACACTAAATTAACATTAGAGATGTAAATCTCACAAGAGACGTAGGTTTTGTCAATCGTGACACTTGTGAATAATGTTCAATTTCAGATTCTGAGGACAGTTTCCAAAAGGAATCGCCGTCTCGAATGGCTTGAACAAGTCCAGTCACTTGTCGAAGTTGTTTCCTGGTATAGTTCCAGACATTTAACAAACTCATCCTCATTATCCTCTCATTACCAATGAGTTGCGACATCTCTGTTAGTATAGAATTAAATAAAAATCAATCCGCAATCTTTCCAAAATAGGAAAAGCGCAAACTCTCCCATTTTGTTAGGAGAGATTGCGCAGTCTTTTATTAAATAATTGTTCACTTTTAAAGAAAATCATGGTACTCGAACCGTTAGTCTAGGTTAGTAGCTTATAAGAACAATAATAATACAATTTTGTACTACTCCCATTGGATGAAATTCCTATGAAGGGTTATGAAAATCTAAGCATTTATTTTTGAAAATGAGACAAATTAACCACCTTTTATCTTAGACAGTTGAAGCAATCAACACGCATATTCAAGTTGGCACTTCACTGTTGATGTTATACAACTACCTGAAATTCAAAATTCGCACACTTTATTCTTTCTCGCCGATCCCTTGCAATCTCTCCTATCACTTGATGTCTTCTAACTTTACCTTATTTATTTATCTTGTAGCAAAATACCCATATAGACGTAGCAGAGTTTGTTGATGAAAACAACAATATTAAATTTCAAATAAATTCTGTTATTGAACCGCGTTTTTTAACTTATGTTTTGTTCATGACTTATATTTATGTAGTTCATTCAACATAGAAAGTTTAATGAGTTTATTTTCTTGAATTCTTCCATCATTATAGCTAACAGTTAATTCTTAGTAACGCTGCGCAAAAAAAAAAAAAAAAAAAAAAAAAAAAATAATTTTCTTCTGCTCTTTATATGAAACTATATGATTCTGTATTAACAAAAGATGCTTGATTCGTATATCAAAACCAAAACATTCTATCATGTATCGTTTTTGTAGTAGACATTCTACTCACTTGTATACAAATTGGTTACATAGAAATATAACGGAGGTTTGATTAGAGAAAACACAAACACTAAAATAAATAATCTCTAAAAAATAAAGAGTTAAATTTAATGAAATTTAATGAAAAACAACAAATTAACAATATTATTCAAATAGGTACTGCTACGGGATATAGTAAATCTAGTATTATAAGATTAGTTAATAGAATAAAAAATCGCATGCTAATTAAACCTAATAATCCCACTCTAGACTCAACTCTAAAATTTCGTTACACTAATAGTCTCCCTTTCTGTAAAGAATTCTATAGCTTTAAACATTATATACAACGTAAATTTAATTTCTTTATTCCATTCAGTTCTCCTATAACTATTAAACAATTAACCCTTCATGACCGCGACTTAAATGGACCCACTGGAGGAGTCTATCAAATTCCCATAGAAAGCAATAAAGAACTTTTCTATTATATTGGACAGACCAAGAGGACTTTAAATAAAAGAATACAAGAACATATAAGAAATATAAAAGAAGCAAATAGTTCTACTCTAGTCGACTTAATCTATGCCAACACAAACGCCAACCCTATATGGGATAAAGCCAAAATTATTACAGCACCATCTAATATCCAAGAACTTTACATTTCCGAAGCTATTCATATAATTAAATGCAAAAATGCAATAAATTCCAAAGATGCTGCAATTTTACCAATAATTTGGCACAATATTATAAAATAGTTAATAGTTTATTTCTGCTTATTCATGATGTTTTTCTCCTACAATAACCTCGTATGATATGCAATAGTTCCAGCTTCTCTCACTTTTCTTAACTCCTTGGTCCAACCTCTACCGGAATTCATATTGTTTTTTGCTAATATTTAAAATATATCACGTTATATATAAAATAATTAACTGTTGACTGTAAAAAGAAAACATATTTAAAACTGCGCAATGGAAACGAATCATAAATCCCTGATGATGCTTTATTATTAAAGCGAAAAGCTTTGGATAAAAAAAAAAAAAAAAAAAAAAAACATCTTTTAAATAAATTTATATTTACGTGTATTTAAAGTGTTTTAAATTTTAAGAATTTACGATATAAACTTAACAAATTCCTTTTATGTTTGAAATTCCTTAAAGATTGCGAAAACCTTAATATTTTAAATATATTTAACACAAACACTAAAACTATTTTTTTTGGCTGTATCCTCTTGTAGGCATCTGTTGGTGTGTCCCTGATAACAGACTACTGACATTCAGCTATAATACTTGCAATTTCTTGTCAATTCAAACATAGAGATGTCCTGGTGAAACCTTTCTGCATATTCATCACTAATTGTTCCAAAGTTTTGAGGAAAGAAGTCCAAATATGAGTCCAAAAACTGCAGTCTTAATGGCGTAATTCGACCTATGACACGAAAGCATTTTACCATGTCATCAACAACCAAAAAGATCTTCATAATTTAGTTTTTTAAATGTACATTTTTATAGAGAAAATGGTGCATGTTATACAAAAAATTAACTCGTGGATTTGCAGATTAGGAGTCTCAACGTCCTATTTGTATCACGCATTATTCAACAGATCCTTTTTTTAAAATTCCTTACTATATAATATACATATATTGATTCGATTGATTTGTTACATAATCAGGAACGTTGCTGAGGGGGCGGCAGCCCCTCAACCTCCCCCCCCCCGCTGTATCCCTCTTTCTATAACTATCTGTATATATATATATTCATAATAACTGATTGTCTTGTGTTAATTCCCTGTAGTTCAAAAATACTTGTACCAAATTTCATGCAAAATGATTACATAATATATCGGAATTATTTTGTGTAAACCTGTAAATCAATTACCAACTATATGCCTCCACTTCTCCGCTGAAAAACGTTTTTTTTTTTTTTTAATTCTAATAAAATTTCAATATAATTAACGATATGTAAGCATGATAAAATACACTTTTAAAAAATACCGACTATAGACCGTAATAGTACGAAATTCTTTTATGTATCCCAGAAAAGGAACCACAGTAATTATATACACTAAAAAGAATACACTTATTTAATCAATTATAGCTCATTAATATTTCAACCTATTTTGACATAATTTGGATGATTACAGTACGTTATCGGAATTCTTTTGTGGGGTCCCGCAAATAAATTATTTAGTCTATAAATATCCTTTTTCTAGAGAAAACACGCTTTTATGAATCTTTATAATGTATGTTAATTCCATTATGTTGAAATCAGCATAAACGCAGTAAAGTGCGCTTAAATAAAAATTTGTTCATTGGCTCTAATGTCACGAAATTCTGCTGTGTGTGTGTCTCCGTAAACGAACCAGAAACATTGCATACACCAGTAAAAACTGTTCTGCTTATTATTCGTTTTTCATGATTAATTGTTCGAAATTTGACACAATTTGGCTGATTACGTTACATTGTCAGAACACTTTTGTATGGTCCTGTAATTAGGAAGCATAAGAACACATGTTTTCTACAGAAGACATGTGTAAGCATGTCAGTAATGTTTAAGCATCTCAGTGATGTACGCTAATTTCATTTTGTTGATAGCAAAGTAATGATGTCAAAATGCGTTTAATCGAAATTCATCCCATATGCTGTAATGAAAAGAATTTTGATGTGTCCCTGTACACAGTCCATAAAAAGTATAGACATAACAAATTATATAGCTATTTCTATAAAGAGCCAGAATGTGTGTGCCAATTTAAAGTCAATCGAAGGATTTTGCGGTACATATAAATTCTGCCTATAGGCCGCAATGATAAGAAAAAATCTGGTGTGTCCATGTGTACGAACTACAAATGGAATATACAACCAAAACTACACAGCGAAAATTCTGTGTGGTTAATAAATATGTGTACCAAATTGCAAGTCAATAGCTTCATTTTTGCGGTGGCTATCACGGTACATACAAATTATACCCATAGGCCGTAATGATAAGAAAAACTTTGGCGTGTCCCTGTACATGAACTTCAAATGGAATATACACCTTAAACTTTACAGCTGATTCCGTTGGGCTCCTGAATGTGTGTACGGAATTGCATGTCAATAGCTTGATTTTTACGGCCGCTATCGCGGTACATATAAATTCTTCCCATGAACGAACAATAAGAAAAACTTTGGCGTGTCCCTGTACACGAACGACAAATGGAATACACACCCAAAACTATACAACTGATTCCGTGGGGCTCATGAACACAGTACCAAATTTCAAGTTAACAGTGTGATTTTTTCTGCCGCTAATCGCCAGACAGACACACCACACAGACGAAACCCAAGACCTTTTTGAGTCTCAAAAGAGGGCCTCCACTTACGTTTCGGCAAAAATTGCTATCCAATAGCCTGATTTGTGCGGTGGCTATTGCGGTACATACAAATTCTTCCCATAGGCTGTAATGATAAGAAAAACTTTGGCGTGTCCCTGTACACGAACGACAAATGGAATACACACCCAAAACTATACATCTGATTCCGTGGGGCTCATAAACATGTGTACCAAATTTCAAGTCAATAGCGTGATTTTTGCGGCCGTTATCACCCTACAGACAGACAGACAATCAAACAAACAAACACACAGACATAACCCAAAACCATTTTGAGTGTCAACAGAGGGAATCAACTGACCTTTCGGCAGTTACAGATTTGTTATTTTAATCCAAAAATATACAATAAACACATATTTTCATCTAAAGGATATTTTTCGTGTTATATAGTAAATTCTTTAATTAATAAATCTTTAACTTATAATTTATCAAATATTTTTAAAACCCTAACATTTTGTTTAATGTTAAATAAATTATCATAAAGATGTTTTAATTTTAACTTACAAAGGGCATTCCATAAAAACTGAGAGTTTTTTTTTTTTTACGTAGTGGCAACACCGCGAAACTAAAAAATAGAAGTGCAGGCGATTTTTTTCAAACTGTTAACTGTACGTTTATACATAATTCTAAACTAAGCAGGCGATTTTATTTTCCTATTTCCGTGCTTGTTTAAAGAACTGTTTTATTTGCCCTACAGAAATGGAGATGAGTGATTCAGAGTTAAAAAACGAAATGCGTTGTGCCATAAAATTTTGCTACCGTTTGGACAAAACATCTCCAGAAACAGTTAAATTAATGAAAAAAGCTTACAAAGACAAACATTTTGGTGAGTCTACGATTTTTACATGGCAGGGTGATTTCAAGAAAGGCAGAACTGGCTCCTAGGCCTGGGCGAACAAAAAGTGTTGTGAATGATCGAAATGTTAACACTGTGTGGGTAATCCTTCAAGAAAATCGGCGAATGACATGTGAGGCGATAGCGGCATCAACATACATTTCGAAAACGTCGATATTTCGCATTCTACGCAACAATTTACAGCTTCGCTATGTTTGTTCCAGATGGGTCCCTCATCACCTTACTAAAGAACAAATGAAAACAAGAATTCACCAATGTTGTGAATGGAAACAGATGCTTCAAAATGATCCAAATCTCCTAAAGACTGTAATAACAAGTGATGAAACTTGGGTGCATCATTATGATCCCCTTACGAAGTCCGCAACAAGTGTATGGAAACATATTGATTCTCCGCCTCCGAAAAAAATCCGACAAACCAAATCTGCTGGAAAGGTCATGATGATTATTTTCTTTGATCATAAAGGTGTAATCTATCAGAATGCTGTGCCTCCAAAAACTACTGTGAATGGTGAATATTATGTTTCAGTTTTGAAAATTTTGCGACAACGCATATCGAGAAAGCGTCATGAACTGGTAGGGAATTGGACATTACATCACGATAATGCTCGCCTGCATGTCGCTACTTCTGTTCAGCAATATCTTAGTAAATGCAATATTAAAATCATGCCACATCCCCTTACAGTCCAGATCTCGCACCATGCGATTTCTGTCTGTTTCCGACGTTGAAGGAGAAGCTCCGTGGCAGAAAATTTAATACAGATTCTGAAGATATTTCAGCAGTGGAGGGTTCTTTGAAGCAGCTTCCAGAAAAGGGCTTCTCTACTTGTTTTGAAAAGTGGATTGAACGATGGGACCGTTGCATATCATCTGACGGAAGGTATTTTGAAAAAGAATGATGTATTTTTTGCTGGAAACATATTTCTTGATTTTTTATGATTTTACTCTCAGTTTTTATGGAATGCCCTTTGTATTTTTATAATTAAAAATTTAAAGTTTTATTCAGTAATTGATAAATACATATCAAATTACATATTAAATTAACATGTAATTGCTCAGTAATAAAAAAAAAAATAATAATAATTTTATGGAATTCGAATCTGTAAATATTTATCACCAAAACTGTTGCCAATTTTACAAGAATATTTTAATCAGAATAAAACTTCAGGAATTTTTTCACATATTTTAATTGTTAATTTGCATTTATAATGTTTATACATTACGATTAAATCATTATTAAAAATTTTATATAAATGTTTTTATATGGTAACTGTTTCGTCTAATTATCCCCCAAATAAATGAGTAAGTAAGTTTATAAAATAAAACAGACTCAGAACTAATTTTAAAATGAGATTTGAAATGATAACGCAAAACCTTGGCCATTAATAAGAATTGTTTTTAAGTACATGTTTTGTGGCTTAAAAAAGTTTAGTAATTTATGATAAGCAAATGATCATATATATTAAGAAATCTAATTGAAGTTTATTTTAAAAAATCACAAACATTTAGTTTAAAATGTTTCTATCATTTTTGTAAATCACAATTTTTGATATTATCCAAAAGTGTATCTTTATACAAAATTGTACCTTTATAATAATTTTTTTCTTTAATAAATAACTGAAAAATAAAAATATATTTCCTTCTGTATATAATTAAAAATACAATTTTTAAACTTTTATATTCAAAAAATTGATTTAGATGTTGCGTCAGTCTTTTAATTTACATATGCACGAGAATAATTAGAGGTGAAATTATGCAAATTAGAAAACAACGTTCCGAGAAATTTTAAAGACAGATAAACATTTAGATGTTTAGAGAGGTAATTAATTTTCTAAGTGAAAATATATTTCAAACGTTTGTATATTAATAATTCATGTGATTTAATTAAGACCTAACATTTTAATAAGTGTGCTCTTGAGCTGCCACTCGTTTTTATACTAATTACACCTGAGTTTAGGAAAAGGAAAGTTAAGTATTTCAATTAATTACAATACTGCTAAATTATTAATTAATTTTCGCATTGAGTTTCAATTAAGTTTAAATAAATATCTATTCAGTACAGTTTTAATTTAATAAATATCACTTACGAATGAAAAAAAAAAAAAAATCATATCATGAATATAATGATACTTCTGAGGCAAAGTTATATTGAGATGTGCATAATGTTTGCTTTGTAAAAGCTATAATGAAATTTCTTTTAATACATAAAAACACAATTATACTAATTGTAAGGAAAACATTGTAAAATTGATTACGGTTTTCTTGAAGAAATTGTAAAAGTAAAACAAACACCTGAAGCTTATTTTGTTATCTAAGTAATGGATGTAATATTCTGCACAAAACAAAATTTAATTTAGTAGATTTTATTTTTTTATCTCTTCTTTCATATAAAGGTATCCGTATAAAAATATATATTATATTAAACAAAACTACGACCTTTCTTCTGTCGAACAAAATAAGCTGCCGACTCGTATCCTGTACTCGTGCCTACATTGTTCGATTAACGAATGATCTTAGATTATGAAAATCACATTCATAATATATATTGTCATCTAAATAGCAGTAAATCATGTTAACCAAATAAACAATTATAAGAATTTGCGGAATATTTTTTCTCTAAGTTTGCATAGATTTTGGTTGACTTTAACACAGTGTAATGCATCATCTCCTTAATGAAAAAAGTATTTAATTATATATATATATATATATATATATATATATATAAAACTCAGAAGCTTATTTTTATTTTCTAGATAATAGATATAAAATTTTGTATAAAAAGAATTTACTTTAGTACGCGACAGGATGCTTTTATAATATATTATTCCATATAAAGGGATGCTGTAACTGTACTTCGTTTCTTAGCAACGGTTACTGAATACATTTCCCGAAATTTCTTTGGTACAGATTTATAATAGGATACCGTTGGCGGCTTTTAAATTTTTATTATAATTTTGCCAATGAATTAAAATGGCTATCAATTAGAAATAATGTTTTCCAGACGAGATTTTACTACCAGCAATCCTGTAAAGTATGAAGAAGGTTTTTCTATAGTATAAAAAGAAAAAAAAAATACTAGGACAAATTCTGCTCTTTGAAAATTATCCTTATCTCTTCAAAAAAGAAGCAGGATGATGAGCGTAAATGTTATTTTATCATTCTGCGTTTTGCACAGGAAAAACTTTACTTAAACTTTAATAATTTCACTTTTGTAACTCTGTGCGTCGAAAGCCCGTACATTAATGAAACGCATGCAGTAGTGTAAGACTGCAAAATATGATGACATCATAGACAAGGATCACCAAAACACTCAATTTCCCTTATGTTGGATGAATGAAAACGAACCCGAACTTCACAGTATCTCTATATTTAGACAGGCCGAAAAATATGTCTTCTGAATATCGACTAACCAGTTAAAAAAAAGAACACGCTCCTATTTTTGCGTGTGATAGAACGTTGTGTTCAAATTTACGACAATGTTTACGACTTTTCTTTCGCGAGGCTCTCAGAGTGAGGCATGCTATTGGACGCCAGGCGTACAGGGCTCTCTCTACTAGAGGTCTATACACTGTTTTTCGGGAAACTGTTTTGCCAGACACAGCAGCAATGTCACGAATGGGCTCTGATGTCGTTGTTTTTCCATGTCATCCAGAATTTATTCCGAAGTAGTGACCCTATGCAAGTGCAGCCGCTTTTGGATGGCCTTCAACAGATTTTCTCGAGATAATACCACTTGTTTGGAAATTGATTCCTCAATTGGTGCCATTTGTAGCCGTCGAGCTACATCCATTAAGACTACCCTGCTTCAAGCCTTCCAACTATCTCATTTCCAACACTGTAAATAGAAGCGTCTTAAATTCAAACAGAAATGTGCCTAAAATGCCAATTCAGACACATAAATGTTTGAAACAATTACTTTTGCAAAATTTCAGACGCATGTGCTGCCTTAAATTAAGACACATAAGTACCATTTTATAAATGAGCTGAGATAAGTGTCTGAATGCGGTCGATATGTCTGAAATTAAGACATATTACAGTTTAGACACATAAAATTTCAGACATTTTACAATTAAGACACTTAAAAATTCAGACATTTGTATTACTTAAAAAATAATTCCCTGTAGAATCTACTTAAAGCAGCATGCATATCCTGTTTTAACATTTTTTTTAACAAATAAATTTGATATTATTTTATATAATATAAGTAGTTAACTTATTTAAAATACTTTGACGCGAAATTTATTCGATTAAAAATTAAAAAACAAAGTTAATTTTTATTTAAAATTCCCACATGTAATAAAACAAAAAATATTAAGAATAAAATCTTTTTGTGAAAAAAATAGAACCGACTCCAAGAAGCAACTACTATTCAAACAACTAAAAAAAAAAAAAAAGACATGAAATGAAACTGTAAATTGCGCCTAAAAGTATAAAATAATATCCTTCGCCAAACAACCTATAACACTACAATTAATCATAACTTTTGAAGTCGGCGCAAAATTAAGTAAAATTTAATTAGTTTGTAAAGGTTTGTTTTTAAATCAATAGCAACAAATGCTGTTGTCTCGAATGATCCATTTTCATGTTTCCTTTATTATTTTATCACTATATACAATTGGACCATTAGTTGCATCTACATAGAACAGTGAACATACTTTAGAATGCGGTATTTATGTTTCTACGAAGTTAGAGTTTCCTTTGCAAATTTGGTATAACTTTGATAACTATCATCCTTGGTGGATTTTGGAATTGGCGATGAAAACGTAATGCAAAAATTTACACGCAAGATGCATATTTTCATAATATATATTGTACGATGGCTTGTTTCATAATCTCGATTACTCTCTTAATATACCTTATCAAAATAATCATGATATCTTAAAAGAAATTAAATATGTTTGCCAGATAATTTTGCGATTTTTCTTTCACCAAGGACGTCAGATACCAGCATCTTCGCCAAATTTTGCTGCTTACGAAATCTTATTTCTTTTTTTGAATCAAAGTAGTTTTCGGCTGCTTTTTGCAGGTGCTAATATGAGATGTGTATATTTAATAGGATTTGATTTTTGTATTGAATAAAGTTATAAATTTTTATTTAATTTTGCGCCGACTTCAAAAGTTATGATTAATTGTAGTGTTATAGGTTGTTTGGCGAAGGATATTATTTTATACTTGTAGGCGCAATTAACAGTTTCATTTCATATCTTTTTTTTTTTTTTTTTTTTTTTTAGTTGTTTGAATAGTAGTTGCTTTTTGGAGTCGGTTCTATTTTTTTCACAAAAAGATTTTATTTTTCTCTTTTCAGTGAAAACTTATTCATATAGCAGAACATCAAAAGACATTCGACGGCAGCTTCACAAATCACAACTTCCAAGAAAAGTGACATAACTCAAAAAATGGTTTATGTCCCTGAAAAATACATGAAATGCACCCAATGTGAACAAAAAAGTTACATCTCCATATAGAAAATTATCCACTCGAGAGACAGTTGTGCCAGTTTTATTCTAGTCAAGTTATATTTAAGTTGATTTTTCTCAAATGCTGCATTTTTAAGTTGTGTCACTTTTTTGTTTTTATCGGATATGAGCAAAAAACTGTCTATTGAATGAACATACGTTAAGTTAAAAAGTCTTTAGAAATGTAAAGAACGGATACGCGGTATTCGTAACCAAAAATTCTGTTAGGCATATATACTGAACTTTACAGTGAATACGTGTCACCCGCAGCGTAAAGTTCAAACAATGCGCAAATTATGCATTGCAGCTGACGGACAGAAGTTTCAACATCGATACTTACATACTGCTTTTACCAGTGCAGCTGCATGCGTTCAGCAGTTAGAGTGAGACCAGACATTTGTGAGTACCTGTAATTTGTTTATATCGTAATGAAATCATAATGAAACCTATTTCGGGCCAAGATCATTACAACAAAAAAAAAAGTATTAAAATTAAATAACCTCTTACGAATTTAAAAGCTAACAAATTTCAACAACAACAACAATGAGAAACATGGTTTGTGTTGAGAACCTCTTCCTTTATGAAGTCGGTTTAAAACGTCTATGCGTTCATCGATGTGACCGCTTACAATAACCATACTTTGAATTTTACATAGCATAAATGTCACCCGCTACGACACAACATATGCATTGTCGATCAAAAGTGCACAAAATAGGAAATTGTGAACAAACAAATGCACGTTTTAAGCGTTCTGTTTTTAGCATTAATGTCGAAGCTATCTTTTCGTACTAAATTGATGATGCTCTGTAATTTTATAATTCACTTTTTTTCCCTGTCTTGAACCGTTTCCAAGATAGGAACGCTAACTCCACTGTTTTCCACCAGCTGGCGCTGTAGGCGGTTGAATCGCGTAGCACATCTCCACTTTAGTATAACTACATACCACTTTTGTGATTAGGCAGCAGCTGTTCAGCAGTTAAAAGAGTCGGGACTGACTTTTTTGGGCACCCTGTATTTCCTTTTGATCGTAAATATATTACAATGGGACCTATTTCAGACCAAGACCTTTACAATAAAACAAAGAGTATCAAAATCGGATCATCCGTTCAGAAGTTATGAGCTAACAAACAAAAACAAAACACACGCTTTGAATTGAGAACCTCCTCCTTTTTGAAGTCGGTTAATTGGAGCATCTCCTACGAAGTGATAAGCTTACAAACACCAACAACACATAGTTCGAATTAAGAACACCCTCCTTCCTGAAGTTGGTTGAAAACGACATTGCGATAATCTATGTGACCGCTTACAGTAACAGTACTTTGAACCACAGAGTATATATGTCATCTGCTACGCTGCAAAGTGTGCAACGTAGTTCAAGTGTGCACAGTGTAGGAAATTGCGAACAAACAACTGCACGTTTTAAGCTTTCTATTTTTAGCAATAATGTCTAAATATTGTCTTTTTGTAGTAAACCGATGATGCTCTATAACTTTATAACTAACTTCTCTCCCATCTTGAACCGTTTTTGAGATTGGAGCGCTAATTCCGCTGTTTTTCACCAGATGATGCTTAATTTTCTTTAGATTGTAAAGATATTACAATGGGAACTACTTCAGACCAAGATCTTTTACAACAAAACAAAAAGTATCAAGTAACCGTATTTTGAACTATATAGCGTATGTCTCACCAGCTACGCTACAACGTGTGCAATGTAGCTCAATTGTGCATTGTGTAAGAAATTACGAACAAACAAATCCACGTTTTTAGCATTGTATTTTTAGCATCAATGTCTAAACTATCTTTTCGTTCTAAATCGATGATGCTCTGCAATTTTATAATTCACTTTTTCCACCTGTCTTGAATCGTTTCCAAGATAGGAACTTTAGCATGAATGTCTAAACTATCTTTTTGTACTAAATCGATGATTCTCTTCAACTTTGTAATTCACTTTTTTCTCTAGAATCGTTTCCAAGATAAGAACACTAGCTCCTCTATTTTCCACCAGGAGGCGCTACAAGCGGTTTAACCTCGTACTGCATGGCCACTTTGCTATACTTACATACCGTTTTTATCACTATAGCTGCAGCCGTTTAGCAGTTAAAAGAGTTGGGACTGATTTTTTTGGGCACCCTGTATTTTCTTTTGATCGTAAAGATATTACAATTGGACCTATTTCAGACCAAGACCTTTTCAACAAAACAAAAACTATCAAAATCGGATCATCCGTTCAGAAGTTATGAGCTAACAAACATAAAAAAAAAAACATACGGTTTGAATTGAGAACCTTCCTTCTTTTTTGAAGTCGGTTAAAAATGAAGAATGTAACTTGTAGTTAAGAAAGTGAATTCGTAACTAAACAATCTTAAACAATTTGTGCAAAACTGATTTTTTTTTTCCTCCGTTTTAAAAATTATTTATTTTTGCATTGTTTCCTCTACACTTCAAAATGTAAAAGAACAATTTTTTTTATTTCATATACGTAGTTTGTTTTCTTGTAAATACCAATTAAAAAAAAACTTTTAAAATCCATAGTCTATTATTTTTTCATATTTATTGCGCATTTTACAAAAAAAAAAAAAAAAAAAAAAAAAAAAAACCTCTAAACCTCTACACATGAAATTTAAAATAATAATATGTATTAAGCTTTAGTTCTTATGGACAGTTTTATTGCAAAGACACAAAACATCGATTTGTTTTACGATTTCCTTATACAAACAACATTCAATGTGCGTCCCGATGGCTTGATTGGGAAGACGCTCAACTTTGAATCCGTTGCTTGTCGGTTCAATTCCCAGCACGGGCAATAGAAAATTTCTTTGTAAAAATTATTAATGCTTTTTTTAATGCTCTAGGAGATTCTAAAATCTATATTTCACAGGTAAACAGTATAACACGCAACTTTTTATTTATTTATTTATGAAAAATATTCACTGTAGACAGGATCAATGATGGCGGAAATTCAGACATATCAAGAGCGAAACGATGTGCATTTTAAGATACTTCAAGTGTCTGAAATAAATAACACACTTTTTAGCATCTTAAAATTAAACACCCCATTTTAGACATAATTGTGTCTGAATTTCACACATTTGTATTTACAGTGAACAGTCTGGCAACTATCTCAACAGCAAGCCTATTCTCTATGTCATTGGATCATCCAAATGATTATTAGATCTCATTTGCAGTCAAGCTTGTGGGTTTTCTGATAATATTCACAATACTTCAAATAAAAATTCAGAAGCATAAAAATTAAATAAATTTCCTGCTATTCTACGAAAATAACGCTAAACCCTATTTATCCCGCATAGTAGGCAAACACTGTGCTATCCGTTTTTTAAAATGCATAGAAAGCAAACTTTATCTTTTTCAGTGCTAGGACTTTTGAATTATTCTGTTAAAACATTTTTGTGTCCATAATTTTGGACTCCAGTGCTTATATATAGTATATATAGAGAGAACTATCAGTGTAGATACATATGATGCGATAAAAGTTTTTAATTCGCAAAAATTAATTTCAACTGAAAGGCAAAATAAGGTATGACAAATTTTGCACAAGAGCATATATTTTATAAGTGGGAATTTTTTTTTTTTTTTTTTTTTTGCTCAGTTCACAATGTCTAATTTTATGAATTAATCATTATTATTACTAGCAGGCTACGCCCGCTTCGCTGGTCACTATATTTAAATGAATTTTCAAGAGATTTGAATCAGAATTTATTTTTTACATCATATTAAAAATAAAAACTAAAAAAATTGCGTTAAAAATCTCTCTAAATATTACTTCGAGTACCCGCTGTCTACGTCAGCTCTTTCTCCACCCGCACTGCACTGGGTCGAGATTCCCACGACCTGCAGAAAGGTCTTTCCCAGGCACTTTAGTCTGAGTATTTATCGACGACAGGTGGCTCTGCTATTATTTAAGAACTACGATTTTAAAGATGGCTGTATCTCAGCATCTATTAAATGTTTTTGTTTTTGAACCATGTATTTTATAGCCCCCGTTATTTACACTGTATTTACGAGTTGATTACGCCCAGTATAACAAAATGAAATAAAAAGTAGGTTTTCTTTTAAAAGGAATTAAATACATGAGAAACAAATAAATTTTAATCAGTTTAATCCTTTTCCACTATATACTACCATTTCTCCCCCCACTAAATATTATAAATTAAAAAAAAAAAAAAAAAAAAAAAAGGATTTTTATTTTGAAGGAATTAATTTAAAATGAAAAATAAAAAGTTATACTATAAAAATTATACATAAACATAACAATTTATTTATATTGCCTTACCATTTGATTTTCAATAAATATAATAAAAATAAAAATAAAAAGAACTTCGCCTTCAAATGAATGTATTAAATAAAAAATAAATATTGAAATAACTGTTGCTAAGATACGCAGACGATTACAGTCAAAGAATTAAATTTATGAAAAATGAAGCATTAAAGCCAATATTTAAAATCGAAAAAACATTAATTTAAAAAATTCTAATTCGAAATTCGAAAAAATCTCGATGAGGTACACACCAGCAATATCCCTGGTACCTATATGCCAAATTTGGAAGCTCTGCGATCAATAGTGTGAGTGCCAGAGCGCAGACAAACACACACACACACACAGAGAGACACTTCTCTTTATTTATATAGACTAGCAGGCAACGCCCGCTTCGCTGGTCACTATATTTAAATGAATTTACGAAAGAATTGAATTAATATTTATTTTTTTACACCACATTAGAGACAGAAACTTAAGGAAAAAAACGAAGAATAAAAAAGAAACTGAAATGAATCCAAACCTTGCTTCGGGTACCCGCTGTCTACGGCAGCTCTTTTCCCACCCGCACTGCATCAGGTCTAGGTTTCCCATGCCTGCAGAAAGATCTTTCCCGGGCACTTCAATCTGGATATTTTTCGACGACAGGGGGGATCTGCTACTATTTAAGAACTGCGATTTTAAAGATGACTGTATCTCAGCATCTAATAAATATTTTAGTTTTGAACCATGTATTTTATAGCCCATGCTATTTGCACTATATTACGATTTGATTCTGACCAATGTAATAAAATAAAATAAAATAGAAAGTAGATTAATATGTATATATATATAAAGAAATAAATTTTAATCATTTTAATCCTTTTTACTAATATACTACCACATTTCCCGATAAATACTGTAAATAAAAAAAAATAATGAATAAAAGTTTTTTCTTTTAAAGGAATTAATTAAAAAATGAAAAATAAGAAGTTGTTCTACTATAAAAAATTAAACATATCTGTTATAAATACGTTTTTAAATTTAAAACTAATTATACTTAATTTTTTCTACTGCATTACGATTTTATTTTCAATAAATATAACAAATAAAAAAAAATAAAAAAATCGCCTTGAAATGAATGTATTAAATAAAAATAAGTTGCGTAATAGCCGTTGCTAAGATACGCAGACAATTGAAGCAAAAGAATAAATCTATGAAAATTAAACAAAGAAGCCAATCCGCGTTTGTAATGATCGATAGATGACGCTTTCTCAACTGCAGTTGTTAGTAAATATTGCCACGTGTATTAATTATTGTGCTTTCTTGTTGTTCTATCATTGTTTCAGCGTGAAAGCTATCAGTGGTATGATAATTTCACCTTAGCTCACCAGAGGGCGAGCATTTCATTACAATCGCGGATATTTAAAATCGGAAAAACATTAATTTAAAAAATTCAAATTCGAAATTTGAAAAAAATCTCGATGAGGTGCACTCCTGCAAGGTCCCAGGTACCTATATCCCAAAATCTAAAAATTTAAAATATGTAATTTTTCTACTGTATGTGTATAACTATTTGATTTCAATAAATATAATAAAAAAGATTTCTTCCTCAAATGAATTTAAATAAATAAATAGTTTAATAGCCGTTGCTAAGATACGCAGACTTTTGAAACGAAAGAAATTTCTGAAAAAGGAAACATTGAAGCCAATTTTTTAAATCGAAAAAACATTAATTTAAAAAATTCAAATCCGAAATTCGAAAAAATCTCGATGAGGTGCACACCTGCAGGGTCCCAGGTACCTATATGCCAAATTTGGAGGCTCTGCGATTAGTAGTGTGAGCACCAGAGCGCAGATACACACACAGACACACAGACACTTCTCTTTATTTATATAGATTATTATTAGTAGTAGTTTAAAAACAATATCACACATCCTTAAATTCAATTTTCGCACCCTTAAAAATAACTTTTCTCTTTATATATTGTAAATTACATCATAAGTATGAAATCTTTAAATTGTTTAAATCCATAGCTTTCACTCGACTGGTGTAATATTACTTTTATACGCATTTCTACTATTTCTGAGACTTCCAATTATAATTTTTTTGGAACAAAAGATTGTATAACTCAAGAGCTTTTATGAACGTAGATTCATTCTTTAAGATATATTGAAAGAAAATTTTTTCTTGATTTGTAAGCTCTTTTATTTGGATCCAATCGCAGCTATATTACTGTAACCTTCGATAGCTATATCTTAGATATAAAAAGTACTTCTTTTCTCTAGTAAAATACTGAAGAGAAACGGATTTAGGAAATATAAAATATCTACCTGGAATGAAAACTCTTAAAGGATTTTTATTTGATAGATTAGGAAGACATACATGATTTTTTAATTTTAACTTATGTGGAATTCTAGTATTAAATTTGTTTAAAAAAGCATATTTTTATTTTATTTTATTTTATTTTATTTATTTATTTATTTATTTATTTTTATTTATTTATTTATTTATTTATTTATTTATTTATTTATTATTATTTATTTATTTATTTATTATTATTATTTATTTATTATTATTTTATTTTATTTTATTTATTTTATTTTTATTTTTATTTTTATTTTATTTTTTTGCCAAAGTTATATTTTTAAAAAATTCAACTTTAATGCATTACATTACATAAATCTAATTATATATTCCGTTTCTTTCAAAAATGTATCCACTTACAGGATCTAAACAGAAAAATACTATATATAATATATATATATATATATATATATATATATATATATATATATATATATATATATATATTAATGATTCATTTTGTATTAATTTTTCTCCATAAAAATTAATAATTTTTTATTTAAAATTCCTATTATTTTTTAAATATAAAATGAATTACATTTACAATTATTTATTGTTTATTATTTATAACATATAGCACAAAGTTTTTCTTTCAAATTCCATTGCAAATTTATGTATTCGAACCGTTATTTATTTTCAACTAAATATAAAGAGGGAAAAAAAATATTAAAATTTATTTGATACTTCACAAGGCATTTGTTTATCACTATTTTCTAATTTTATGTGCAGTTCATTTTTTTTTTTTTAGAATTATTAATGCATACTCTAATGTGAAACAAATATACAGGTTCTTTATATTAATTCCCATTCGTATCTACATAGCTTTTAGGCAAAGTCATTTGAAGTTCAATTTGGAATAATATACGTGTATTATATACCACAGTGAATAGTGAAGCGTAGGTTTGAATAGTTTTAAAAAAATTAATCGTCTACATCTGAAGATGAAATAAATAAATAAATAAAATTAAATGAAAACAGAAAAAAATTCCGTTTATTTATTTAAAGGTTTAAAAGATTTGACATTAAAACTGATGTATTTTTTCACCATTAGTTTTTCATGCTTTATTTCTGTTATTTTTAATAAAAGCCTACCTATATGAATATGTGTTGTTGTATTTCATGAAAAAATTATCTTCAAATGGCTTAAATTGTAATTTCTCAAAAGAATATGTTTATTGAAAAATGGCTCAAATGAATTTATTGTACAAAGTTAACCATATTTCATATTTCATATTTAGATTTTGTTTTTTAAATTTAAAAAAATCAGCATCTTTGTTAAAAAAAGAAATAAAATGAAATATCAACGTCCCTTTTTTAGATATTTAATGTTTATTGTAGAATAAAAATTCTTAATATACTCAGTTACTATTAATATTCTTAAAAACAGAAATATTAAATAAAAAAAAGTAGAATTTATTTTTTCGTTTTAAATTGAAATATAATGATTGGCCCTTCAACTGAGTTTTATTTTACCTATATAGAATGATCTATAATTCGTAAAACCTTATAATGTAATCTTCTATCTGTCGAAGATACTCTAAAGTACTTTTTAAAAAATTATACAATGCGCCCCAAAAGTTTATAGACAATAGTTTTTTTTTTTTTTTTTTTTTTTTTTTTTTACAATTGAAAAATAGGAATAAAGATTTCAAAATAATTTTTAATTATAAGTAATATCAAGACAATAATAATCCTATACATAAATAATGTCGCACAATCACAAACTTTGTGACAGAAACTAAAACAGAAAATATACTCTAGAAATTTTTTCATTCATCAACATTGAAAATTCATTTTCTCATTAATTGGAGTGGAAAACTGATTTGTATACCAACTATTAAGAAAATACCAAAGCTGGGAATCGAACCCCGACCCTCCACTTAACGCATAGATGCTCTACCACTGAGCTACCCTGACTGATAAACCAGATCGACATTTCTCATATAATATTCGTTTGAAGGTCACCAAGTCTGCAAATGCAGATATAACAGGTTAGAATTTTAAACGAAGCACAGCTCCAATAGACCACGATGTTTTTAATTTAGAATTTTTTTTTAAATTATTATTACTCATCAATCTCGAAAATTAATTTTCAGATTAATTGGAGTTCCAATACACCTCGATATTTTTAAGTTAGAAATTGTTTTATTCATCAACCTTGAAAATTCCTTTTCAGATTAATAAATACTATGAAAAATTTTATTTCCATTTAATATTGATAGGTTGAACTATATTAGATTTGTTCAATAGAATATATATTCAGGCAACAGTTCATATGATTTTTGATATATTTTTTACAAATTTGAAATCTTAATATTAAGTTTTCTCAATTTGCATAATATCCTGAATTCATGATCTTCAGAATATACTTGAAAAACTTTTAGATGTTTATTAGAACGCTCTTAAAAGATATCGCAAAACCTTTACTTTTAAAGATATTGCAAAATTCATCCTTAATTCTTTTAGATAGATTATATTAAACATCCAACAAAACAAACAAACAAACTATATATCTATATCTATTTATATATATATATATATATTGAAAACCTTTTCAAACATTGAATATATGAAACCAAGAAAAATTGAATAAGATGAAACCAGAAAAAATACAAAAAAAGATTACGAATATCAAGCAACCTTAAATTGAAACATGCAAATTCATTACGTTTTCAAGGGTATAGAATGAATATTGCATGTAAAATGGGTGTTATTTCTGTCTTGTTGTAAGCAAATTGCTGAACATTTAAAACAAGCTATACCGTATAACCCCCCCCCCCCCCCAAAAAAAAAAAAAAAAAAAAAAAAAAAGTTTAAAATGAAAGAATAATATGTGAAAAACCAAATGAGAATCAAACTTATTTAAATCCAAGCAGCAATTTCAAATTTATTAAATGAAATAATAATAATAATAGTTAAATGAAATACTAGTAGTAATTAATAAAACTAAAGTTTAATTTGCATTACACATGAAAATCTGGTATAAGTAGCTTGATCACTAAACAAACATGTGGCTATATAAAGCTAAATTCACAGTTAATTTTGGAATCGTATTAAATAACTGAACGATTAATTTATTTTTGGAATCGTATTTGAATCAACTTTATCGTAATCAACTGAACGATAAAGTTGAGTGAACTCTTTGATTTGTAATAATTAACCTAAAAGTGATAATTTAAAATTAAATTTTGATTAAAAATTGAGATTAATTTGATTTATGAAAATTCAGAAACTCAGAAGTGTCATTTTGTTGAAACATAAAATCAAACTAGTTATTAATGAACGCCACCTTTTGGAGTGTAAAAGAAGTAATGACCCTAATTTTTTGTGTATGTGTGTGTGTGCTGAATAAAATCTAATCAAATGTTATCATTTAAAAATCCAATTTAGAGTTAATAAAAGGACACAATGCAATTTGTAATTAAAATTGAGGTTATTAATTAAAAATCAATAGATAATTGTTTAATTAATTAATTAATTTTTTAAAATGTAGATTTGATAAATGTTTCCATTGTCGAATTAACTAATTTGAAAGTCAATAATATAATAATAAAAAACATTAGAAATTTCATTTTTTAGAATTATCAGTTTTTTTTTTTTTTTTTTTTTTAGAATCCATAAAGCAACCACTTTTTACTTTCTCTTACCCATAAGGTAGAGAAAGTATTAATTTTGGGTCAAATTTGCAAACGTGATATTTTGTTATATTTACACGTTTTGAGGTGCCCTGAATACGAAAATCATGTTTTTAGAAAATGGTCTGGTGTGTGTCTGCGTGTGTCTGTCTGTTATTAGCATATCTCAAAAACAAATTATGGCAGAAAGTTCAAACTTGGTATTCTAAATGTGTATCATATAGGGATGCTACAAAAAGCTTTTCATTAAGATCAAGCAAATGGTTCGTGTACAGGGACAATCAAGAGAATTCTAATACATTACGTCTATGGGGGAAATTGCAGGTAAGTACAGTTTAACGTCTATAGACTGCACTAAACGAAATGAAACGAATATATATATATTTTGTAATAGAGATAGTTAACTGGGAAAAAAAATTGTGTATGTAAGAGCCTCACCTCCCCCCCCCCTCGAGGAGAGTAAATTTTCATGATGGGTATCTTTCAAAAGAGCTAGAGCAATACCTTTAAAACGAATGGTTGAACGATCGATCTGCGATAATTTAAAACAAGATTATCGATTTTTTTTTTTTTTTTTTTTAAATATTGACGATAAAATGGACTGTTTTTGGATATTTGGTGCCATACTACTTCTCTAATATTGAAATCGTCTGCATTATCATAAAAGATATTTTTTTTAAATAATAATTTTAATAAATTATAATAACCGAAATAAATTAATAACCGAAATTAAAATTTCGGTATTTTCGGTAAATTCGGAATTTTTTTCGGTAATTAATAACCGAATTAAATTCTATATAAATGTAGGTGCATTAATGAAACGGGGGGTTGAGGGGGGCGGTAGCCTCCCTCACACAGAACTAATTATCATATAAAACTCTTCTTACCCATAAGGTAGAAAAATATTGTTTTGGGGTCAAATTCTCGAACGCGATTTTTTGTTATATTAACATGTTCTGAGGATCCCTGAATACGAAAATCATGTTTTTACCAAATGGTCTGTGTGTATGTGTGTGTGCCTGCGTGTGTGTCTGCCTGTTATCAGCATATCTCAAAAACAAATGATGGCCGAAAGTTCAAACTTGTTATTCTAAATGTGTATCATATAAGGATGCTACACTAAACTTTTCGTTAAGATCAAGCAAATGGTTCATGTACAGGGAAACTCAAAACTATTCAAATACTAATCAACTAATTAAAATACTATTCAAATCGTCTATTGGGAAATCGCAGGTAAGTAGAGTTTAACATCTATAGACTGCACTAAACCAAATGAAACGAATATATATTTTCTTGTAATAGAGATAGTCAACAGGAGAAAAAAATTGTGTATGTAGGAGCCTCGCCTCCCCCCCAGGGGGGGAAGTCCCCTCTCGAGGGGAGTAAATTTTCATGATGGGTATCTTTTAAAAGAGCTCGCCAATATCTTTAAAACGAATGGTTGGACGATCGATCTGGGATAATTTAAAACAAAGTTATCGATTTTTTTTTTTTTTTTTTTTTTTTTTTTAACGAAAAAAACCTTTTTTTTTTAAATATTGAGAATAAAATGGACTGTTTTTGGATATTTGGTGTCATACTACTTCTCTAATATGGAAATCGTCTGCATTATCATAAAAGATAATTTTTTTTAAATAATAATTTTAATAAGTTATTTAAAAAAAACAGAATTATTTTTTAATAACCGAATTGAATTCTATATAAATGTAGGTGCATTAATGAAACGGGGTTTCAGGAGGGAGGGGGGGGGGCAGAACTAATTATCATGTAAAACTCTTCCGAGGCCTAATTTGAATTGTTTAACACAGGTTTACATAATAGTACTCGTTATCTTACCTCTTAATCTGCAACCTGTATATAGTATTAAATTTAGGGAAGAGAAAGTCGTGGAAGTGACACACCAGATTATTTACTTTCTCTTACCATAAGGTAGAGAAAGTATTGTTTTGGGGTCAAATTTTCGAACGCGAGATTTTGTTATATTTACACGTTTTGAGGTCCCCTGAATAAGAAAATCATGATTTTAGCAAATGGTCTGTGTGTATGTCTGTGTGTGTGTCTGTGTGTTTGTGTGTGTGTATGTCTGTTATCAGCATATCTTAAGAACAAATAGTAGCAGACATTCCAAACTTGGTATTCTAAATGTGTATCATATATAGATGCTACAGTAAGCTTTACGTTAAGATCAAGCATATGGTTCGCGTACAGGGACATACATAACGTCTATGGGGGAAATTGCAGGTAAGTAGCGTTTAACGTCTATAGACTGCACTAAACCAAATGAAACGAATATATATATATTTTGTAATAGAGATAGTCAACTGGGAAAAAAAATTTGTGTATGTAGGAGCCTCGCCTCCCCCCCCCCTCCTAGGGGAGTAAATTTTCATGATGGGTATCTTTCAAAAGAGCTCGCCTATACCTTTAAAACGAATGGTTGAACCATCGATATGCGCTAATTTAAAACAAAGTTATCGAATTTTTCATTTTTAAAGAAAAAATAAACTTAGAAAAAAAATCGTATTTTTTTTTTTTTAAATATTGAGAATAAAATGGACTTTTTTTGGATATTTAGTGTTATACTACTTCTCTAATATGAAAATCGTCTGCATTATCATAAAAGATAATTTTTTTAAATAATAATTTTATAAATTATTTTTTAAAAACAGAATTATTTTTTAATAACCGTATTAAATTTTATATAAATCTAGGTGCATTAATGAAACGGGGTTTGAGGGGGGGCGGTAGCCTCCTTCACAGAGAACTAATTATCATATAAAGCTCTTCCGAAGTGTAATTTAATTGTTTAACATAGGTTTACATAACAACGTTATTTTACCTCTTAATCTCCAAACTGTATTTATAGTATTAAATTTCAGGGTAAGAGAAAGTCGTGTGAGTGACACACCAGATTATTTTTTTTTATAAATACATTTGCATATATATATACGCATATACAATATATATACATACACACATATAAATACGCGAGAATCACAAGCCCTCCCAACCATCCAATATATATATATATATGTGTGTGTGTGTGTGTGTGTGTGTATTTTCGTAAATATCCGTAGAAAATTTAACATTTCGATCATCATGAATTCACCAACAAATGCAAACTGACAAAATGGAATTAAAGATTTCAAATCTGTAAAACCATATCGAAAACTATACAAAATGTTCCTTGAATATATATTTTATTGAACAATCCTAATATAGTTCGATTTATAAATATTAAATGAAAATATAAGATGTTATATGAAACGTACTTCAATGGTGCTGTCAAAGGGCCAAGTCCCACATATGCTGACTAAAATAAATAATTTGGAATATTTTTCTAATTATAAAAAATAAAATTTTATAAATATAGGCCCCTCAATTGTTCAGAAAAAAATTGACTGTTGGCTGAGAAATCAAGACTGTTGACGTTTCGTTTTATGTGTGCTCCGAATATAATTGGTGTAGCAGATTTTAATTGTTTTCTTTTATTTTTTTCCCGGTTACATTAGGTTATTTATGATCCCTTGATTTAATACCACTGTGTTTTTATAGAAAACTTTATTAAAAGTTTTCAGTGATTTCGAATGAAACTTACTTCCGACAATTACTTATTTTTTTACACTATCCAGTATCTACCGATAAATATTTGGACACACTGGAATTTAGACGTTTTGCCAAATAGCTAGGGAAATGCTTCAGAAACCATATTGATACTTTGTGAGTATAAAGAACATGTTATACATCATATATTTCAGCAAAAGTTTTCACCTAAAGAGGACAAGAGAACCAATAAAAATTCAAAAAATTCCAAAATCTTTTCTATCACCGTGTAAAAAGTAACACTTAAAATGCGTTTTGGCTGTAGTATGCGATCATGAGGATTCTTTTAATATTCTCTTATTCTTTTAATTTTCTGTAATGTTTACGAGGCTACCATATATATTCATGGAGATATAACGATTTCTTCAAAAAATTGCAAAAAAAAGTCCTGTATATTTGACGGAGAAATACTGGCACCCCAGCTGCCAGATTTTTCCTGTACTTTTAACTTTTTTTTTTTTTTTGATTTTTTTTTTAAAGTGATTACAGTGTTCGCTGATTGTAAATAAATATTGATACCCCCCCCCCCCTCCCCATCCTCCTCCTTTTTAAATTAAATTAAATTAATTAATTAATTAATTTTATTTTTTATTAATTTATTTTTTTATTTTTATTTTTATTTATTTTATTTTTGAGAAGAACGGAAATTCTGTAGCTTCTATCTGTCATTTTTTTTACTCCCTTATACAAAATATAAGGAAGTATAGTAATCCCGATTTGCGAAATGGATTTTCTATTTCACGTTGCTCAAAAACGAATGATCGCTGAATGTTGCCAATTTATACGTGTGACAGTCATAATGTCTAGTTGCACACCTGCAAGTGTCGTCTTAACACGAGCTCTCGTTTTAGAGATATAAGGGATTTTACACGATTTTTCGTGACGTCTGTATGTGTGTGTGTGTGTGTGTGTCTGTGTGTGTGTATGTCGCATAACTCAAAAACGGTTGGACGTAGGAAGTTGCGAATTGGTACATAGGTTTGTTATAACATCTAGTTGTGCACCTCCCCTTTTGGACTTTGTATGATTTTCCGTTTTGGAGATATTTAGGAAAATCAGGTTCATAATGACAAAAATACATAGATTTTGGCCATAATGTATCAAAAAACGGTAATAACTCAAAAACGGTTTAGGCAAATCTTGCAATTTAACTGACTTCCCGACTAGCTAGACATTTGAAACTTTCAGAAAAGCTCAAAACACGTTGACAATGTATTTTTTAAATATTTTTAGCCAACTGTTTCCGATACCTGCTGCCTTCAGCAGCGTTTATGTGATTCAATAGAAAATTTATTTAACTAACTTCCTGACTAGCTAGACATTTGAAACTTTTAGACTAGATCAGAACACGGTGAAAATGCATTTTTTAATACTTTTAGTTAACTGTGTAGGGTCCCTGCTGCCTTCGGCAGCGTTACCAGTACAAATCTTGGAATCGATTTTTAACTAACTTCCCGACTAGCTAGACATTTAAAACTTCCGGAAAAGCTCAGAACACGGTGACAATGCATTTTTTTAAATATTTTTAGCTAATTGCTTCCGGTCACTGCTGCCTTCGGCAGCGTTTATATGTTTCAACAGAAAATTTATTTAACTAACTTCCCGACTAGCTAGACATTTGAAACTTTCAGAATAGTTCAGAACACGGTGAATATGCATCTTTTTAATACTTTTAGCCAACTGTTTCGGGTCCCTGCTGCCTTCGGCAGCGTTTATATGGTTCAACAGAAAATTTATTTAACTAACTTCCCGACTAGCTAGACATCTGAAACTTTCAGAATAGTTCAGAACACGGTGATAATGCTTTTTTTAAATACTTTTAGCCAATTTTTTCGGGTCCCTGCTGCCTTCGTCAGCGTTACCAGTACAAATCTTGCAATCGGTTTTTAACTAACTTTCAGAAAAGCTCAGAACACGGTGATAATTCATTTTTTTTTTTTTTTTAAATATTTTTAGCCAACTGTTTCGGGTCCAATGTCAATGTTTTTTAACATTATGTATATTTCTAAAAGTGTATAAGGAAGTCATGTGGTGGCCACATCAGATTTTTTTTTTAATTTGCACGATATTTCTTTGGAGCTTTCATAAAAGTAGTTCCATACTTTTAGCTATTAAATATGATATGATATTTTTTTTTTTTTTTTTTTTTTATCTTGCTCAAGCGTAATTGAAGAACCTATAATTGAATACCATGTTAAATTTTCATTTCATTTTTAGGAATTTTGTTATTTACATTTTTTCCATATGCTTTATATATTTTCATGCAATAAATGTGTGTCTGGCTATAATTTTGTCAGATTGTATATTTTATATTCACTAGCAGGCTTTGCCCGCTTCGCTGCTCACTAAATTTAAAGGAAACTCTTTTCTGTATAGCTTTATAAAAATAAAATAAAATAAATTACTGAAATTGTTCAAAAGCTCGCTTCAGGTCCCTACTGCCTTCGGCAGCGATTTGGTCATCCACTGCAACTCGGGCGCTTGTCCCTATTACCTACGACAATGGTTTACCAATGAGCTTCCATTTAAGTGCTTATTATATAGCAGTTTCGAAATAGATAGTATCGAAAGAATTGGAGTTTCCCTTTTATATTTGAATCCCAGTTACATGTGAACGACACTATACGTGGTGTACATAATATTTGCTTTTACATTATTTCCTATGTTTATTTTGTTTATTCAATCAACCATAAAATGACAGCAATTTCACGGCAAATATTACAATGTGCTGTGACCGGCTACGTCTGTCGCATGAGACAGTTTTTTGTGTTTACGTATATATAATTCATGGTGTGTAAACCTGATAGTACAGCCTTAATATAGTTCTCTTTGGCGACTTTTCAATTTTTGTCACCATTTTAGACTTTTAATCCATTGTAACAATAAGACTTAATCCCTTGTAACAATATGCTATGAGCGCTATTTCTGCCGTATTTTAGACAACTGATCTTTTTATTTTTATATTTATTTCCCATTAAACATATTTTTATTTTTATTTATTTATTTAAATATTAATTTGAATTATTCAAATATTTCTGTTCGACAGCGTGCAAGTGCAGTAACACACAGAGGCTCATTTGTTTGTATGATAAATTAGCATAGTGATTGTTATATAAAAAAATAAA
The DNA here is from genome assembly GCA_963930645.1 of Salticus scenicus. Taxonomy (NCBI): domain Eukaryota; kingdom Metazoa; phylum Arthropoda; class Arachnida; order Araneae; family Salticidae; genus Salticus; species Salticus scenicus. The sequence goes on from OZ005661.1 coordinate 129,032,215, forward strand.
TAAATAGGTAAACATTATCGTGCTACACAACTTTATTATGTCACTCTATTGGGGGCTTTTGAATTTTTGTCGCCATATTAGCGATGGATATTTTTTTTTTGTATGAAAAGGGGAAGACTGTTTCACTAATAATTTTATCAGACTCTTTTTTGTTTATACATAAGAATCCTTCATATTCTGTTTATATTTTTAATGGTTTCTAGGTTTAAACTATTAGGTGTATAAATAAGTTTTAGGACACTTCGATTTTGTATCATAACAGCTATTCTAAATTAATTCAAAGGTCCCGCTCACTTATCCTAGATGGCGCTTGATATGTAGTATCGAAACGTAAAGGAGTCATAAACATAACCTATAAATTCTGTAAATTAAACATGCAGACTGATAAGCTATTTATTAGACACTGCATTCGCTATGAATTCCATCAAGGAAAAAGTGTTAGGAAAGCGTGTGAATCGATATGTTCTGTTCTTGGACACAACATTGTATCTAAAAGTACATGTGAGTATTGGTATAAGCGATTCAAAGAAGGTGATTTCAACGTTAGTGACCGTGAACGCACCGGGCCTCCTGTAAAGGTGAACGATCAGGAACTGCAAGCGTTGCTGGATGAAAACTCTTGTCAGACGGAGAAACAGCTTGGAGTAACTCAACAAACTGTTTCTTATCGTTTAAAAGCAATGGGTAAGATTCGAAAAGGAACAAAGTGGGTACCACACTTTCTGACTCAAGAAAATAAAAACAGCCGTCTTAACATTTGTGTGAGTCTTTACAACAAGCAACATAGAAAGTCTTTCTTGTGGAAAATTGTGACCGGCGATGAAAAGTGGATTTATTTTGATAATTCGAAACGCAAATATCATTGGGTTGACCCCGGCGAGCCGAAAACATCCACGCCAAAGTGCAATGTTCATTGTAACAAAGTCATGCTGTGCATATGGTGGGATATGAAAGGCGTACTGTGATATGAACTTCTCAAACCTGGTCAAACAGTTACTGCCGATCGCTATTGTAATCAATTGATGCAAGTGAATCAAGAAATTGAGAAGAAACGTCCATTTTCTGGTAAAGGAAAACGTCCAGTAAAACTGCTCCATGACAACGCGCGGCCTCATGTGGATAAACCGGTCAAGGATACGTTACTAGCGCTTGGATGGGAAGCTGTACCACACCCGGCGTATTCACCAGACTTAGCCCCATCCGATTATCATTTATTCCGGAAAATACAGAACGATTTGTCTGACGTGCGATTCAAAACATTTGAAGAAGTGGAAAAATGGGTCGCTAAATTTCTCACCTCGCAAGACGAAAGTTTCCTTGCGAAAGGCATCCGCGAGTTACCTGAGAGATGGCTGAAGGTCATTCAGTGCGATGGAGATTACTTCGATGAATAACTGTGTTTTACTTCTTTTTTAATAAATCTTGAATTTTTTGAAAACTGTCCTAAAACTTATTTGTACACCTAATAGTTCTTGTTGAAATAAATTTCCTATGTTTAAAACTGCAATTTTTCTGTAAATTTTGTGTAAAAATAAATCATTTATGTTTTTATATATTTGATGCGCTATTTAATTTAAAATGACTGTTGCTATATTAAACTTCTTGTAGAAAAACTTTCGGTGTATTTCAACACCAAAATTTAAAAAATTGCCCAGCAGGATCTATTAATGAAACTGATAAAATAAAAATGTGGTTCATAGAGTTTAAATAATCTATTTAAAAAAACTTTTAAAACCCAAATTCTTAATGTATCGTATCACATACATATAATAATAATATATAGATTGATCATTGGGGAGAAAAAAGTGATTCCTTTTCACTCGGGAAAAGACGGCGATTTTACCAAAATATCGCAGTCTTTCCCCGAGTGAATACACACGGGAGTACACACGAATATTTTAGCAAATAAAATTCATGAATAATTTATTTACTAAAGGTGAATGAAAAACTCCAGATATAGTTTCAAATTCATTTTTCTTCTTTTCCTTTTTTTTTTTTTTTTTCAATACCATTTAATGGCTGATTCCAAAGCTTTTTTTCGTCATCAAAAATCTTTGCACGATAATATGGGAATGATAGATCTATATATATTATTATATCTATGATCACATAAATCTTTTGGAAGTTAGAATAAAACTTAATTTGAAAAAAAAAAAAAAAAAAAGATGTAACTTTTTTGTTTATTAACCAAAAAAAATTGATGAAATTTGAAATGCAAGTTGGTCTTGTGGGGTACAGGCTGTATATTATATTTTTGTGTTCGTGAGAGAAAATTTAAAAGAATTTGAAAACTGCAATTTTTAATCCCACTTCAAAAACATGTGACTTAATGTGAATCAGATTTTTTATTTTTTTTCTCCTAACGGTTTCCATACAATCTTGTGCTGTTGCCACCTAAAATTCATACTTTAGTTAATTTTAAAAAATCTAATTGTCCGGCATCGAATTCACAAAAATTTTCCCTTTCATTTGGTATCTTATTTGTAACGGTACGACTGATATTTCTAATTTATTTTCTAATCTTTCTGATTTATTTTCCTCATTTTAAATAAATGTACTTTATTATTATTATTATTATTATTATTCTATCGAAAAAAAAATTGGCAACAATTAAATTATGGATAAAATTTAAATGGCTAATTTATCAGAAATCAGAAGGTTATTATTTTCACATTTTAATTAATTAAGAAAAAACTAATCAAAAATTCGAAAATCTGACTTCGATGTGCACAATGACCCTTCGGGGGGCACCTTTGTGTTAAATCTCGTGACTGTCCGAGCTACCGTTTTCGAGAACAGTGAAATATATATACAAATATTGCTCACTTAATAGTATAAGATAAAATACAAGATGTGTTGGTCCTTATCTTGAATAATTATTATATCTATCGAATATCTATTACATTTAAAACAGATGTATTTGAAATATTTAAATCTTTTCTTTCTTTCTTTCTTTCTTTTTTCTTCTTTTTTTTTAATACCAAATTAAAATTAAAATCTTTCATTACTTTTTATATATTTTTTTAAATATTTTAGATTAGATATTAGATATTTAAAATATATATGAGATAATATATTAAAGATAATATATTTTTATCTAATTTTAAGGGCCCTAGGTTCACTGAGGCCCCAGGTACAATGAGGTCTGGCCCTAGGTACGATGAGGTCTGGTCCTAGGTACAATGTGGTTTGACCCTAGGTACAATGAGCGCGTTGTACCTATGGCCATGTGTGAAATTTATTTAAAAAACCTTCTATCTCTCGTAATTTATTATTTTAAGTGTTTATATTAATCTCAATTAAAAGAAATTGGTTCTAAAGATATGTACATATCAGTTTTATGATATTTAGCAGATCAGGAGCTTTGTTTTTGGGAATTGAAAAAAAAAGTGGCCCTAGGTAAAATGAGATCTGGCCCTAGGTACAATGAGGGGGTTGTGCCTAGGGCCATGAGTGAAGCTTATTTTAAAACCTTCTATTTGTCAGGATTTATTATTTTACGTATTTATATTAATCCCAGTTTGAAGTAAATAATCCTAATGTTATGTAAATATCTGTTTCATAATTTTAAACAGTTCAAGGGCTCTGTTTTCGGCCATTGAAATAAAGCGGCCCTAGGTACACGGGTCTCCCCTATATATATAGGGAGAGGTCCATTGTACCCCAGTCACCCCAATATATATAGAAAATATGAATAACGAGCGTACCGAACAGCATTACGAACACTTCTCCGTTTTTTAGAGGAGGCACATAACATGCCTAAAAAACGGCTGTATGTCAAACAAACATATCAACCTGCATTATTGTAAGAAGCGATATTCTTGTTACTCTTCATTGAAACTAGTGAAGCAGACAAACTCGGTAAGCCTTCCTAGTCGCTGAGCATCGTCCATCCCTGAGCAACCAATGGGTGAGCAAGTTGTGCAATCAGGAAAGCTCCTATCGAAAATTCGACGTCATTTATCAAGTCACATGAATTTAGAAACATTAAAAGAGATGATTACTTCAGGGTCGAGGCTGACGATCATTACGGCAGCTGCCTCTGACAACCCCTCCTTCCGTCCCCACAAAGAAAGCAAACAATCTCGGATAATCTGGATAATCTTTCTGTTAATTTTGAATGATTATCAGAATTGTCGATAAATTAACCTACATATTTTCAAAAATTCATTTAGATAATTTCTATCCGATTATTGTACGAATTTAATAGAAATAGTGAAATATAGGCCGGTTACCAGATACGCCCCTTGGGTACAAAGTTATTTGAAAAGATTCTTATATTTTTACTGGATTTAATTTGCTGATGAGTAGAATAATATATAAAGACAGCGGTTTTTTTGTGTGAGAATTCATATATTTGAGTGATATCTTATCTATATATTAATTTGAAACATGTTTTTGTCTGTCCCCACTATATTGAGAGAACTACTTGGTGTAAAAATTTGGTTGAGGTGTCTAAAAAAAGGTCTTGGTTTGTAGATGTGCTATGAGAAGAGAAAAATAAAAAAAAGTCGAACGGTTCCCCCCCTGGGGGAAACGGGTGGGAAGCCGTTTCCCACCCGTTTCCCCCCGGGTTAAGAACACGTTTACGAGCTTAACTAAGCTTCAAATTACTTCACGGTGAAGAAATTGTACATATGGGGACTAGAGTCGAATACTAAAAAATCACTTACTGCGAATTTGGAATTTTCGATTTTAAAGGGGGGAAAAGGGGGAAAGTAGATTTGGAGGGGGGGGGGAAGGGGGGAAATTAGTTTGAGAGGGAAATCTGTTCTAGACCCACGCATGTAGCATCTCATTTTAAAGGTCTTGAAATTTCATGTCGACTGGGGATGTTTGCATACAATATAGTGCGACCCCTGGTGGTGAAAAATGGAACTAGGTGATTTTGCTGCAGACCCTATCATGTTATATCTTATTTTAAAGGTCTTGGTATTTCCTGACCGTTGGTGATGTTCGTACAGAACACACTGCGCCCCCTGGCGGTGGAAAGTGCAACTAAAGTATTTTGCAGTTGACACCAACATGTGACACCTTATTTGAAAGGTCTTGTAAATCCAAGGCGATTGGTGATAGAGGTCTTGAAATTTTATGTTGATTGGGGATGTTCGTACACAATATACTGCACCCCCTGGTGGTTAAAAATGGAACTAGGTGATTTTGCAGTCGACCCTATCATGTTTCACCTTATTTTAAAGGTCTTGGTATTTCCTTACCGTTGGTGTTGTTCGTATAGAACACGCTGTACCCCATGGCAGTGGAAAGGGCAACTAAAGGATTTTGCAGTTGACACCACCGGTGACACCTTATTTGAAAAGTCTTGGAAATTCAAGGCGATTGGTGATGTTCGTATACAACATACTGCACCCCTTGGTGGAGGAAAGTGGAATTTGCAACGCGTGTGCAGCATGCATGCCTTTTTACAGTGCAGCAGTCACAGGCAGAGGTGACACGAGTCAGGGGTTCACAAGGCAGAGTTTCATTCGGTTCGAGGTAATTTTTTTTGGTTACAGCTGATTATTTTTTCACGATGCTTTCATTTAAAAATAGAAATTCAAACAAAATCGAGTTAATGATATAAAACCATGCAAGTTTAAGGTTCATTTAAGGTATCATGGGCCCGGGCAACACCTGGCGGGTTCGTTCGGTTCCAGGTTAATTTTTGGGAATATTTTTATGTTATTAGCGGTCAGCGTATGCGCTGCCGCAGGCACCAGGGTCACAAGGCAGAGTTTCGTTTGGTTCGAGGTAATTTTTTTTTTTGTTACAGCTGATTATTTTTTTCGTGATGCTTTCATTTAAAAACAGAAATTCAAACTAAATCGAATTAAAGGTATAAAATCATACAAATTTAAGGTTCATTTAAGGTATCATGGGCCCGGGCATCACCTGGTTGGTTCGTTCGGTTCCAGGTTAATTTTTGGGGATATTTTTATGTTATCAGCGGCCGGCGTATGCGCTACCGAAGGCACCAAGGTCACAAGGCAGAGTTTCGTTCGGTTCGAGGTAATTTTTTTGGTTACAGCTGATTATTTTTTCACGATGCATTTATTTAAAAATAGAAATTCAAACAAATTGAGTTAAAGATGTAAAACCATACAAATTTAAGGTTCATTTAAGATTATTACCATGGGCCCGGGAAACGCCGGAAGGGTCAGCTAACATGTAGTCTTAGTATTAAACGAAATAGAAAATGAAAGATAGGAACTGTTTATTTGGTGTCAGTTTGACTTTACATTGACTGTACTTTATTGAAAGTGATGTCATATATAGTATTTCTATTTATAAGCATTTTTCTGACTTTCTTTTTTTTTAAGTGAAATGTCGTAAATTATATTAGATGTTTTAACTTGAAATACATTTAAATAATGATTAGATGTTTTTTGAAACATTACGGTCAATAAAATGATCATCGAATTCGACGGGTTCCAGCTAGTACTTACTATTAATGAGAATTGTAAATCAAATCAATATTCCCAAAGGAAGCAAAATGTAAATAAATATGATCTTGGATTTAAAAAAAGAAAGAAAAAAAAAGCAAATGAATAATATTTTTTGAGTTTATTATTATGGTAAAATATATTTATATTGTTATAGCTGTCTTTTAAAATCCTAAATACATAAGGAGTTAAAAATACAACTTTTTTGAAAAATCTAAATTTAGAATGAATTTAATAGTTTAGAGGGTTTTTCTTCGATGTCACTTTTTGAATCTGAGAAACAAAAAGGATGTTTATCTCTCTAACATATAGATATGTTTTATCTATAAGAAACGTTTAACCTTATTTTTAGTGAAAATTACATAAAAATGTAATGTGAAAATCAACCTTTTACATTTTACATTTTAAGAACAACTGATGAATCATTTTTAATTTGAATAATGTTTAATTACATTTCTTGCTATGTCGTATATGTTTTTAAAAATTCGTTTATGTGTATAAAAGTGTATAAATTTAAAATTTCTAAGTATTTTTTGTAAATTTTTTATTTTTTATATAAAAAACATTTAAAAATATTTCTAGAAGAAATAATAGTTACGCATTACGGTAATAAGCAAGGATATTTAAAAATAAGAGATTGAAATACGTTCTCTCTTAAAATGTTATTAATTTACTTAACTAAAATTTAATTTTTAGTTTTCATTAATATTATTTTTCTTCAAACATTTTGACGATTTCATGCATAAATTCTTCTAATTTTAAACATAGTTTTGTCATTAAGATCACAGTTCCCAAAGCTATTTAAATTATACATACAATTATAATAATTATTAATTAAAGAATATTAAATTTATAGTGTAATGATATAGCTCTGAGTAAGATACAGAATTCGCAAAATAAATTGAATCTCAAAATTGAATGCAAAACTAGATTAAATTTAAAATTATAAGTTCCTGTGTTCGATAAATAAAAAAAAAGTAAATATGAGATAATAAAAATATATATTCCGTTGAAGAAATTTAAAACTTCCTTTTGAGACATTAACCTGTGAATATTATAATTATTAATTAAAAAATATTTAAATTTATTGTGTTGCGATAAAGTTCTGCGCAAGATGCAGCATTCATGTAATAAACTGAACACCAAAATTAAATGTAAAACTAGATTAAATATTTCATTATAAATTCGTGTGTTTGATAAATTAAAAAAAGTAAATATGAGATAATAAATATATATATCGCATTAAATAAATTCAAAACTTCTTCTTCTATTTATAAGTGTGTTCTTAGATTCTAATAAGATTATTATTATTATTATTATTATTATTATATATATTTAAATTTATTGTGCGATAATAAAGCTCTCGAGTAAGATCGAGTAAGATCTTACTCGAGTGATGAAGCATTCGCATAAGAAAATGAACAAAAGTGAATGTATAATTAGATTAAATTTTAAATTTCTGTCTTCGATTGAAAAAAAAAAGGAAATATGAGATAGTAAAAAATTGTATCGCATCAAAGAAATTAAAAACATCATTTTCTAAAATAAAGTATATTTTGTGATATTCAAAAGAAATAAAATTTTACAGACTCACTTCTTTTTTTTTTTTTTTTTTTCTTTCTCGGAGGAATAAAGGAGATTCTACATATATATGCCATGGAAGAACCTTTTCTTAAGGAATTTTATTACTTTTTTTTTTTTTTTTTTTTTTTCCAGAACCAGATAGAATTTTTAAATAGATATCTGTTTATCGGAATCTGCTTTATGAAGACTACAATAAAAAATACATATATCATGCATAAAAATATATTTTAGAACCTTTTTCAACAGGTTTTTGAAATTTTTATATGGGATGTAGGATAAAGGTATTATTTTACATTTCTTTTAAATAATTTCAAAAAAAAAAAAAAAATGTATTTCTAGAATATATATTTATTTTAGCACGTTATTTGAATGATAAAAATACCTTATTTATGTAAAATTGTTTTTAAACATTTACTGTACCTCAATACATTTTTCTTTTTCTTTTGAAATTTAAGATCTTTAAATTCTTTGAAATTTATACCTTAATCCATGTAGAATTTTTTAATTTTAAATTAAGCATCAATTAAGAAATATATATATTGATAAATATGTATTTAGATTTTTAAAACAGATCTTTATTTATTGTAATCAACTTGATACAATGGATATTACAGTGAAGGATCAGAATTCGAATTACTTATAAAAGAAAGGAAAAATAGAAATCTTATGAAAAGAAAAGAGAAAGAATTTTAATGGGATTTTAGTTTTATTTTGAAATATAACGAATAAATATTTTTAATTATACGTGTTCCGCTTCAAAATATTTTAGAAAATATTTCTTCACATAAAATACCAATATAAAGATTAATTTTTAGTTTTCTAATAAAATTCTAAAACCTGCTGGAACTTTTTATTAGAAACTAATTTTTTCACTATAGAATTCCTAAGATTTTTATTAATATAATAAAATATAAAAGTAATTTTTCCTTAAAAAAAAAATAATTAATTAATTAATTCTAAAGTTTTAGAGGCTATCAAATGTTAAATGTTTTGTAAAGTATTCTTTTTTCCCTTCCTTAACGTTATTCAATTTTATAACGCAAGAGAAATATTTATACAAAGATTTCCTTGATTCTATTTATATATTTTTTTGTTTAAAATGAACATTTAAATATACATTTTTAAAACTCGTTCCTGACAAATTATTCATTTTAAATTGTAACTTATTTAAAAATTGTTCACCACAGAAAAACGAAATTTATATTTATATTTATTTTCTTTTATTTATTTATTTATTTATTTATTTATTTTTGTAATTAATATAAATTAATATGAAGCTCGCTTATTTATATCACTTGTGTGAATATATTTCTTTAATTTATTTTCAAATATTTAGTCTTCTATACTGTATCTCAGATTTATAATTTTAATACGTCATTTAATCTATATAGCTCGAATTTTCTATGAAATTAAATCTTTTTGTAATATTGCTATGTTACATTTTTTCCACATCTATATTTCCTTTTTTCGAAATTCGTTCAGTAATCTTGTACTCCTCTCATCTAAGAATTTTTTCGAATTAGGAGTCTTCATATAATTTTATAAGTATTCCATGTAATGAGATTTATTCTAATATTATTTTAATTATAATCTATATTTAATAAATATTAACTAACATAGACGTTATAACTGACGATTTTTTTCAATATGAATCTCAATTTTATTGAACTCCTTTCTATACAACGCTAAAGTTTTTTGATAGTAGTGTAAATTATTTATTATTTTATTATATTTTTTAAACTTGATTTTTTCTTAGTTATTTTTTTTTTATTATCATTATTTATTGTTGTATAAAAAATCACACAACGAATTATGCTGCTTTTGAGGAATTTTTCCGTGCAATGGACAATTGCTTAAGAAGGCAAGAAAATTAAAATTATTTAATTGTATTTCACATGCTGTCACTTCATGAATCATGTGCTGTTATGAAATGTATCATTTATTCATAGAGCACATTTTAAAGCATAAATAATTGAAATTTAGAATGAATTTATTACAGGGTTTTTCTTCGATGTCACTCTTTAAATCCGAGATACAAAAATGAGGTCCGAGATACATGTTTATCCCTCTAACATATAGATATATTTCGTCTATAAGAAACGTTCAACCTTATTTTTAGTGAAAATTACGTAAAAAAATATGCGAAAATCAACCTTTTACGTTTCACATTTTTAGAATAAATGATAAATCATTTTTTATTGGAATAAAGTTTAATTTCATTTGTTGCTATGCCATGCCTATTTTTGAAAATTCCTTTATGTGTATAAATGTGTAAATTTAAAATTTCTAATTTTTTTTTAATTTTTTTTATTTTTATATAAAAGCATTTAAAAATCATTCCAGAAGAAAATAATTATAAGATAAAAAAATTTTTATAAACCATGTTTTTAAATTTTCTGTTGAATCATATAAACGCGACTGAAGGCAGCCGGAACCCCAGCAATTGGATAAAAGTATTAAAAAAATTCCTTGCTATCGTCTTTTGAGCTATTATAAAAGTTTCAAATGGCTATCTAGCCGGGAAATTAGTTAAAAGTTGATTGCAAGCTTTGTACTTGAAACGCTGCCGAAAGCAGCAGGGTACCGAAGCAATTGGATAAAAATATTTTTAAAAAGCACTTTCACCGTATTCTGAACTATTCCGAAAGTTTCAAATGTCTAGCTACTCGGGAAGTTAGTTAAATAAATTTTTTGTTGAATCATATGAACGCTGCCGAAGGCAGTAGGAACCTAAAACAGTTGACTAAAAGTATTTAAAAAAAAATGTATTGCCACCGTGTTCTGAGCTATCCTGAAAGTTTTAAATATCTAGCTAGTCGGGAAGTTAGTGAAAAATCGATTGCAAGCTTTGTACTGGTAACGCTGCCGAAGGCAGCAGGAACCCGAAACAGTTGGCTAAAGTTATTTTTAAAAAATGCATTTTCACCGTGTTCTGAACTATTCTGAATGTTTCAAATGTCTAGCTAGTCGGGAAGTTAGTTTAATACATTTTCTGTCGAATAATATAAGCACTGCCGAAAGCAGTGGGACCTGAAAAAGTTGACTAAAATTATTAGAAAAATGTATTGCCACCGTGTTCTGAGCTGTCCTAAAAGTTTCAAATGTCCAGGTAGTCAGAAAGTTAGTGAAAAATCGATTGCAAGCTTAGTACTGATAACGCTGCCGAAGGCAGCAGGAACCCGAAACAGTTGGCTAAAGGTATTTAAAAAATGCATTTTCACCGTGTTCTGAACTATTCTGAAAATTTCAAATGTCTAGCTAGTCGGGAAATTAGTTAAATGAATTTTCTGTTGAATAATATAAGCGCTGCCGAAGGCAGCGGGACCTGAAATAGTTGACTAAAATTATTAGAAAAATGGATTGTCACCGTGTTGTGAGCTGTCCTGAAAATTTCAAATATCTAGCTAGTCGGGAAGTTAGTTGAAAATCGATTGCAAGATTTGTCCCTGACAAACACACAAACAAACACACAAACGAATAAGAATCGAAGTTCATAAAAACATAGTAAAATAGTTACGCATTATGGTAATTAATAAGCAAGCATATTTAAAAATTAGAGATTGAAATACGCTCTCTCTTTAAAAGTTATTTGTTTACTTAAATAAAACTTAATTTTGAGTTTTAATTTAATATTATTTTCTTCAAATGTTTTGACTATTTTATTCATAAATTCTTCTAATTTTAAAGTGAGGTTTTCATTAAGATTATAGTGCCCGAAACTATTTAAATTATACATAGGGTTATTATAATTATTAATTAAAAAATATTTAAATTTATTATGTAATGATATATCTCTAAGTTAGATTTAGCATTCACATTAAAATTGAACATCAAAATTGAATGTAAAACTAGATTAAATATTAAATTATAAATTCATGTGTTTGATAAATAAAAAAAGTAATATTAAATAATAAATATCAATATCACATTAAATAAATTAAAGATTAATTTTCTAAAAGAATGTACATTCTGAGATATTAAAATACGATTATTAGAACTATTAATTTACAAATATTAAATTTATTGTACAGTGATAAAGATCTGAGTAAGATGCAGCATTCACATAATAAATTAAAAATCAAAATTGAATGTAAAACTCGACTAAATTTTAAATTATAAATTCCTATGTTTTATTTTAAAAAAAAAGGGGGGGGGGCGTAAATATTAGATTAAAAAAATCGATATCGCATTACAGGAATTAACAACTTCATTTTCTAAAATAAAATATATTCTGATATATGAATATTAAAATTATTAACTTATAAATATTTAAATTTATTTTGCAGTGATAAAGCTCTGAGTAAGATGCAGCATACACATAATAAATTAAAAAAATAACTTGAGTGTAAAAAAAGACTAAATTTAAAATTATAATTTCTTGCGCTTGATAAATAAAAAAAAGTAAATATGAGATTATAAAAATGTATATCACAGTAAAGGAATTAAAACTCCATTTTCTAAAATAATATATATTCTTCGATATTAAACTATGTTTATTATACATTATTAATTTCAAAATATTTAAATTTATTGTGCAATGATAAAGCTCTGAGTAAGAAGCAACATTCACATTATAAGTTGAACCACAAAATAAAATGTAAAACTAGATTAAATATAAAATTATAAATTCCTGTGTTTGATAAATAATAAAAAGTAAACATGAAATAGTAAACATATATATCCAAATAAATAATTTCAAAACTTTATTTCCTTTTAATAAAAGTGTATTCTGATATATTCAAATAGGATTATTATAATTATTAATTTAGAAATACTTAAATTTATTGTACAACTAGCAGGCTACGCCAACTTCGCTGGTCACTATTTTTAAATGAATCACTATAGTTAATGAATTTTCAAGATTGTATTATTTTTTATCATGAGAGAGAGAAAAAAAGAAAAAAAAATTCCGATTGGAAAAAATGTCGCACCGGGTCTCCAATGCCTTCGGCAGCGCGCATTTATGTTCAATACTCTTAAGGAGTCATTATATTATCGTAAAGGAAAACATTAAAAAAGAAAAATATATTATTCTACCATCGGTGGAATAATCGGTCTTGGCCCCCACTGCCTAGGCAGCGCATACAAGCGCGCACGGCGTGCATGTTCCTTCACATACCGTCCCCGCCCCTCCTATAATTATTTAAGGCTTTAAAAAATACTCGCAGTCGTTCTCTCGGGCTTTTAAACCTAATAATACTAATTTCCAACATTCTATCCGAATTTCTTTATTTTTATCCCTGCGCCCCCCTCCCTCCCGCTCCTCGTAATAATTCTGTACTTTCCGAAATATCCGCAATCGATTTATCGGGCCTCAAAACCTAACAACACTAATTTTCAGCGCTCTAACTCTTATTTATATAGTTTTGCCTCTTTACACCCTTTCCGTCTATCCTAATAATTTCACAAATTAATAAATATCCGCAATCGATTAGAAGGTATCAAAAACCTTTATGTAGCAATTTTGAACGGTCTAACTCTATTTTTATTTTTTTTGCTCTTCCCCCCCCCACCTTCTGACCCTACTAATAACTTTACACTTTCAAAAATATCCTCATTCGACTTGCAGGCCTCTAAAACCTATCTGTACGAAATTTGAACGCTCTAACTGTATTTCTATTTCTTTTTTCCCCCATAGCCCCCTTTTCTCGCCATACCTGGCATGAATTTCTAAAATTAAAGAAATTAGTTTTTATGTATTTGTGGGAGCTACACTATTTTAGAGCAAAAATTCCACATATATCTTTTTTCTGTTTGTGATATAAAGGATTATTTTAAATCACATTTTGCCCCCTCTCCCCCCACCTCTTGGGATCTGAATTTCTAAAATTCCTGAAATTAATTTTTAGGTATTTGTATTAGCTATATATTATAGCAAAAATTTCACGTATATCTGTTTTTTTTTTTTTTTTTTTTTTTTTTTTGAGATATATAAGGGTATGTGAAATCACGTTTTGTCCCCTTTCCCCCCTTGGGGACCGAATTTCTAAAATTCCAGAAACTGGTTTTTAGATATTTGTGTTAGCTATATTTTAGAGCAAAAATTTTACGAATATCTGTTTTTTTCTTTGCGATATGAAGGTTTTTGCGAAATCACATTTTGCCCCTTACTCCCCCTTCGGGCGCGAATTTCGCAAAATCGCTTCTTAGGAGGATCACTTCTTCACACTATATGTTCTATAATCTGACCCAGTTTCGAGTCAGTAGCTCCAGTAGATTTTACTGTGCTTTGATGAGTCAGTGAGTGTGTGAGTGAGTGGAAGTACTCTTTTATATGTATATAGATGATAAATCTCTAAGTAAAATTCAACACTCGCATAATAAACTGAACATTAAAACTAAATGTAAAACTAGATCATCGTATCTTTCGGATAATCTGATAAAAAAGGTGAAAATATAAGAGGTGCGTATTATACGCGGACGCGTATTATCTGTTTACTATTTACTAGAGCCATAGTTGTAAATTTAATTTTTTATTCTACTTAAACAAAAATAAAACATAAGTTTCATTTTTCACTCAACAGATGGTGCCATCAAGTACTGTAATGTTCTTTATTCCGTGCAAAACTTATATATATATATATATATATATATATATCTTTATTTTGTGTGTGTGTGTCTGTGTGTTTTCAAAAGTAGATACGTGCTTGTTTATAAAATGAACACTGTCTGCTTTTGTGCTTGATTAAAAAAAAAATTCATTTCTAACGCATCATATCATCTCACAGGACAAATTGAAAAGAGCTATCTGACAAAGATGAAAAACAAAGCTGAAAAAGTGCGATATGCTATACCATAAAGGTAGCTTCGTCTGGAAAAATTTGTTTTCAAACCAGAACATCGCTATCTGAAATGATTTTACAAACATTAAAAATTATATGGGCTATGTATTTTAACGTTTCTGTAGACTTTAATGTTAGTAATTTTACTTTTTATAGCAACGTTGTTTATTGCCTCAATTTTGCTTTCATATTTCTTCCCAGTAACAGATTATCTGCGAATGATCTGCCGATGCGGATTGTATATAAATATTTTTATAAGTTTTTAAATAATAATAATAATAATAATAATAATAATAGTAGTAGCTGCGGATTATCTGCCGGTGCGCATAATGCACCGAAAATTACTATAAATTTTTTATTCCTATGTTTAATATATAATAAAAAAAGTACATATAAGATAATAAAAATATTTATTGCATTAAAGAAAGTAAAAACTTCATTCATTGTGCAATAACAATGCTCTGAATAAGATCCAGCATTAGTCTAAGAAATTGAACTTCAAAATTGAATGTAAAACCAGAGTAAATTTTAAATTATAAATTCCTGTCTTCGATTAAAAAAAGAAAAAGAAAAAAAAAACATAAGTTAGTAAAAAAATATACCACATCAAAACATTAAAAACTTCATTTCCTAAAATAGTATATTTTGAGATATCCAAAAGAGATAAAATTTTACAGAGACACTTTTTTTTTCGAGGGAGTAAAGGAGATTCTGCATTTATGCAATAGAAGAACCTTTTCTTAAGGAATTTTATTTATTTATTTGTTTATTTATTTTCCACAACCAGAAACAATTTTTAAATGAATATCTACTCATCGAAATCTGCTTTGAAAACTCTAAAATAAAACGATATATATATATATATATATATATATATATATATATATATATCACGCATAAAAAGATATTTTCAGAACCTTTTTTCAAAAGTTTTGAAATTTTCATCTGGAAATTTGTTGCATAAAGATATTATTATATATTTTTTTAAACAATGTCGCGTAAAATGTATTTGAGGAATATCTATATTTATTTTAATACGTATATATTTATTTGAATGGTAAAATTAGCTTATAATATATAAAACTGTTTTTAAACATTTCCTGTACCTCAATACCTTTTTCTTTATATCTTTGAAATTTAAGATCTTTAATATCTTCGAAATTTATATCTTATTCCATGTAGAATTTGTAAATTGTGAATAAACCATAAATTAAAAAAGATATTCATAAGTATATATTTAGATATTTAAAAACCAATCTTTATTTATTGGAATCAACTTGATACTATCTATACCACGGTGAAGAAGAATCAGAATTCGAATTACTTATACAGAAAAAGAAAAATAGAAATATTATGAAAAGAAAAGAGAAAGAATTTTTATGAGATTTTAGTTTTATTTTGAAATATAACGAATGAATATTTTTAATTATACGTGTTTCGATTCAAAATATTTTAGAAAATATTTCTTTAACATAAAATACCAATATAAAGACTAATCTTTAATTTTTTAATAAAATTCTAAAACCTGCTGGAATGTTTCATTAGAAACTTTTTTTTTTCCTAATGGGATTCCTAAGATTTTCATTGATAGAATAAAATGTAAAAGTAATTTTTATTTATCGGAAAACTTAAAAATTAATTTTAAAGTTTTAGAGACTGTAAAATGTTAAATATTTTGTAAAGTAATTCTTTTTAACGGTATTCAATTTTATACGCAAGAAAAAAAATTTTGTACAAAGATTTTCTAAATTCTAGTTATATATGTTTTTATTTAAAATGTACATTTAAAGATATATTTTTACAATGTTCCTGACATATTATTCGTTTTAAATAGTAACTCATTTAATAATTGTTTATTATAGAAAAACGACATTTTTTTTTTTTTTTTTTTGGAAATCGATATGAATATCCCCTGTGTCAATAAATTTCTTCACACTCAGAAATGGATACTCAAATTTCACGAAAATTTCTTCATTTTTGACGAAAATTCTAGGGATATGCTCCGAGCGAACATTTCGTCAAATTGACGAAGTTTGTTTCGTTACTTATTTGAGAATACGAATTTCGTCAAAAATAAAAAATATATATTTTCTCCTTTTTATTTCGTCAAACTGAGAAAATTACTTTCGTCACTTGTTTGAACATACGAATTTCGTGAAAAGTAAAGGTACGCATTTTTTCCTCCTAGTTTCATGATACAGAATAAAATACAAATTATAGAATTATAATATTACTTGCAAGTTCGTTGCTTTAGGCATTAAATCCTAATTATATTTAATGAAAATATAAATAAAACAAAGCAAACAACAACAACAAAAAAAAAATCATTTGGACATTTATTTGACAGCTTTGAAACCTATAGTTACAATGATTTTTGTCTCAATTGATCCATATTTTTACAGAAGTTCACAGAAATAAGCGCACACAATATTTTGTAGACATAGGACATCACAAACATCCATGCCCGCATGGTGATCCGAACCCGGGACGTAGGTATCCAACAACACAGGAAGAAAACCTATATGGCGGAGAAATGAAAGCTAGCACATGCTGTTGTGAGTAAACAGTTTCGTCAAATATTTGAGAGTTCAAGTTTCCTCAATAATCACGTGATCGCTTGACGAAATGGTTGTCAAAAACAACGAAATTAAGCCCGAGGATGTCTGAATCGTCAAAATTGAGCATATTATTTCCGAGAGTGTTTAATTCATTTTCAAATATTTAGCCTTCTATGCTGTATCAGCTTCATAATTTTAGTATAACATTTAATGAACATAGCTCTTATTTGCAAAGAAATTAAATATTTCTATAATATTGCTATAAATTTATTCCACATATACATTTGTCTTTTTTGAAGTTCGTCCAGTAATCTCGTTCCTGACAAATTGTTCATTTTAAATAGCAACTCATTTAAAAGTTGTTTAACACAGAAAAACGATATTTAATTGGTTATGTCTTTTAATGAATATAAATTAATATAAAGTTCGCTTATTTATGTCCCTTGTGTCAATATATTTCTTTAATTCCTTTTCAAATATATAGTTTTCTATACTGTATCAGATTTATACTTTTAATATAACATTTAATCTATATAGCTCTAATTTTCTATGAAATTAAATCTTTTTGTATTTTGCTATATTAAATTTATTCCACATCTGTATTTCCTTCTTTCGAAATTCGTTCAGTAATCTTGTACTCCATTCATCTGTGATTTTTTTCGAATTGCGAATCGTCACATAATTATACAAACGTTCCATTTAATAAGATTTATTCTAATATAACTATAGTTATAGTATAGTTAATATATTTAACTATAGTTAACTCTAATATTAACTATATTCTAATATTAACTATAGTATAACTATAGTTAACTATTCTAATATTAACTATAGTAATTAACTATAGTTTGTATTTAATAAACATAAACTAGCATAGACGTTAAAACTGACGCTTTTTATCATTATGAAGCTCAATTTTATTGAGCTCCTTTCTATACAACGCTAGAGTTTTCCGATAGTAAATAATTTTTTATTTTATTATATTTTATAAACTTGATTTTTTTTTTTTTTTTATTTAGAGTAGTAATAAATTGACACAATAGATTATGTTTCTTTTGAGAAATTTTTCCGTACAATAGCAAATCTATTTTTGTAGTTATTCTAAACAATTGGTTAATTAAAATAAATAATTAAATCTTCTCTTCTATTAGCAGCTAAGAATATTATCTATCTATCTATATATATATATATATTGTTTAAAAAGACAAGGGAGTTAAATTTAATTATTTTATGTTACATTCTATGGCATCTTAAATCATGTGCTGTTATGAAATCTCTCATTTATTCGTAGAGCATATTTTAAAGGGTGAATAATAATTTTAGAGATGGCAAGGCCTCTTTAACCCGTTAGTAGTCGCTAGTTGGTCGATTTGCCGCCCATTCTTCAGTGTTGCCAGAATTTTTTATTCAATAGCAACCAAATATTTTTAGAAGTGGCATTTGATATGCATGAAAGCGAACAAATTCGAACAAACGTCGATCACAACACTTCTTAAAATTATTGGTGACAGTTAAATAAAAAGTACGCAATTTGTAATAGGTGGCGCTGTTTCTAGCGACTACTAATGGGTTAATAAGGAAAACAATACAAAACAATGGCGAGTTTTAAAATACTGCATGCAAAGTTTAAATTACTTTTAGCTGAAGATGCACTTTGAAAATTGATCTTTGAAATTATTTTCTTAAAGTTATGAAATTTTTCATACATATGCATTGAAATCTATCAATATTAATGATATTAAAATTTCTCGAAAACTATTAAAATTCAAAAATTTTAAATTTAAGAATTATATTTTTTGAATTTTTTTTAATGTCCCATGCGACTGAGATTTTTATTTTTCATTTGATTTCAAATTATTACAGTTTGTCGATACATTCTAAAAATTTTTTTCATTGGTAAGTTAATTTAAAAAAGAAAAATAAAATGTTTCATGTTTAAACATTTAAATGTTAATATTTTGCATGAAAGTTCATCATTCAAATATAAATATATATATATATATATATTCACGAACTTAAAAATTACTAATTAAAGCACACAAATGTTTAGATTATATTAATAAACTATAATATTGAAAAAAAATGAATTTCTTTTTTTTTTTCATTCGATAGTTTTAGAGAAATTTTAATGTATTTAATATTGATACATTTCATTTCATATGTATGCGAATTTTAATAATTTCAAAGACCAATGTACAACGTCCACCATCCTCTTAAATACCAATTCTTTTACTTGGTATTGTTCTTTTCTTTCTTTTCTTTTTTTTTTTTTTTTTTTTTTTTTTGTAAGTAAATGAAAACGTCTATTTAATTTTTTACGTCTGAGTTACAGAATCAGTTACAGACAAAAAAGTGTAAAGTTTTAATTTTACGTGAATTTTTATCTTGTAACTGAGAGTTCATAATACAGGTAATAATTTCTTGATTTGAAAATGAATATCCAGTTTTGTAGTAAATACACTGGATAATATTCATATAAATTTTCAAAAGCGTTAGATGAAAACAAATTCCCATGCAGAATTATAAATAACTGATAAATGACGAAATTTGGAATCCAAGAAAAATAAATTTAAAGTTTAAAATTTGGTAAAAACTTTTAAATATTGTTTTAAGTACTGTAGAATGATATTATTTTAGGAATATTATATAGCGCCATATAATTATAATAACTATCTGGATAGTTTTAATTGCATTAGTTTTGAAATTTTCATCGTTAAGTCACAATAAGCTGAGAATACATGGATATACTTTACAGTTCCGTGTCTAAATGTACTGTCTCATGCAAAAGACAGCTTATAATTAATAGAAACAAAGTATCACATAAATCTCAAGTATCTTTAAAATTTCATGACCTTTATGGTAACACTGTAAAACATTTTGTATAATATAACACATCAGTATTGAGGTACAGTCGGTAACAAAAGTGTCCGAACACTAGCAAAAATTCCTATGTAAAAACAGTACACTTCATACGGTTTTGTTAAATAAATCTTTGTCGAATCCTGTTCTTAGTCAGTGTAAGAACATGATTTGATAAGGATTTATTTAACAAAACTGTATGAAATGTAGTACACTTCATACGGTTTTGTTAAATAAATCGTTGTCGAATCCTGTTCTTAGTCAGTGTAAGAACACGATTCGGTAAGGATTTATTTAACAAAACCGTATGAAGTGTACATTTTTTACATGGGAATTTTTGCTAGTGTTCGGACAATTTTGTTACCGACTGTAGCTTACCATGTAGAGAAATTCCACAACCATGAAGAGAAATGTTACCAGTTGTACTTGTGTAACCATAGCATAATGTGTAAGGTTGTACAGTTACAGTTGGTAACATTTCTCTGCATAGGTTTGGCAAGTAAGATGCCTCAATATTGTTGAGGAATATAGCAAAAAAAAAAAAAAAAAATACGGTGTATTTTACAGTGCGTTCAATTTATTAAAACTACCCTTGGATAATTAAAATCCAAGAACACTGAATGAATTTCGAGTTAGATTGTGGGTAATAAGGTCAACAGACTGCTTTATGGTCCTGGGCCTGAGGGGAGTGCCCTCCATGTGGGGGGGGGGGGGAGAGTAAATTTTGGGAATAGAAGAAGAGATGAAAAAGTAAAATTTACATACCATTGCTATCTAAAGTTTTACGTCTATGAAAAATTCGAGCTAGAACATTTATTTAAGAATCGAGACTACCAATCAGAAATTAATTGTTACAAGAAGTATGACTTCCATACGTAAAATTTAATTTTCAGAATCAAAATGGTTAAAAATTTAGCGTAATAAGTAGCTCTATGAACAAAGTAAGTGTCCCGGACACATCACTGTGTTCATAGTCACCAGATAAATAAAGTTGATTAAGAAAAAGAAAATCTTCCTAATTCGTTATTAATGCAATTTAAGCGAATTTTTCACCAGAAAAAACTGATTATACCAATATTCTCTATTATTTTAATTTCCCGAAAACGATCTACAATGTCATTTTTATTAACATCAGTCTAAACAGAAATATCCTCATTTTTTTTCACGTTTAAGAGCATAATAATCGTTTCAATACTTTCCAATAAAAAAAGCTAAAAAATAATTATGACTTCTGTTTTGCTGAGTGCCCTAATTTACGTAAATATTTTTAGAATAGCTTTTAATTTATGGATGGTATTTATATTTAAAATTGAATATTTACTATTGAAAATGGTATAAGCGTGTATAACGAGTATTTTTCTTTAAATAGATTTTTATATGTATGCTTATCAAGATGTACATTAATCAGGTGCACAAAAAGTTATTTTCTATAAATTACGGTATAGTTAGCATTAATATTGGTTTACAGTGCTCTACAAAAGTATTTATCTGCATCAGAGGACATGTGTGAAAAATGCACAAAATGTAACTAAAATTGAATTATTAATTTAAATCTTTTTTAACAGTGTTAAAAACTTCGGTTCGAATAAATGTCAGTGTATTTGTTTATCCTCGTTTTCATTTCAATATATATTTTTAGAATTCCTTGAAATATATTTGTGTATTTTAGTTTCATTATGGCAATAATGGCATAAATGTAATTTCTGGATGGATGGATGGATGGGTTTTACGTCGCACTAGTGCTGCGCAGAGAGGCAATTGGCAACGGTCTGGGACACACCCCTAGAGGTGGTCCGGAGACATGCCATTACAATTTTGATCTTCCACGGAAGGGATGACTCTTCCGCTTCGGTGAGCCCCAGAGGTATAAATTTTGATGGGAACCTGGAGGACATTGCGGCCACGACAGATTTTACGTGCACCAGCCACCATTAGTGTACGCGACGGTCTTTGGCCGGCTCGAGTACCGAACCCGTAATCTTCCAATTACGAGGCCGGCGCTCTACCGACTGGGGTACCGCGGCCTTGTAACTTCTGGATTGTAAATAGTAAATAATTAAAATACTTACTATTTACTTAGTAAATTTTAAGTAATTTATTTAGTTAGTAAAGAATTTAAAGCAATACCGTGGACGAGAGATGTTTTATTGAAGCTCATTTTAAAATCTCTGTTATCCATATTAATATAAAGCCAATTTGATACAGCTCGCGTGCAAAGTTCTTTCGTTGATGAACATCGTAGTAATATATCTACCCGAAACATCCATTGTACTTTCTTTCCAAATTAATATGCTGTTTACAATGATTTTTTAAACTATTTATTACTAGCAGGCTTTGCCCGCTGCGCTGGCCCCTATATTTAAAGTAATTAAAAACAAAATCGCTCTTTCATATCGCTTTATAAACTAAAAATAACAAGAACCAAAAATCATGCAGTAAGAATTAATTATTAACACTTTCCAACTGTACGTAATTATTGTATCGTATAACTTTCAATGTTCTTTGCCTACGTTATTACACAACGGACATACAATAGTTCTCAAAGGCATACAGGTAGACTAATTGAATTCCTAATCATTCTTAAACATTGTTAGATAGTGTTAAAAATGCTTAACACAAAGTAAAACGTATCCTTTAGTTTCCAATTGCAGCCCTTAATGTATATACTTTAGTGTAGCAATGTAAATCTGAAAGTTAAGAAAATCATATACTATGCAAAATATTATTTCAGTATATTAACAATAAATGTCAGTTTATTTATAATTTTGCAGCAGAAAGTTTTTTTTTTTTTTTTTATGCACTTTATAAAAATGTCCCAAATGCAATGCATTGGCATTTTTTGGGTGTCTGAGCACACAAACCAGTTGCACAAGACCTATTAATGCCATTTTAAATAGGGAACATTGTATAGTGAATTTGAAAAAAAAAAAAAAAAAAAAAAATATATATATATATATCTTTATATATATATTTCTTTTGTGCGTGTGTATGTCACTGAACTCCTCCTAAACGGCTGGACTGAGTTTAATGAAATTTTTTGTGTGTCTTCAGGTGGATTCGAGAATGGTTTAGATTTACAAATGAAAGTTGTAACTTAATTATTTCTTTCTTAATTAATTTTTAACCAACTCTTTCAACAACTTTTCCACCTAGATGGCGTGAGTTGTCGTGAACACGATGTCAGAATTTATTTAATGTTGAAATGAATAATATTATAGTTTTAAAAAATTAATGAACACGCTTTTATAGAAATGTGAACTAAAAAGCACGAAATATCTATCTTAGTATTAAAATTCAGGGTAAGAGAAAATCGTGTGAGTGACTCACCGTAATATTTACATACATTTAAATCTTTAATTAAAATAACTTAGAATTAACAAAAACCATTTTAAAAAAATCTCCCCTAACGGGGATCGAACGCTGGACCTTTAGATTCGCAGCGCAGCGCCTTACCTCGACGCCGCATCGCTCACGTAGGGAAAGTATTTTTTTTACAATATAATTTTTTTGTTTGCTCCCAGAGAAGTTACAAACAAACATACATACATACATATATACAGTTGAAGCTAATAAAAGCGTGTTAAAAATGAATTTTTAACCGTATCTTACGAAGTGTTTAAAATATTTTTTTTCAAAGTTAATACTTTAGAATCGTAAACACGATGTCAGAATTTATTTAATGTTGAAATGAAAAATGAATTTTTAACCGTAAGAGTTTAAAATATTTTTCACCGTTAATATTGTTAAAATGTTAAAATTAGTTAAAATGGTATATTCTTTTAAAATATTCGTCAATATCCGACGGAGTTATTTTATGTTAAAATGAAAAATGAATTTTTAGGCCATTATTATTTGTGCAGATGGAAAATGTACTAAAAGTTTTCCGAAAAATTTCACGATCACAAATGTTGACGGATATTCAATATATCGTCGAAGAATTCCCGATAATGGCGGACAATCTTATCATCTATGGCGGTCATCTATGTCAACAACATAGATATTGACATTGATAACCGATGGGTGGTCCCATATTCGCCTCTGCTGAGCAAAACATTCAATGCTCATATTAATGTTCAGTTCTGCAGTTCAGTGAAGAGCATCAAATACATTTGAAAGTATGTGAATAAAGGCAGTGATATGGCTGTATTTCGAGTTGAAAATACCAATGTGAATGCTCCTCTGGTGAATAACAACGATGAAATAACACTTTACCAAACTGGCCGGTACGTGAGTTCCAATGAAGCTGTTTGGCGTATCTTTGGTTTCCCAATTCATGAACGGGATCCAGCAGTTCTTCATTTAGCCGTCCATCTTGAAAATGGCCAGCGCGTATATTTCACGAGCGAGACAGCGAATGATCGTGCTATAAATCCACCAAAAACTACACTCACCGAATTTTTTGAATTGTGTAATCGTGCGGATGCTTTTGGTGCTTTTGCTCGGACATTACTCTATTCAGAAGTACCACGCTATTTCACATGGGCTCCAACAAAAAAATGGATGCCCCGCAAGTAAGGCACGCCGATTGATGCATGTCCCGGTTTATTCAAATCAAACACCTTGGAACGAGTATTTACGGTCAATCCAAGGCAGACTGAGTGCTTTTATCTTCGACTGTTATTGGTTAATGTCATCGGCCCTTTGTCATTTCAAGATTTACGTAAAGTGAATGGACAACAGTATCCAACGTATAAAGATGCATGCCTTGCACTCGGCTTGCTGGAAGACGACAACCAGTGGGAGTGTATGCTTGCTGAAGTAGGACTGAACTGTACAGAAAAACAAATTCGTCTTCTATTCGCTATAGTGTTGACTACATGTTTCCCGGCCCGAGCACAGACATTATGGGATAATCACAAAGATTTAATGACTGATGATATAGTGCATCAACATCGTTCACGGTGCAACGATCTAACGATAGTATTCAGTGACGCTATGTACAATGAAGCAGTGATTGCTATTGAAGA
Source organism: Salticus scenicus (assembly GCA_963930645.1). Lineage (NCBI taxonomy): Eukaryota > Metazoa > Arthropoda > Arachnida > Araneae > Salticidae > Salticus > Salticus scenicus. Next base: position 129,057,405 of record OZ005661.1, read on the forward strand.
TCTTTGCATTATCATTGCCAACTTACCACTCAGTCATTTCGGTATGCATTCAACAAATCGAAATGCATCTGATTTAATAAGCACTGAATTGAATCGTGAACTACAATACAATACTGTAGAAATGGCAGCGATTGTTGCTCGCAATGTCGCACTAATGAATGAAGAACAAAGAACCATTTACGACAGCATCATGCTCGTAGTTTTGGTAGGACAAGGTGGATTCTTTTTTTTGGGGGGTGCACCAGGTGGAACTGGCAAAACATTCCTTATTTCGCTAATTCTCGCCGAAATACGATCAAATAATGGCATCGCATTGGCTGTTGCATCATCTGGCATTCCGGCAACTTTATTGGATGGATGCAGAACAGCTCATTCATTATTTAAACTGCCACTAAATATTCAAAATAACCCAGACGCAGTGTGCAACATAAAAAAAACAATCGTCCATGGCCACATTGCTGAAATAGTGTAAAATTCTTATCTGGGATGAATGCACTATGGAACACAAACATTCGATTGAGGCGTCGAACAGGACATTGAAAGATATAAAAAACAACGACAAACTATTTGGCGGCACTCTGTTACTCTTTTCAGGTGATTTCAGACAAGCATTTCCCGTTATTCCGTGTTCAAAATACGCTGATGAGATCAACGCGTGCTTAAAATCATCGTCATTGTGGCTTAATGTTAAAAAAATACAACTGAAAGTAAATTTGTGCGTTCAAAAGCTTCAAGATCCATCCGCTGAAACATTCTCAAAACAATTGTCAGATATCGGCGATGGAAAAGTTACTACAGATGAAACTGTATGCATAAAATTACCGACCGGTTTTTGCACAATCATTGATTCTCAAGATGCTCTTATTGACCAGATATTTCCCGATGTACACAGACGATACACAAATCATGAGTGGCTGGCAGAAAGGGCAATTTTAGCAGCAAAAAATGTGGACGTCAACGAATTGAATCTCAAGATACAACATTTGTTACCAGGAGACTTGGTGTCATACAAATCTAATGATACAGTTTGCGATGCCACCGAAGCTGTAAATTATCCAACAAAGTTTTTGAACTCATTGGATTTACCAGGCATGCCACCGCATATTTTACAACTGAAGGTTGGATCTCCGGTTATTTTGCTTCGTAATTTGAACCCACCACGGTTGTGCAACGGCACGCGATTAGTCATAAAAAAATTAATGAAAAATGTTATCGAAGCCATCATTTTAAATGACAAATTCCGAGGTGAAAATATATTACTACTGCGAATTCCTATTATACCCACAGATGTGCCAATTCAATTTAAACGCCCTCAATTTCCAATTAGATTGGCATTTGCAATGACTATCAATAAGTCTCAGGGCCAAACGATGCCTGTCTGTGGCTTAGATTTGAGTACATCATGTTTTTCACACGGACAATTATACGTGGCTCTCGAGTGGGCAAACCATGCAGTTTGTTTGTATTGGCGAAAGATGGGATAACAAAAAATATTGTACACTCTGTTGCATTAAGGGAATGATATTGTTTTTTAGTAATATTGTTATAAGTAGCGATATGTATATAATTTTAAAGAATCAATTTTAATAAATTAAAAAAAGAAATGATTGGTGTTTTGTTATTTTTATATTCTTTCACCGTTCACAGCGCTCCATACATCTTCCACTTATATACCACATCCTAACACACTTACAATAAGTCAGTTATTTTTTTCTAGCAAAATAAAAATATTCTCTAGAAATAATTTATATAACAAAACAACGTTTGTCGGGTCAGCTAGTATATATATATATACATATATATATATATAAATATTTTTTCATAATTCTGAAAATATTTACGGATGCTGTGGGCGGGCAGACGGACAGATAGAAAGAAGGACAGTAGAATATGCAGATACATAATTTGAAATCAAATTCACACTTAAAAAAAGTCTAAAAGTGTTAAATCGCTTAATGTAACTGAGAATGCAATTCCAGCAAATTTCCAATAAAAGCCCTCAGTAAAAATGAATATTTCTGTGTGCCCCTGTAAATGTAATGCTAATCTTACTACAATCTATAGAATGCATTCTTTTGTGCATATTAGTAACATATTTCAATTTCTATAATATATGTGCTAAGTAAATTTAATAAATTTTGATTTATAGAAATATCTCCCATAGAAAGCAATGCTTTGGAATACTTTCGGCGTCGTTGTACACAAACCAGTGGTGGTATTTACTCCATTTTTTCTAGCAAACATTTGATAGTGAACTTGAATAACATATTCCAATTTCAATTTAATTAAAATTTGTGGGGGAAAAAAAGAATTAAAATTAATTTTATAGAAACAACCTCTGATAGAACACAATGCTTTGGAATACTTTCGGGTGTCACTGTACACAAACCAGTGGAGGTATTCACTCCATTTTCAATAGGGAACATTAGATAGTGAACTTGAATGACATATATCATTTTCAAGAAATTCCATGAATATTTACTGGAGTTAGAGCGCGGACAGACAGACGGACACACAGACAACCGAAGTCATTAACATTTTTCAACCTTGTTGGAAATTGTTAAAAACATTTAGAAAGTTATAAAAGCGTTTAATATAAAATGAAATGCAATTCCAGAAAATTTCCAATAATACTCCAAAATGTAACTCACTATTTTTGTGTGCCCTTGTAAATCTAATGCTAATCATACTACAATCTATGGAAAGCATTCTTTTGTGCATATGAATAACATATTTCAATTTATAAAGATTTGTGCAAAGTAAAGTTATTAAAACTTGACTTATAGAAATACTTTTCGTAGAACGCAATGCTTTAAAATATTTTCAGGTGTCCCTGTATACAAACATATGATGGCACTTGCTCCATTCTTAATTCTCCCTTTGCTTTCGGCACCCTCTTCCTCGAACGCAAAATCTCGGGTACATGTTCCTATTGCCTGTGACAATGCCTTACCTTTGAACTTCAATTTGGGTGCTTATAGGATGAAAGTTTCGAAACGGATAGTATCGAAAAAATTGAAGTAGACCTTTTATATTTGAATCCCAATTAATGTAATAAGGTCCCAATTACGCGAGTTTTCGCACAATTCAATAGAATGATATATAAAATCTAAATACTAATTTTTTACTTTTTTCTAACATAATTAAGTTGAGAAAATAATTTATAATAATTCTTTTTCAGTTTCAATGTTTTCTTGTCTGAAAAATCTGTAGTCGAGAGTTTACGGATGCTACATTATACACATTAATGTGTCTTTGGTTTTATTTGAGCTTTAAAAAACTGCCAGATTTAACAACTTTCTTCTTTTGTAATTTTTTGATACAAATAAATATGTGTATAAAATGAAAAACTGCATAAAAAATTAAAGTATTTTAAATTACCTTCTTGACATCGTAAGAAAATAATTGTTATATTGTGCAAATCTGGCTAATCATGCCTTTCAAATGATACTACTTTCAACCCTCTACTTCTATAATTAATATGCGTAAAGTTTACGACAAATTTCATGCTTGCCTATTAATATATAGTATATCGCTATAATAATATATCGCTTCTCGGCCTCTTGGCTAAGATCAAAGTGTAGTATATCATTTGTCGATTTCTTTCTTTCTTTTTTTTTTTTTTTTTTTTTTTTTTTTGTCTTTTGCCATAGACGACAGATACCAAATTAACTCTAATTTTAAAGTTATAATGACGTTATTTTGCCATATGTATAAGCAAATTAGGTTTTTGATATATATATATATATATATATAAATTTTTATTATTATTCGCGGGAAAATATATTTCTTTTTATGTCGGAAAAAAAAATCGTTTGGCGAAAAAAACTTTTTTAGCGATAATTAAATTTAAAACAAATATTTAAATGGCTAATTTTAAAGCTATTATAAGGTAAATATTTTCATATTTTAAATTAAAAAAAAAAAAAAAAAAAAGAAGAAAATTAGTCAAAAATTCGGAAATCAGGCTTCGAGGTGCATGAGGAGTAGTCAGTACGAACTACCATGAAAATTTGCGTAGCTCATAGAATGTAGCTAGTATAATGACATATTTGCGAATATGTGTTTTGGTTTTAAAAATCTAGGAATGTTGGGTATGGGGTTATAACAATGCTTCAATCTGACCGATTGGCGATATGTTTGTGCATTTTTAAAATCATTTCGTCTTTCTGTCAGCCAGTCAGCTAGTCAACAGCCACAAGAAAAAGCGATAAAATCACCGTAGACGAATAACTTACTTCAAGGTACTGCGTAGCAGCGTAGTAAGCACTGGCAATTCGCTAGACGGGGGATGTACAGTCAGCAGCAAAAGTATTCGAGCACTATCAAAAATTCCTATATAAAAAAGTACAATTAATACTGTTTTGTTAAATAAATCCTTGTCGAATCGTGTTCTTAGACTGACTAAGAACAGGATTCGACAAGGATTTATTTAAGAAAACCGTACTAAGTGTATTATTATTATTATTATTATTATTATTATTATTATTTTTTACATAAGTGTTTTTGCTAGTGCTTTAATACTTTTGCTGACGACTGCAAGCATTTGAGTATTGAGACGCACTTCCTTGATTATTAATCTATGGTGAAGCTCTGCGACCAGCCGTTTTTCTAAAAAGCTCCGGATATACACACTCACACACACACATCTTCTTTTATTATGTAAGGTAAAGACACTCGTGTTCGTCACCCCTAAAATTTGCACCAGTGTTCCCCACCCTGAGAAAAGATATGTTAAAATAAGTGTTTAATAACATCTATGAATTTGAATTTTCCGGCGCTAGATTTCCTAGAACCGAAGAATCTAGCTCGAGTAAATTCTAATTCATAGATGCTATTTAACAATTATTTTAACATGTCTTTTTTGAGGATGACACTGGTGTCTTTACCTTATGTAGGTAAGTTATCTTTTTATTGTTGATGCTCTTGTTGTTTGCTTCTTTATTGTATCTGTGAGATAAAATGTGTGATACTAAACAATGCACAGTGAAACTGAAATGTATTCTTTTTTCAATGCAAATCTGGTAAAATGTCTTTTTCATAGTAAAAATTTTGTAAATATTAGTTTTAGGATTTCTTTTTTTTTTTTTTTTTTTTTTTTTTTTTTACAATCATTAAACGAGCATTTCTTTTTCCTGTTTCAGATTGTATGTCACTGTGAGACAAAGAACCTGTGACGTCAATACGCAAGATCCACTTCATTACTTAATATAATAGCAATGTCAAATATAATGCCATCAGAAGAATAAAGGAATAAAAGAGAATTAATTGTAAAATAAATCTGAGATTTTATCTAAATATATGATAAAATAATAATTGTCTTTAAGGAAATTAGCGGTTAAAGACATTATTTTGTAATAACTCTTTCTCATTTTTTTTATTGTTTTTTTTAAATATGGAAAAATTAGAAGAAAATTTCAAAAGTGGAATTCTAATATTGAATAATACTTTCTGAATGTTAATATATATAACAATTATATTTTTAAGAAAAGTGTTCTGGATGCCAAAAATGTTTTTATAATCTTACTGATAATATCATTAATAAGAAATGTTATCAAAAAGCGAAGAGATATTGATAATAATTTTAAAAAAATCACTGATTATTTTAAAATACTAATCAGCTCTTTCAAAAAGTACTGAATCACAAATTTAGTTGAATATAAAGCTTTATTTTGAAATATTATTCTAATTATGAATCAAGAAATGATCCAAAAATAAATTCCAGTGATCTGATGAAGTTAAATTTTATATATTAGGTAAACTATTACATTTTATTTTTATAAAGTATTTTTACAAGAATATTCATTAAAGAAGAATAAACTTTAAAATGAAAAAACAGAAAAAATACTGACACTTTTTTTCATAATTGAAAAAAAAAAAAAATAATAATAATAAACAGTTTTTATCACGGGAAGTTTTGGTTAAGATTTTAATTATTTGAAACTAATTTTTGTATCTTATTTTGTTTTTAGAAAAGCGTTTACCCAGTTAAGAAAAAACTCTCATTGCAAAACATGTTAGTATTTAAAAAAATCTTGCATGAATTTAAAAATGTGGCTGAATTATTTGAAGTTCTTATGATGTTCATGTTGTACGAATAAGTGTTAGCGCACTTTAAATTTAAAATTTTAAAAGAACTTTTAAAACTAGATTATTTCATCTATATAGGTTTTGTCATGATTTTATTTTAATAACTTGACATCTTATGCTTTCTATTCATGATGAAATAGAAGTATAATATAAAAAAAAAAAATTGAAATATTGATAATTATTTTCGTATACGTATTTAACATTGGAAATACTAGACGGAATCAAATGCAAGTTATTGAAAATTTTTCCAGTGATTATAAAAAAACAAATCATTAAAATATCTTCTCAATTTTGTTTAAAAATATGTAGCAGAATCTTGTATTTAAGACTATAAAGTCATACTTACGAGCAAATTCTATTGTGCAAATCATACATATGGATACATTTGTGTTTTTTTTTTTTTTTTTCAAACGCATTTGATTAAAAAAAAGTGTTAATAAATAATCACAATAATATCGCAAATTTTATTTATTTTCTAAGTGATACTTATTCAAGAATTTAATGCATCAAGAATGTAATAACATAACAAGTCATAAGGTAATTTGGAAAAGATAAATCTTCTTATGAAATATTATGCACTATGAATAAAAAATACTATTTGTTTCTCTGTCTATATTTAAATGACAGCAGCTAAATGTTTTTTAATTAGTTTCTTTCTGGTGTTTATTATAATCAAAAGATTTTCTTAGATAAAAACATTCTTCGCAAATGGCTGGGAAAAATGGTGCAAAATAGTATTTTGTTATAATAGCATTAAAAAGAAAAATGATTAAAAAGAAATTTTACTCTTGTTTCTTTCACGATGACTAAATTATTTTCCGATTAATTTAGCGTCTATAAGAATGATAAAAATAACCTTGTCACCATTTTCAAGGAAAAAAAATTATCAGTAGGCTTAATCATCTGAAAGTTTTTCTATGGTTTAAATGAAATATTTCGAGAAAATATAAATTTGATATTAGAAGAAAATTGTATTTGTACATAAAAAAATATTGCTTTTCTTGTAATAATTTTTCTGCATATTTTCTAAATTGATGTCTTTATTGTTATTATTGCAAGATCCATACACACAAAAATGGTGGATATTTAAAAATAAATAAAAGAGCTAAATAAAGTATTATATTTAAAATATAAAATTTACAAAAGATGAATATTTCATATTAAAGAAAACAATCTTATTGGAACGTTTTGAGACTAAGGAAATAATTTTACGTTGAAAAAACGTTTATATGTATACGAATGTTATATTTTTAAACGAAATTTTTACAATTTTAAAATGTCAAGCAAAATGATGTCGTACCACGAAGAATTATCCATTTACAAATTTAGTTTAATACTAGAATATTTCGAAGCAAAACTTATATAAATTGTTTTGTGAGTAAAAACTTTGATCGAATTGCGAGTGGCATTTTGCGAAAAACCTATTTTATTACGAAAGGTTTCCCAAGAAGAACAAACATCATGTTACAAGAAAGTGGAACTTCTGACAAAAGTTCTAATACTACAATTTTCAGAAACGGCTTTGAAGATATTACTTCTCTAGAAGAAGCAGACTGTTTTTTAGAGTTCTTGTCTCAGGAATATCCAGGAAACGGTAAGAAATTTCAATTTTCTCTTTTCTATATTTACACGAAAAACTTTAAATATAATTTTTTTTAATATTATGCATAGTAAAAGAATAGTTGGAATTTTAGTAAACTTAGTTAAATAAATTTAAATTATCAAATCAGTTACAAATAATAAATACCAAGCAAATTTGCACATATTTCTTCTATTCCTAAAGAATATAACTTATGTATAGAAATCAGAGTATTATGTATAGAAATCATTCTTTAATAAAAATAAATTATAGAATTTTTTTTTAATGTATACAGATATATATATATATATTATTATTATTATTATTATTATTATTATGTTTGAGTATATTCCAGAGAATTTCCTTAACATTTTCTTTTCTTTTCTTTTCTTTTTTCTTTTTTTAATATATACAGATATTGTTATATATATATATATTATTATGTTTGAGTATATTCCAGAGAATTTCCTTAACATTTTATTTTTTGGCATATTAATGTTGAAAAGAAAATGTACGGAATATTTGTTAATTACACCTGAATTAATTATTGTAGGAAGAAAGGATTTTTTATAATGTTTAATTAAAGCTTAAATAATTTTATATAAATGACTGAATCCGGGGGTAACTATCTAAATTTTTTTCTGATTTAAAAAAATAATGGTTACCCCCTTCGTTTTATTAAAAGAATTTATAAAGATGAGTTCAATTTTTTTTCTGAATCAGTTTATCCTAAAATTAAAAATTCTACTCACCGTACTACTATCTCTTATTATGAAGGTATTTCCGAAAATATCGCTAAATTGCTTAAAACAGTTAATATCTCTACTAGCTTTAAACCTCAACTCCGTATTAGTAACTTTCTTTCAAACTTTAAACCGGCTGTCCCCCCCCCCCTAAACGTATTGGTGTAATCTATTGTATCCCCTGTAAAAATTGTGATTCTACATATATCGGTGAAACTGGCAGAACAGGTGAAATTAGATTAAAGGAACATAAACGCTCATTCATTCCCTCAATAGGGATCATATTCCTGATTTTGACAACTTTAAAATTCTAGCCTCTAATGTAAATTTATATGAATCCCGTATTTTTCTAGAGGGCGTTTTTACTAAAATGCAATATTCTGCCTTTAACAACGAGGCTAAAGCTATTCCTCCTGAATATATAATCTTGTTATGATGTGTTGTGAATTTTTTTTGTAAATGTTGCGCTTGTATGTTTGACACTGAGGAGGGCTAGTGTTCTAGACGAAACGTATGTCATGTATTTTAATGTTTTTTTTTAATAAAATGTATTTTTAAAGTTTTTAAATTTTTTTTATTCATTATCTCATTTTAAATGTTACATTGGTTTTAAGGATTTAAAAAAAAAAAAAAAAAAAAAAAAAAAAAAAAACAGTATTAAGTGTACTTTTTTTTAAATAGGAATTTTTGGTAGTGCTCGGATACTTTTGCTGCCAACTGTAAAAGTAGATAATTGCACTCGATTGAATTTTATTGAACTCTATAAGCTTTGCATTTGACAAAGAGATTATGTAATACTATTGTGGAATATTATTCCTGAAAGGATAATATTCGTTCACTGGTGTATATAATCATACTATCATGACTTCTGTTGTTGGAATAATAGTTTCTTAGCTCTTTTTCAAGAATGTTCCTTTACTGGAACCTGCCTGTTTATTTACGAACCAGTTACCTTACTCAAAATGCCAATATTTTCGTAACAATATGTATATTTAAATGTGTACATGAAGAAGTATTCAGATTTTTCATTTTACATATTTATAATAAACTATGTGTCTCACAGCCACTTTTCAAATTAGTTTAGCAATTATTACGAGAAATTAAATAATGAACGTAAAATGAGTCAATTTTAAAGAAATTAACCTAAAACTCATATTAATAAAAGAAAACTTAACTAGGATGTTTAGGAACTTTGAGAAAAATAAAAGCAAACTGAACTAAACAAATTAAATGTAATGCAATTACTAGCACGCTCAGTTTTTAACACAATTTCGTGACAATTATGAGTATGATTTCTTATAATACATAGATATGACGAAAAATAACTGCTCTATAATTATTTAAAAAAAAAAATTTGAAAGTGTAAGTTTATATATTTTAAATGCAAATAGCTACATGAATTAAAGGCTTTTAAATATAGAATTTTTCATATGCTAGCTAAACGAAATATTAGTATACTAGCAAACCAGTACGAAATTTTCGCACTTTATTTCTTCTCTTACATACCTTTAAAATTTGAAACTCATAAATATAGTACCAATTTCGCTGACTAATTAAAATTTTAATTTACCAGAAGCCAAATTATCATTATAACCAAATAAATATTGTGCAATAGTGAAACCAGAATCATTCAAAGAAAAGTTTCAAAACAAAATTCATGGTTGGCAACCCAGTTTTCATACTTTCGCAGGCAGTACAGCTTTAGTAAAGAACCCTCATGACGCCTTTTAAATTTTTATCGCCAAGAGTAAGATGTCATTTTATTTATTTTGGCATAATTTTTCGTTAAAAGAAAAAAAAAAAAATCCAATCCTATTTTGATTATACTTTTTATGATTGCGTTTTTCAGTCAATTTATGATAATAATTAATATTCTATATATATCTTTAAAATGTTGCTAGGTTTAAAATGACGCTTGCAAAGGTTCTAAAGAAGCAACTTTTAAAATTACATTTTTCCATAAAATAATGGCATCATACAAATTTCGTTATTTTTTCTTATTAGTTCATTGAGCTGAGTCCGCGTGCTTAAATACTGTTCATTTTTTAATATTATTTTTTATCCTCACGTATTGTATTAATTTCACCACTATCGTATCGTTTCGGCAAAAAATAATTGTAACTGGTCCACGTTAGAGAAATATTATATAGATATATACCGGTTGTCCCAAAAGTCTCTTAGGCATTTAAAAATTTATAAAAATTGAAGGAATTGGTAGATTTTGAACACGGTTTCCGAAAAAAATATTCTCGTTCAGAGAGATTTTTTTCTAGTAAAGAAAAAATTATACTTAAAATTTTCGTCGATAGAGAGCGCTGTACAGGACCAATTCATCCATTACGGCGAAAAACTATATTTATTTGCATGCAAATGTTTACAGGTATATAAATCCTATTCTATGTGTCCGCCAGTTACCACTAATTTAAGCTTGTAAGCGAGTTACAACACGTTTAACTTCAGCTTCAGTTGGCGGATCTTACCTGAGGGGGAAAACATCTTCACCAATAATGCTTTACCCACCAAGTGAGCATCACACATAAGACATAATTTATGCGCAAGTAAGAAGCAAAATAAGAAATAAGCTGAGTTAAAAGTAAAACCATGCAATTTTTAGGACTCTGATTTGTGCATTCTCGCAACGCCCTCTAATAATGAAAAAATTAACTAATTTTGTTTACTTAAAAAAAAAAAAAAAAAAAATCGCTTTCACGAGAATAACTTTTTCTTAAACCAAATTCAATTCTACCAACCTCTTCAATTTTTATGAATTTTTAAAATGTCTACAGATTTATGAGACTACGTGTATGTCAGTCTATTTATTTATAGCAGATTATCTTTTTAGAAGTGTTCCCAAGGCATTTTTTTTCTATATTACTGTCATAAAATAAATTTTAAAAGAGTTTTTAAAATTTATTTTTCGAGAGTAATAGAGGTAAAATTTTTCCAAAATAACTGCTTCACTGTACGAAGTCCGTTGAAAGTATTACGATATTTGAGGATTGTGAATTTTTATTTCAAATTTATTCTTAAAATATATATTTGGTAAAAATCATTTTGCATAGTATTAATAATATTTAAATTCATTTTAGTATATATTAAAAGTTCTTTCTTATTTAGATTCGCTGTAGATTCTCTTTCAAATTCTGAATTTTAATTTGAACTTTTTACTATTTATAAACATTATCACATAAAAATATTACTGACTTAAAATTTTACTGAATATAAATCAAGTTTTAATATGTTGTTTCATTTATCTAATCATTATAATAGCATCAAATTATTTTTTAAAGAAATTGTCCCAATTTTAATTAGAATGCAATATTTGAATGTTAAAAATGAACTTATTTTCTATTATTTTTAATAAAACACATCACAAAACAAATACAGAAACATTTTATTATTTACAAAAGTGCATTATAGATGTTCTGCACACAATAATACTAGAGACATTTTGATACAAATTTACGCAACACAGCGCATTTATCAACTCTCTTCCTTTCAGGTTTTTTTACTTTCTCTTGAGAAAGTATTGTTTTAGGGTCAAATTTTCGAACGTGAGTTTTTGTTATATTTACACGTTCTGGGGGTCCCTGAATACGAAAATCATGTTTTTAGCAAATGGTCTGTGTGTCTGTGTGTGTGTTATCAGCATATCTCAAGAAGAAATAGTACCAGAAATTCCAAACTCGGTATGCTAAATGTGTATCATATAGGGATGCTACACTAAGCTTTTCGTTGAGATGAAGTAAATGGTTCATGTACAGGAACACTCAAAAGTATTCAAATACATTACGTCTGTGGGGAAATTGCAGAAGTAGAGTTTAACATCTATGGACTGCACTTAACCAAATGAAACGAATATATCTGTACAGATAAGTATAAAGGATTTAAGTCCAAAAATGACGATTTTTAGTTAAGTTCATAGTCAGATTCAGAAAAAAAATTCTCTATCAATTGGTATAAAGGATTTAAGTCTATGTCATTTAGTCTTTGAGAAAATCTATTGGTAAAAAAAGGTTCAAGTCAGAAATTTAGCATTCATGTATGGTATAAAATATTTAATTCAATTTTTTCCCGTTACTAAATGAAGGTTGACAATCACTGAATGGTATAAAGGGTATAATTCAACGAAATCCCTTTTTCCTAATCGATTCTTCTGATTTGTTTTTAGTTAGTATAACTTTATTTTTCGTCTCCTGAAAAATCAAGAATGTGGACTTAAATCCTTTATACTTATCAGTACAGATATATTTTTTGTAATAGAGATAGTCAATTGGGAAAAAAATAGTGTATGTAAGAGCCTCCCTCCTCCGGGGGGAAAGTCCGCCCTCGAGGGGAGAAAATTTTCATGATGGGTATCTTTCAAAAGAGCTCGCCAATACATTTAAAACGAATGTTTGAACTATCAATCTGAGATAATTTAAAATAAAGTTATCGATTTTTTTCATTTATATATATATATATATATATATAATATTGAGAATAAATTCAACTATTTTTGGATATTTATGGTCGCTAATATGGAAATCGTCTGCATTATCATGGAAGATAACTTTTTTTAAATAATAATTTTAATACATTATTTTTACTGAGTGAATTTGTATAGGAAAATATAGAAGAAAGTCGTGTGGTGGCCACAACACACTAGTTATTTCTTGTTCGTGGATGTGCTTTACTAATAATATTTTACCATTTCCAGGAAAGCTGTTCGGGAATTGAAATAAATTCGTCATAGAGATATGATAAATAATGTATGTTTTAAGCTAAATATTCATCACTTCTTTTTTGTATATTTACACGTTTTGAGGCTTCCTGATTACCATAGTTAAGTTTTTTTAATGTTTGGTCTTTGTCTGTGTCTCTTAGAGTAACTTAAAAACGAATAATTTTAGGAGATCCAAATGCTGTATTTTGAAGTTAATATAAGTTTGTTGCTGGAAAAGTTTTATCAAGATTGATAAGTTTCAATGAATGTTTGCGTGTGAAAATTGCCTGTATAATTTTAAGTAAACTTTTAATTATTTTTAAAAAGAGAAATATTTTTTAATAACCGAATTAAATTCTATATAAATAGGTGCATTAATGAAGCGGGGGGTTGAGGGGGCGTTATGGCTCCTCACACAGAACTAATTATCATATAAAACTCTTCCGAAGCCTAATTTGAATTGTTTAACATAGGTTTACATAACAGTACTTCTTATCTTACCTCTTAATCTCCAACCTGTATTTATAGTATTAAATTTCAGGGTAAGAGAAAGTCGTGTGAGTGACACACTATTTATTTAGAATGGTGATAGCGCCTTACATTTGTTTTTAAATTATGGAAGATGTATAAGCTAAATATATACAAATAATTTAATAGCAGCGATAAAATAGGTTGGATACTTATCTTATTTTTTATTTAGCAGTTTTCAAAACAATTTTTTACGTATATTTGAATATCTATCCAGAGTAAAATATACCTACACATACGTCTTTGGTATTAGATACAAACGTCATTGAAAATCAGTATAAATAAACTAAACACCTATTTTTTCTACTTATTAAAGGGTAGTTTAATAACTATTGAAAGTAAAATTTTTTAAATCAAATATTATATACACATGGGTTGTGAAATAATGTCTTATGTGAAATTTAGATGTTTTTCCAAATATCTAGAGAAATACTTGATGAATGTTTTTTAAATTTTATGGGTGTAAAGGAAATATTATAAAAAAAATATCTTTCAGCGAAGGTTTTATCCCGAAGGCAAAATGGGAGCATGTAACAAATTAAACAAAAGAAATTATGTTTTGAAACATCCTGTAATATATAATGTTTCAAATGCGTTATTGATGCACCATGTAAAAATAAGGCTTCTTTTAATAATCTGCGGTTATGTATATACTCACATTTCGAATGTTTTGTATTTATAATGGGCAAAATTTTTAATTTAATGAAATGCCATTATAGAAAATTTACCATTCTATAATAGATATAACACAGAATTGCCAAATTTTATATATATATCTTTTTTTTCCGGACCATTGTTAGCCCCGTCTTTTTTCATACCGGAAATTTTGATGAATGATTTCTTTTCTTATTTAATCGTTATAAAATATTGAAGAGAAATATTCTACAGAATTTCTGGTGCGAAAAGAAAACGGGACTAAAATTGTTCGGAAATAAATTTCAAAAGTTGGCGAATCTGATAACATAGAAATGTACACCAATCAGACTCTAAAAATACAAAATATCTATAGAAATATGAGTATTTTTACTAAATAATTTTTACCTGCATATGCTGCAGTACAACAAATCTTTTTATTTTTTTTTTCCATAATTTATTATTATTATTATTATTATTATTATTTTACTAAAGAATTTCCTCAATACTGAGGTTTCCTTTCAACCAAAAACAGCTTTTAGTTTTTGTCTCCGTCTTCATCTTGTGCAGCTTCCCCATCCACTCCATTCTCTGTCTCCATTCCCTCATAAGCTTGTCTTTCCATCTTTTCCGCGGTCTTCACCTCCTGTTTTTCCCTTCAGGTTTCCAGTTCAGTATAAGCTGTTATATTCCATTCACCTTCATCCGTTGTACATGTCCGTACCATTGCAGCCTCTTCTTGTCTATTTTTGTTATGATATTCGTCTTAATACCCATCCTTACTCTTATTTCAATATTAGTCTTTTTTTTTTTTTTTCCAAGTCTTGAAGCTCTGGCCGATCGTCGCTAGAAGTGCATTTATTACACAAATGTATCAAATTGCTTTCAAAAAATAACCAATCAAATATCGTAAAAATTGAAACATATATCGTGGAAAGAATTATTTAAATTTCAAGCGCTCTAAAAGTGAAGTAAAATCCTTACGCACCTATATTTTATTTAAACTCAGCTTACACTACATTCCCATTTAATGCTATCTTAAAATAAATGAGTTACTTCACCATGTCAAGTAAGAGTTAACGTTTTTTAATTGACTTCAGTTAAAACTGTAATTCTTTGAGCTAATTAGTAGCTTTTTATTTAAACGAACTCGAGTTAACGATATTTATCGATATTTGAGTTATTTCTGCTTATTCAATCATTTCTAAGTGGCAAAATTGCTCTCGCTGCAACGCATTTCTTCAGTTACAACGGGCAACGCTATGTAAAGTGATCCAGTTTATAAAAATCACTTGTATTAAAATCATTAATAAAATAAATAAATTACTGAAATACAACAGATAATTCAATTTTGAGTGTATTACGTTAACTTGTTCAGTTTCTCGAATTTAACTCAAGATGAGAGGGCGCGTTTCTTCTAGAAAAATGAGTGAAAATTCACTCAAGTTGAGTTATTTTCATTCTTTCGTTTTGAAAGATAGCAAATGTTCGTTCATAAATCTGAAGTATTGTTACGCAATTACTTTAAAAATTCATTTCTGAGACTTTTTCATCCTACCAATCTTGAGTCAAGAAATGCAAATATTTAATCTTCGAACTCGAAATGTACTTTTGGAATAATATTTAGTCATGCAAAAAAGATATTATGCATTTTTATATAAAAACTAGTATATAACCCCGTCAAAAATGACGGAATGTGAACGATAGATCTTGAAAACAATGTTTAGATCATGATGGTTACCATGTGATCATTTAAATGTATTTTCAATTTTTGTTTATAAATCAAATGTGTTTCGATATTTTATAATTTTCGTTCTGAAATTAAAAAAATTCTACCCGATCAATAAATATGAATGACAATAAAAAAACTGCTGGTTGACAAAAAATATAGGCCCGAAAACACAACAGCAACAACACATCCCAGTGTTCCGTTAAGTGCTCTATTTAAAGTCCTCATAATAAGAATAATCTACTGTGTCACTCACACGACTTTCTCTTACCCTGAAATTTAATGCTATAAGTACAGGTTGAAGATTAAGAGGTAAGATAAAGAGTACTGTTATGTAAACCTAAGTTAAACAATTCAAATTAGGCTTCGGAAGAGTTTTATAGGATAATTAGTTCTGTCCCCCCTCAACCCCCCGTTTCATTAATGCACCTACATTTATATAGAATTTAATTCGGTTATTAAAAAATAATTCAGTTAAAAAAAATAATTTATTAAAATTATTATTTAAAAACGTTATCTTGTATGATAATACAGACGATTTCCATATTAGAAAAATAGTATAACACTAAATATCCAAAAAAAAGTTGAATTTATTCTCAATATTAAAGTAAAAAAAAAGTTAAAAATGAAAGAAATCAATAACTTTATTTTAAATTATCGTAGATCGATGGTTCAACCATTCGTTTTAAAGGTATTGGCGAGCTCTTTTGAAAGATACCCATCATGAAAATTTACTCCACTCGAGGGAGGACATCTACCCCTGGGGGGGGGGGGGGTGGAGGCGAGGCTCTTACATACACAAAAAAATTTTTCCCAGTTGACTATCTCTATTACAAAAAATATGTATTCGTTTCATTTGGTTTAGTGCAGTCTATAGATGTTAAATTCTACTTACCTGCAATTTCCCCCATAGACGTAATGTATTTGAATGTCCCTGTACACGAACCATTTGCTTCATCTTAACGAAAATCTTACTGTAACATCCCTATAGGATACACATTTAGAATACCGAGTTTGGAATTTCTGCTACTATTTGTTCTTGAGATATGCTGATAACAGACACACAGACAAATAGACAGACACAGAGACCATTCGCTAAAAACGTGATTTTCGTATTCAGGGGACCTCAGAACATGTAAGTATAACAAAAACTCACGTTCGAAAATTTGACCCTAAAACAATATTTACTCGACCCTATGGGTAAGAGGAAGTAAATAACGATTCACTTCATTTTACCAAAATACTTTTTTTTAAGACTATCGAAGATCCTGTTTCCAAATACGTAAGCGAAGTGTGACGTCACTGACCGTCCGTGGATGCAAGAAAAAGATTCCCTATATTAATCGTCCATTGTATTTTTTGTAAAAAATAATTAAAAATCGAGGAAAATTATTTCCCGATTTTAATACCCGTATTTGGGTATAGATATGCTATCGTATCCCTGTGTTAGATTGAGTTATTTTGCTGTCAAATTGAAAAAATTTTAAATTTCAAAACTGTGTCATCTTTGGCGTTTTTTGTATTTGGCGATTAAAAACATACTACGAAAATATACATGCCAGATGTTTATTTTCGTAACATCTATTGTACGAAATATTGTTTCATATAATTCATCGCTCTCTTAATATAAGTTGTTAAAATAACCATGATTTTTGAAAGGAATAAAATATGTTCGCCAAATAATTTGGCGATATATTTTTTCCGCCAAGGATGACAGATATATTAAATCTATTCCGCTGCAACATATGAGTATCTTATATCAGACACTTTATTTAGACATTTGAAAACAAATTTGACTTCAAATTATGATAGAATATTTATCATTTTCCTTTTAATTAGTATATTAGTTGGATATTTATTGTGTAAATATCATCCTTTGAAATGAAATGCTTATGTTTTCAATCGAATATGGAAGTTTGCTATTTTATTTTTCTAAAGTTTTGAAATTTAAAATTTAAATTTTATCAATTTTACAGCAAAAACAACTTAATCTAACGCATGCACACGATAACTAATACATATCTATACCGAAATATGGAAATTAAATTCGGGAAATAATTTTCCTCAATTTTTAATAATTTTTTACAAAAAATCCAATGGGCGATTAACATAGGAAATCTTTTTCTTGCATCCACTGACGCCCAGTGACGTCATCACTTTGCTTGCGTATTTTCTAACTAACTATCTAATAATTACAGACACTCCATGCTAACCCAAATTCACCTCTACTCTATACTCCCAACCAGCTATCTCACCCACAACATCGCCAAAATATCCAGGATCCAGCTAGGGACTTTCTCATTCTCAACCGAACATTTTATCTTGACTCGACATTATCACCTTAGACTACCCTACTTTCAATACTCATTTCAACCTCTACTTGCCCAACCAAATATTCTATCCCAACTATAACTTTACACTAATTTAAAACTAAAATCAACTGGCGACATTTACGTACTGAACTCGACGCCAATCATACCTTACAATGTAAACAAATAATGAAGCTTGATAAAAATATTTAAAGATTTTAATATGTTTTTACAAATATTTTAAGATTTTTAAGGCTTTAATGGACCATATTCCCACTTTGGGTTCGAGGCTACAAGAATATCAGCTGGTTAGGCAAACAATCCTCAACTCTACCATAGAAAAGCATTGTGGCTTGAAAATTTTTATCTTGCAACATTATTTATAAGAGTTACAGATTATATGAAATTTAAGTAAGAGTGATATAGTGATACCTTTGTTTTGTTTTTAATCCAGTTTTAGTAATATACTGTAATATTAATCAACATATGTAACATTAAAAGTTGCCATGTGAACTGTGGCGATGTTAACAAATTTAAATGGATGTTCCATTTAATAAATTACTTTATTAAAGTGATTGAAATTCTAATTATTTAAGCTTTGATGTCTATATATATATGCGTGTCTGTAGAAAATGTTGTTATTAATCTTTTATCCATTATATATATATATATATATATATATGTGTGTGTGTGTGTGTACATAAAATGTTCTGCAATTTTACGATATGGAATAGTCTTAACTTTATCATTCGATTCAGTTGTTTACATTTCTATTTTATTCTTGTTTGAACAGATATCTGATTATTAAGTTTCACTGGAGAAATATTTAGGAGAATGTTATGCGTAACAATAAAATAGCATCTTGAATCTAGTTTGTTTACAAAATATCGGCCACGTGTTCGGCGATTTTACCTACTGTGACGTCACAGGAATATTGTCCATATGTTTTAGAAATATTTAAAGCGTTTTTTTTTTAATGAAACTGTCAAAGAGTCGTTCATTCGCAATTAAAGAGTTGTCCATTTGGAATTTGTATTTTCTGAATGGCAACGGTTTATTTTTGTTTTTATTTGACATTGCGTTGTTTATAATCATGAAGTTACATAATTCTATTTATAGGTTCAGGTTTATAATAGCCAGTGATCTGTTATATTTAATTAAACATTTAAACATTACAATTAAATAGTTTTTCAATGTTTTAGAGGGAATAAATAACAATATGTGCGATTCAAAACATGTATGAAAATGATATGTATGTTTTCGTAAGTTAAATTGAACAAACGGAAAAAAAAAAAAAAAAAAAAAAAAGGCTGCCAAAAGTCTCTGTTTTGAAGCGGTGTAAACCGGAATCGTGAATGACAGATGAGGGTCATTATATATATTAATATTAAATTAATTGTTTTACTTTATCTAAAATAAAACCATTTTTAAACATATTTCATTCTACAGATGTTGAAATTAAGAACCGAAACGACGAGCAAAAGATGTTTCCAATTAAGATTATTTAAAGAAAGAGAAAGCTATTATAGTATTGATAAGAAGTATAGAATCTAACTTACATAATAACCAGACGTTGCAGAATGATTTCGAGAAATACCATGTACAGTCAGCCAAAAAAAAAACGCCACCCCCCCCCTCCCACCTAATTTCGCCGTAATATATCGTAGAAACATGCGACTTGTACCGATCAGCTTGTAGTAACGTCTAGTTTATAATGTTACAGTTAGATTTTACTTCGGGGGTCGTCTACATATTAAAACTGACCTCAACTTCATTTTTTTCAATAGTAACCCCCCTTTTTTATAATTTATTTGAATTCTTTGGATCAAATCATCACGTAAAATGGTATAGTTTATATATTTCGCTCAATTTTTCATAGAGTTATAAGCTGTCAAAGTTTGGGGATGCTAATGTTAAATGAATGTGACAAAGATTAAATCATATTTTCCGAAATAATTATGATATTTAAATTCTGTTTTTTTTATTCGTTAGAATGAAGTGACCCAAACATATTCCATGCAAATTTTTGCTAAAAAAACATTTTTTGAATTATGAAAATTATTAATAAATTCATATTTGAAAAAATTATGAATTATGACCTATGTTAATTTTTGCACGAATGGAACGGGCATCATCAAAAACATCGGTTTCCAAATTTACAGCTCGTTCCTAACATTATTTTTTGAGTTACAGTGATATTTCATTTTTTACTGCTGTTAGGGGGGCGTCACTTGTTATAATTTGTATCCTCTGTGAGTCAATATTTCTATACATTTTGACGAAAAACTATTTTAATTTACCTTTATGTTATTATAATTGTTTTCTAAGGAACATTTTGATGTTTATCATACAAATTGGCTTATTTTTTATAAAATTATCGCAATGCAGGCAAGGGATTGGGAAAGAATTCCAAAAGAAATGTAGCCCCGCCTCTATATTGCGAAAACAGTATTAAAAAACTAGTTTGCTTACTCGTATATGACTCTATATGTGACGCTGGTATGCATAAATGTCAATGGCATTTACTACATTGAATGCTAAAGACAAAATTTTAATGATTTAATTGGAAGTATGTAAAATAATTTTGTTTTATAATGTAAAGTTTTAGAAAAATTCTGTAAAGGCGTGGCTTTCGTTGCAAAACGGAGTTTACTCGATTCTGAAATGTTAAGTCTTTGTTCTTAAATATTACATAACTTATTCAAGTTTCTCACTGCTAAAATTTTATTTTATCCCTTTTGTCTTTTGTTTTTAACTTGAATATTCTAGGTTTCGTGCATCTCAAGTTATATATCCTGATTTAGAAAATGCGGTAGGACGAGGAATATTATTTGAAAGAGCAATATGCAGTGAAAAATACTTTTGTTTTTGCTTTCTTTTAAATTAATATAATTAATTTTTATCAGATTTTTTAAAACATATTTTCTGTTTTAATCTTGTTGTGACATTTTCGCATTCGTTTACTCTACCGTTTATGCTATTTAAATTTTATCGCATGACGCAACATAATAAAATATAAACTTTTTATTATAATAAGCAAAGCGCAATATTATTTATTTTCGATTATTCTAATCACGGCGTAAAACTGGCGGCACATTTATCACGGAAAAAGAATTTAAAACTAAGTAATATGTCTTATAACTTTTAAAGATATAGATTTTACGCATTTAAAATTAAGAATTCAAGTACAGTAGACGACTGCAGAACGGGGAATATTCGTTCTAGGCAATAGGAAACCGTTTTTTCTATATCCATATTTATTTTCATATGAATATACACAATAATTATACTCTTTCTAGTGAAAGTATTTGTTTCATACTATTTTGTTTATATAAATATGAATATAAGGAATATTCTTAAGAAATATCGTAACACACAAATTGTGAAAGAAACGCCCACTGGAGGAGTTACAAATTTCCAAATGACGTGAAACTACATCAGCAGTCGCGAAAATATTAAGTATCCTTTCTCAGATTTTAGTTTAAATCTTGTTATCTATATTTTTGTATATTATCTATTGTTGGTTTGTACGCCTAAAATTAAATGTAAAACTTTATAGTAACACTTTCATGCGGGACTTACTGTATAAAATAAAAATATTCCCGACAAGAAGTAGATAATTCTTTTTCTTAAATATTAAACACTTTTTTTTTTTTTCTTTTAACCGCTATTAATATTATTATCATTATTACTATTATTCTTTTACCTTGGTACCTAGATTTTTGTAAATCAACATCGTATTAAAGGGTTCATATGATTCAAGCTATTTAATTTTCTTCGTATGAAGTGATGTATTTTACTATTCAATGTTTAATAAATAGAAACCAATAAAAATGTTTTAATTCATAAACTAACACAGAAAGTTTTTGCGAATCAGAATCGTTTTTTATTTTATAATAAACATTTCTGAACTTTGTTTCCGGTGTGAAATTTAATAAATAATGTATATTGCGTGGTATATCAAAATTTATTTTTTCTAAATGTATAGACGGTCCCCTAACATATTTTCACGTGTAACTCTGTTTAGAATTGATTTAAAGTACATAAATAGGTAGGTTTTCCGAACTGTCTTGATCTCAAAAATAGGAATATGAGGTCAAAAATAGGGGTCGCCATTGAAAAAAAATGAAGTTTATACCTGTTTTAATGTGTAGATGACCCCTTAAGTAAAATTGTACTACACCATTAAAAACTAGACGTTGATGCAGATCGATAGGTACCAGCCGCATGCTTCTACGATAATTTACGGCGAAATTAGGTGGGGGGGGGGCGTTTTTTTTTTTTTTTTTTTTTTTTTTGGCTGACTGTACATATCTCAGAAATATATATTATACTTGAGTAATATTACATTTGATGTTATAAAACTGCAAAAAAAAAAAAAAAAAAAAAAAAAAAAAAACCGTAATTTTGCATAATTATCCTTCGCTTTTTCGTCATTATTAAAGAGACAATTAAACCGAATTGGTTTTCTATGGAATACGTCTAGCGATCAATTCCTTTTCAAATATCAGAGCTATCTCAAAAACAATTCAAAGATTTTAATTGAGATTTATTCATAAATATTATTTTATTACAATACACTTAAATAAGAAAAAATACTTTGAACTTTCAATCTTCACATTTCCAAGCGAATGGATGATGTATATACATGAAGTGCAATTTTAAGGAGTTTTGAAGTTTCACCTGTCATCCTGATACCAATTTATCTTACCTGACAGCTTTATGTTACAAACCCAGGCAAGTTAATTAAATTAGGACGCGCAGATTTATTGCTCCTTAATTTGGATTTTTTTTTTTTTTTTTTTTTTTTTTTTTCTTGTGGAATGTGCATGAAAAGTTGTTGAATATTTAGTGGATTGTGTTACTTATTTAACAATAATATTGGTCTTAGTATTATTTATATTTTTTAAAGAATTTTTGTTGAAGATTTCTATTATGTTAGTTTCCTCAAGTTGAATATAGAAAATAATATTCTTTTTTATTCGTTTTGAAATATCCCAAGCTGTAAAAGAAATTGTATTTCTGAAGCATTTATAAATTTTTAGCATATTTATTTATTTATACATTTATTTATTTATTTTAATATATATGCTTAATATGGTTAAATATCAGCATTAAAATGACAGATTATTGCATGTATAATATAGTCAGTTTCACTATTGCCTTACAGCAATTTCTTTTTAAATGGCAAAATTTGCCAATTTGCCAGAAGCCTTTATATTTAGAAAATTTCAATAAATTGTTAAAAGAATGACATATCTTTAAAATAACTTTAAATGTAATTCATTTTCAGAATACTACAATAGTTTGACAAAATAAAATGTTGATATCAGAAATTAAACTTCTAATTTATCTCTTCTCAGACAACATATGAACAAAACAACTGCCTGTGGCTTATTAGCAAATTAATGTAATTTTTAAGAAATTTTAGAAACAATTCGTGTTTTAATGTACTATTATGTAAATGCATTTTGTCACATTTGTCATTTTTCTCTTACCCACATGTACTAAATAAAGTATTATTTTTAAGGTCGAATTTTTGAAATTTGTACGCGTTTAAGATCGCCTAAGTTGAAAATTCAGACTTTTAGCTATAGGTCTGTTCTTGTGTGTGTATTAATTAATTAAAAAAATAAAAATTCTAAATTTAAAGATTAAAGATTTTTCAAATAAGATAAAATAAAAAAGTTTTGCAAAAAAAAAAAAAAAAAAAAAAAAAAAAATATTATTTTTTTATTTTTTTTATTTTACAGAGACATGAAAAATATTTCAACTACATTACATTGTTATGAAAATGTCGACCTTCGTGTGTGAAATAATCTGGTGTGTCGCTCACACGACTTTCTCTTACCCTGAAATTTAATACTATAAATACAGCTTGCAGATTAATAGGTAAGATAACGAGTACTGTTATGTAAACCTATGTTAAACAATTCATATTAGGCTTCTGAAGAGTTTTATATGATAATTAGTTCTGTGTGAGGGGGGGCTACCGCCCCCCTCAACCCCCCGTTTCATTAATGCACCTACATTTATATAGAATTTAATTCGGTTATTAAAAAATAATTCTCTTTTTAAAAAATAATTTATTAAAATTATTATTAAAAAAATTATCTTTTATGATAAGGCAGACGATTTCCATATTAGAGAAGTAGTATAACACCAAATGTCCAAAAAAAGTCCATTTTATTCTCAATATTTAAAAAAAAAAAAAAAAAAAAAGGAAAAAAAAAAGGAAAAAAAAAAAAGAAAAGAAAAAGTACGATTTTTTTTCTAAGTTTTTTTTTTTTTCGTTAAAAGTAAAAAAAAATCGATTACTTTGCTTTAAATTATCGCAGATCGATGGTTCAACCATTCGTTTTAAAGGTATTGGCGAGCTCTTTTGAAAGATACCCATCATGAAAATTTACTCCCCTCGAGGGGGGACTTCCCCCCCCAGGCGGGGAGGCGAGGCTCCTACATACACATTTTTTTTCCCAGTTAACTATCTCTATTACAAAAAATATATATTCGTTTCATTTGGTTTAGTGCAGTCTATAGACGTTAAACTCTACTTTCCTGCAATTTCCCCCATAGACGTAATGTATTAGAATTCTCTTGATTGTCCCTGTACACGAACCATTTGCTTGATCTTAACAAAAAGCTTACTGTAGCGTCCCTTTATGATACACATTTAGAATACAAAGTTTGAACTTTCTGCCATAATTTGTTCTTGAGATATGCTGATAACAGACAGACACACACACAGACATACATACACACAGACCATTTGCTAAAAACATGATTTTCGTATTCAGGGTACCTCAAAACGTGTAAATATAACAAAATCTCGCGTTCGAAAATTTGACCCAAAATCAATACTTTCTCTACCTTATGGGTAAGAGAAAGTAAAAAGTAGTTCGTAAGGAAACAGGCAGATTCTAGACAATGAATGCACTTTTTTCTACGCATTTTCCGAAACAGTTCAACAAAATTGTGATTTCAGCGAATTTTGTCGAAACAGTGTTAGTTATCAAATATATATACAGTATCGTTACTATCGTACAGTATCGTTGTATATACAGTAATATTTATCGATTAAATAAATATTCTCAAACTACTCCAATAAAGCTGTCGCTCGCATCACAAAGTCTCTATTCTCCGATTATCCTCGAGGTTGTTCAAGAAAACAGTCACTTGTTCCACATTCCACAAGACAAAGCAAACAGCATTAAATACTCGGTCGAATAAGAATTTTGCTGATGTACTAACAAAAATCGTTTGAGACACAATCTCCAAACTTAATGGCTGAGAATATATCTCGGAATAAAATCAAAGTTTCGAGAATCAACTTTCCCCTTCTTTTTAAGCTTGATTATTAAAATTGGCGATGGTTCTGTGATAGAATCTAATGAAAAGTTTCAGAACTGAACT
This sequence comes from Salticus scenicus, assembly GCA_963930645.1. Taxonomy (NCBI): domain Eukaryota; kingdom Metazoa; phylum Arthropoda; class Arachnida; order Araneae; family Salticidae; genus Salticus; species Salticus scenicus. The sequence continues at coordinate 129,083,134 of OZ005661.1, forward strand.
TTTGTTTAACATAGACCTTCGAAACTGCAAAAACCTTAAACTACCATTTCCCCCAAAATTTGTCGCCTAAGTCAGTCTTAATGGAAATGAAAACAATGCATTTATTTCCACCTTGACTGTAAATCTGTAACAACAGTCAAATTGAGGCTGGAAAAGGATTTATTTCGTTGCAATTTATAGATTTCACGCCAGCAAATATATATATATATATATAGTTGTCAAAAGAGCCCACCTACGTTGTAAATCGTCTTACTAGGTTCGTACAAATTTTGAAGTTTGTGAAGGGTTGATGTTCGAGGTCGTTTCATGATTATATCCAGTTAATGAGAATTTGGGTGACCCTATATTTTCGAATTTATTTCGAGGACGGTTCATATTTTGAAACAGTGTTTCTAACTTTGGAAAAATTAGTAGCAAGGAAATTACGTAACATAATAATTACATTTTCAGACCTCATTTACTTAGAATAAAAATATCCCCAAACTTGAATAATTGTAATATTTTTTTAAGATTAGTTTATTACGAAGTAATTTTAATATGTTCAGTGTGAAGCTATGCCAATTTATTGTTCAGTGATAGTATTTAACCAAAGGTTAATTTAAAGCCAAGGTCAGATTTTTATTAAGTCTTGTATACACTCCGTAAAGAAATATATATTCCACTTATACATGCTGTAAATAATTATTAAAATAGTAATAAAATATACTTTCAGCATATCACATAATTTAAAATATCTTTATTCCGACGTTTCGGTTAATATTCCATCTTTAACCATCTTGCGGGAAATGATGTTCAAAAACTATAAACATAAACAATTTTAGCCATTCTAGGATACTATAAATAAAATTCACAAAGAAATTAATACATGATTACATAAATTATATAAAAAACACTCTATGTACATTTTAAAATGAGTTAAAAACACCTAAATAAATCACAATCATGTACATTACAAGAAAAATAAACCTCTCTAATAAAATGGGGTCAAAGTATCACACTGCAGGGGTTGCCAGAACAACAATAGCAGGGTTACCTTAAATTATTTTAAGTAAGAAACGAAGCTAAATTGAGGACGGCGGGGGGGGGGGGTTAATGGATAATGTATCATTACAAATTTTGGATTTCCTTTTAATAATTTCAAAAGATTCATAAAGAAGAGCTCGGTTTCTATTGTTAGTACTATAAATTATTCTGGCATTTTCAAAATCAGGCTCGATGGGATTAGTATTATACGTACGTGAAAAAGCAGTGCAGGATCTGTTATATTTTAAATCTGCTATATGTTCCCTCATTCTATCACTAAAAGGTATATTGGTCATTCCTATATAATAGTTAGTTTTATTATCAATTTTATATGGGATTTCATAAACACCTGATGTTAATTTGGAAGGAGGGGGATCTCATTTTAAAATGTATATAGAGTGTTTTTTATATAATTTATGTAATCACGTATTAATTTCTTTGTGAATTGTATTTATAATATCCTAGAATGGCTTGAATTGTTTATGTTTATGGTTTTTGAACATCATTTCCCTGAAGATGGTTAAAGATGGAATATGAACCGAAACGTCGAAATAAAGATATTTTAAATTATGTGATATGCTGAAAGTATATTTTATTACTATTTTTACACTCCGTAATTAAGTCTCGGCTTTGTTTCCAAAATTTTAGTTCTTCACAGCATTTGGATGACTCAGGATGTTATACCAGACAACTTAACCTCATAATTTTATAATTTGGTAATCCGAAAATACAATATTGTATCTAAACATGAAAAAGTGCACACTTCTTATACAAAAAATTTAAAAAAATTAAATTAAAGACATTTTCTGTTAGCTTGATTCGCACTAATAGGCATGAAAAGATTAAAATGAAGTACTGCCGCCTAAATTTCATACTTTAGTTAATTTTAAAAAATCTAATTGTCGTGTCGAAAAACTGTTTGCAAATCTGGATTCAGAAAAATCGCCCCTTTCAATTGGTACCGAATTTTTAACGAGCCACATACTTTTAAAAATGACTGAAATTAATTAAAATGATGGGTTGCCACCTAAATTGCATACTTTAGTTAATTTTTAAAAATCTAATGTTCCTGTCGAAAAACTGTATGTAACCCTGGGTTCAGAAAAATCGCCCCATTCATTTGGTACCGAATTTGTAACGATAGGACTGATATTTCTAATTTATTTTCCCCTTTTTCTGTTCTTAAGCCAGATTCGGCAGAAGGTTTATGACAGAGAATGTAAGCTAAAAACAAAAAAAATAATAATAAAATAAAAATTAATCTTACATTGTCTATTGGTCACGTATGTTACAAATTCACAATAAATATGTATTTTTTTTTTATTGACACCTAAATTTCATACTTTAATTATTTTAAAAAATCTAATCGTCGTGTCAAAAGACTGTTTGCACCCCTGGATTCAGAACAATCTCCCCTTTCAATTGGTATAAAATATGTAACGATAGGACTGATATTTCTAATTAATTTTATATATTACACAAAAGTTGTTGTCACCTAAATTTCAAACTTTAGTTATTTTTAAAAAATCTAATTGTCGTATCGAAAAACTGTTTGTGCCCATGAATTCAGAAAAATCGCCCCTTTCAATTAGTATCCAAATTGTAACGATAGATCTGATCTTTATAATTTATTTTCTCCTTTTTTCCGTTTTTAACGCGGATTCTGCAGAAGGTTTATGACAGAGAAAGTAATCTGAAAAACAGTCTTTAAAAATTAGAAAAAAAAAAAAAAAAAAGAATTATTAATACAGTCATTTGCAAATATTTAAGACCAGTAGTCTGTTTTCTGTATTTTAACACATTGCATCATTTGCGCAGATTATTGCGTCATCTCATGTGCGGATTGCATCAGACACATTCTACTGCTATAAATAAATGCTCCCGGCACGTTTATCGCCAGTTGTTTATTGGATATTTTCCGTAGACAGTGTTGTTATGTAATTATTGTAATGGGTAAAAAACCTTCACCTACTGTTACAAAAAAGGTCAGAAATATTGACCTGGATAAAATTGGATTTTCTGATTGCCAAATAAATTTGAGAGTAAATGTGAGCAAGACATCTGTGCATCAAGCTATTAGTAAATTTAAAATTTCGGGAAAATTTGTGGACCTTAAGAAAAGCGGTCGCCCTTCAAAAACAGTTGCACGTGATAATCATGTGATAAGGATGGTCGTACGAGATCCAAGAACATCCTGCAATACGATTAGACATTCTCTGGCTGCAAAAGACTCCAACTTCAGTTTGTGTACTATTTCAAGACATTTGGCCAGAGATTTTCGTTTATCATCCCATAAACCTGCAAGGAAACCTCGACTTACTCCAAGTATGAAAAAGAAACGACTCTTGAAGTCCACAAATTTCCCCGAAATTTTATATTTACAAATAGCTTGATGCACAGCTGTCTTGTTCACATTTACCCTCGAACTTATTTGACGTTCAGATAATCCAATTTTATGCAGTGTCAATATTTCTGACCTTTTTGAAATAGTAAGTGAAGGTTTTTTTTTTTTTTAACCTATTACAATAATTACACAACACTGTCTACGACAAAATCCAATAAACAACCATCAATAAACGTGCCGGGCACTTTTATTTATAGCAGTAGAATGCGTCTGATACAATCAGCACATGAGGTGACGCAATAATCTGCGCAAATGATGTTAAAATACTGAAAATCGGCTACTGGCCTTGAAGTTTTGCAAATGAATGTAAATTAGTTTAAATTAATTTTCTTCATCATGTGGCTCTTTAATTGTAAAATTACTTTTTTACATTGGAGTAGTACATTCAACAATATATCTAGGACTACAAATGCGGAATGTGATGACCGCCTGTCAGTAGTATGACCGTCATATATCGCGGATTGTAAATTCTCCTAAAACATTTTGTATATACTTAATTATGGACACCAAATTGCTATTTAAAATTTCTCAATTTCGAAAGCTTTTTTTAATGAGTAATGACAAACTAAACTTCCATATATATATATGGAAAAAAAAAAAAAAAAGAAGAAGAAGAAGAAGAAGAAGAAAAGAAAAAAAAAAAAAATGAAAATATCCATTGCATTAAAGTTTTTTTATTTTTATTTTTATCCCCTTTATTTACAAAATGTTTAGGTGTTTAAAATATTGATACAAGAAAATTGGTTGGTTGGGTTTTACGTCGCACTATTGCTGCGCAGATGGGCAATTGGCGACGGTCTGGGACACACCCCTAGAGGTGGTCCCGAGACATGCCATCACAATTTTGATCCTCCACGGTAGGGATGGCTTTCCCGCTTCGGTGACCCCCAGAGGTATAATTTTTTATGGGAACATGGAGGACATTGCCGCCACGACAGATTTAACGTGCACCAGCCACCATTAGTGTACACGACGGTCTTTGGCCGACTCGAGTACCGAACCCGCAATCTTCCAATCACGAGGCCGGCGCTCTACCGACTGGGCTACCGCGGCCCACAAGAAAATTGGATAAATGAATAATAAACACAAGATTTCGGCAAACACACACAGTCTCATAATAATAACAATGATTTTTTTTTTTTTTTTTTTAACCAGTTAAGTTTGCACGAACTGGACTATTTCGATGCTTTTAGTTGGAAGACTAAAAGCAGTGCTTGCTTACGAACACAGTTTCAAAATGGACTAAATCTACTGACTTTACGAACAGCTATCGCAAAATTTAACTCTACGAGCTGAACGAGTTTTGACTTTGCAAATGCGTCCAATTTGTGTAATATGAAAGGTTGGTTGGTGGTTGGGTTTTATGTCGCACTAATGCTGCGCAGATGGGCAATTGGCGACGGTCTGGGACACACCCCTAGAGGTGGTCCGGAGACATGCCATCACAATTTTGATCCTCCACGGAAGGGATGGCTCTCCCGCTTCGGTGACCCCCAGAGGTATAATTTTTGTAATATGAAAGACACAGCACAATGCACACTATAATAATCTCAAAGTATCACTGATATAAAATATTGAAAAAAAAAACTGTTTTCACATTTTATTTTATTTTATTTATTTATTATTGTTATTATTATTGCGCAATTTTATTTTAAACTGGTATGCATATGAACATAAAATTTGAATAACATGTTTGTTTTAAAACCATTAATCGAATTTTATATTGTTTTACTACAAATAAGATTTTTTCAATTGGTATTAATTAAAACTTTCTCAAAAGTAAGCTTTGTGAAAAAAAAAAAATAATAATAATTTTAGAAACGAATAATACTAAATGAAAAATGGTGTTAAGAATGCATTACAAAGAAGTGAAGATGCACATTTATCCATGCGTTTGATTAAAATTGGACTTTTCTTCTGTCTTCACTTTCTTCTTCTTCCTTTTTAACACTTTCCAACAAGGTTGTTAACACTTTCCAACAAGGTTGAAAAGTGTTTATGACTTCGGTTTGTCTGTCTGTCTGTCCGCGCTCTAACTCCCGTAAATATTTATGGAATTTCTTGAAACTGATATATGTTATTCAAGTTCACTATCGGACGGTCCCTATTGAAAATGTTTATACCTCTACTGGTTTGTGCACAGGGACACCCGAAAGTATTTCAAAGCATTGTGTTCTATGAGAGGTATTTCTATAAACCATATTTTCATACCTTTAGTGTAGACATATCTTAATAAAATTGAAATATGTTATTCAAGTTCACTATCGGACGTTCCCTATTGAAAATGGAGTTTGTAGCTCTACTAATTTGTGTACAGGGACACCCGAAAGTATTTCAAAGCATTGTGTTCTATGAGAGGTATTTCTATAAATCATATTTTAATACCTTCGCTGTAGACATATCTTAATGAAATTGAAATATGTTATTCAAGTTCACTATTGGATGTTTCCTGTATAAAATGGAGGGAATACCACCATCGAGTTATACACAGGGACACTCAAAAGTATTCCAAAGCATTGCGTTCTATGAGAGATATTTCTATAAATCAAATTTTAATAACTTTAGTTTCCACGAAATTTTAGGAAATTAAAATATGTTATTTATAGGTACAAAGAAAGCTTTGCAGAGAATATAGCATGATTAGCATTATATTTACAGGGTGGCACAAAAATATCCAGTTAAATTAAGAGCTATTAATAAAAAAATTGCTAGATATGTACATTCGTTTACGTTAAGCGTTTTTAACACTTTCTAACATTTTTAACACATTCCAACAAGGTTGAAAAGTATTTATGACTTCAGTTTGTCTGTCTGTCTGTCTGTCTGTCCTCGCTGTAACTCCCGTAAATATTTATGGAATTTCTTGAAACTGATATATGTTATTCAAGTTCACAATCGGACGTTTCCTATTGAAAATGGAGTTTATACCTCTACTAGTTTGTGTACAGGGACACCCGAAAGTATTTCAAAGCATTGTGTTCTATGAGAGGTATTTCTATAAATTATATTTTCATACTTTTGCTGTAGACATATCTGAATGAAATTGAAATATGTTATTCAAGTTCACTATTGGATGTTTCCTGTATAAAATGGAGGAATTCCCACCATCGGTTTATGTACAGGGATACTCAAAAGTATTCCAATGCACTGCGTTCTATGAGAGATACTTCTATAAATCAAATTTTAATAACTTTACTTTCCACGAAGTTTTTGGAAATTGAAATATGTTATTTATATGCACAAAAGAATGCCATGCACAGAATATAGCATGATTAGCATTAGATTTACAGGGTAGCACAAAAATATCCAGTTACATTAAGAGCTATTAATAAAAAATTGCTAGAATTGTACTTTCGTTTACGTTAAGCGTTTTTAACACTTTCTAACATTTTTTAAGTGTGAATATGATTTCAGTTTTGTGTATCTGCCTGTCCGTCTGTCTGCCTGCCTGTCTGTAAGTCCGAGCTCTAACTCCCGTAAATATTTATGGAATTTTTTGAAACTGATATATGTTATTCAAGTTTACGTTCGGATGTTCCCTATTGAAATCAGAGTTTGTACCTCTACTGGTTTGTGTACAGGTACACTCGAAAGTATTTGTATGCATTATGTTCTATGAGAGGTATTTCGATAAACCATATTTTCTTACCTTTACTGTAGACATATCTCAATCAAATTGAAATATGTTATTCAGATTCCCTATTGGATGTTTCCTGTATAAAATGGAGGAAATACCACTACTGATTTATGTACAGGGACACTTAAAAGTATTCCAAAGCATTGCGTTCTATGAGATATTTCTATGAGATATTTCTATAAATCAAATTTTAATAGCTTTACTTTCCACGAAGTTTTAGGAAATTGAAATATGTTATTTATATGCACAAAAGAATGCTTTGCATAGAATATAGCATGGTTATCATTAGATTTACAGGGTGACACTGAAATATTAATTTATATTAAGAGCTATTAATAAAAAATTGCTAGAATTGTACTTTCGTTTACTTTACGCGTTTTTGAAACTTTCTATCATTTTTTTAGTGTGAATATAATTTTAATCTCTGTATCTGTCTGACTGTTCTTCTGTCCGTCTGTCTGTCTCTCTGTCTGTTTTTCTGCGCTCTAATTCCCGTAAATATTTATGGAATTTCTTTAAACCGATATATTTTATTGAAGTTCACTATCAGATGTTCGCTTTTCAAAATGGAATGGATACCTCTTCTGGATACCCTCTCACCCAAAAGTATTCGAAAGTATTGTGTTCTATGAGAGGAGTTTCTATAAATCATATTTTAATACCTTTAATGTATAGAAACTTTAATGAAATTTTAATATGTTATTCAATTCCCTATCGGATGTTTCCTATCTAAAATAGAGCACATTACTACTGGTTTGTGTACAGGGGTACTTGAAAGTATTCCAAAGCATTGCGTTGTATGAGAGTTATTTTTATAAACCAAATTTTAATAATTGTATTCTCCATAAAGCTTAATGCAATTGAAATATATTATTCGTATGCACAAAAGAGTGCCTTCTATGTAATATAGTATGGTTAGCATTAGATTTACAGGGCCACACAAAAATAATCAGTTACATTAAGAGCTATTAATAAAAATTTGCTGGAATTGCACTTTTGTTTACATGAGCGTTTTAAAACTTTCTTATAATTTTAGTGGGAATATAATTTCAATTTGTGCATCTGTCTGTCCGATTGTCTACCTTTCTATCTGTTTGTCTCTTATACTTTGAGAATATTTAAAAAAGTACAGTCAAGTTCCCTATGGAATTTTCCCTATTTAAAATGCCATTAATAGGTCCTGTACAACTAGTTTGTTTACAGGGACAACAACAACAACAATTACGTTTTAGGACAGAATTTTTTAAAAGTTATATTTAAAAATATTTCTACTATAAAAATCATAGAAATATTGGCATGCATTATTAATATCCTAAAATATTGTTTTGTATAGAACATGATATGATTAATTGTCAGATTTACAGGGCTACACTAAAATATTCAGAGAGATTAAAATCTGTAATTATAATCTAACGGCTGCGTTTTTTTTTTTTTTTTTTTTTTTTTTTTTTGCGTTAAACCTTTTTAACACGTTCCAAAACGCCTAAGAGTAATTTTAAAATCAATTAGTCTATCTGCATGTTTTTCAGTCGTTCTGTCTGTTGTGTGATAAAGTAGGCAAAGAATATTAAAAGTTATTCGATACAATTGCGTACAGTTGGAAAGTGTTACTAATGAATGCGTACTGCATGATTTTTCTTTCTTGTTTTCTTTCTCTATGTGAATAATTATATAAACGATCTTGAAATTTGTATGAAATATTCGTTTAAAAATTATTTATTGACATTTTTCGTATTCTGGCGATGCTACATTTTACAAATTAATAAAAATATTTTTTTTCAAAATGTCCGTTACAGAAAATGATAATAATAATAATAAATAAAGAAAAATAAAGTTTTAATTTAACATTTGGAGGCCTGTGTATCTTCACTGATCTGTAATGTTTTTACAACACCATTTCTCATTTAGTTTCCTTTTCCAAAATAGCATATTATTATTATTTTTTCCAAAGCTTACTTTTGAGAAAAAATGAATTAATATCAGTTTAAAAATCATTATTTATGTCAAATAATATTCGTTTAATGAATTGATAACCAACTTGCCATCCAGACTTTCTGTTAATATGTTCACCTGCCTAAAATGTATTAAAAAATAAATAAATAAATAAATAAAATACAGTAAAACAGGTTGTTTCTTAAATTTGAACACGAGTCCATTATTTACGTATTGCATTACGTTTACAAGCTTGTTTCAAATGTGTACATTTTAATTATTAAAACTGTTAGTATGCCAATATTTTTTTTAAATTTTAAACTATTACTTTTCTATTGAAAAAAAAGTAATCTGTACATAGCAAATAGGGAAAAAAAGATATTTATAAAAATATTTTAGTAGGACAGGAACATTTTGAAAAATAAGAAAAATTTAGGAAAATCCTATAAAATGTAGACATACGAAGATACAATACGTCACCAGGGACCTTGATTATATGTTATATGTAAAAGGTGTAAATTTATGTTGTACTGTATGCATTTGTCAGGAATTTACAGCATACAAGTTCCCATTCAATCTCAATCATAGTGAGAAGGTTATTAATTTACACCAAATGAGACATAACAAATGAAAATCATATGAAAATCTGGAAAAAAACAATAAATTAAATCTGAAACAAACGGGACATATGAAAACAACAGCAAACAACACATGAAAAAAAAAAAAAAAAAAAAGGACACATGTGAAAAACAATAAATTTGCACCAAATGAGACATAACAAATGAAAATCATACAAAAATATGGGAAAACAATAAATTAAAAGCTGCAGAATGAACACTAACTTCGAATATAAGAAATGTAAATTAACTCTCAGATTATAGTGCGATATATTACAATTACAGTATTAAAAATAATAAGAAGAAGAATAATTTTTGTCAGACTTAATAAAAATTTCTTACCTTAAATAAAATTCATCGAATTAAAATGTTCTTAATTTAAGGAAATAAGATAAAACAAAAATATTATTAACTAAAACAGCTAATCCTTAAATAATCCAGCGAAAAAGAAAATAAAACTTTGAGACGAAAATAGTTCATCTTACAGTTAACTACAGTTAACAACAGTAGCAAAATTAAAATTATCCTAGAAGGATTTTTTTTTTTTTTTTTTTTTTTTACATTAAAATTATAGTTAATTAAAACAAATAATTCTTAGTTTAAGAACTAAACATGTAAATAAAAATTAATTTTAAGGAATGATTCAATCATTGTATTTAAATATATATATAAATAAATAAAGAAATCTCTTTTGTAAAAAAAAAAAAAAAATGTTATTAAGTCACCTATAACTAAGGGTGAATTTGCAATCAGAATAGAGAGATCGTGTAGTGTCTCCCTCATACATAAATATAACTATTTTTTTTTTTTTTTTTTACTTTCAGAACATACATATGTAAGGAAAGAATTGTAATCATGTCAAAAATCTGAATTCGGGATTTTGGTGTTTCTATATGTTTTGAGGTCGAGGTCCCGTGAGTCCGGTTTCACTATTTTTACGATTATGTATTTATATGTATGTGTGCATGTGTGTGTATATGTACGAGTGAACATGCTAGCGTCTAAAGGCTTTGCTCGAATGAGCTGTATGTTGGTACGCATGTTGCAATTCACCGTAGCACGAATCCTATTGATTTTGATGAATCTAGCACTTATAGTTTTTTTACAGGGACACAAAGAAAAGTTCTTGATCATTATGGCCTATGGGACCAAAATCTTAGAAGTGTGATAGCATCTAAACGCCTTATTCAATTGAGCAAAAAAATTATACACACATTATAGGTCACATATACTCAATCTGTATAGATTGTGGAGAATCTAACATTTAGATTTTTTTTTTTTTTTTTTACAGGGACACAAAGAAATTTTTTTATCATTATGGCCTATGGTACCAAATTTTATAAAGTGCGATAGCGTCTAAACGCCTTATTAAACAGAGCAAACAATTTATACACATATTATAGGTAATAGTTCCATGAACTGCATAGATTTTTGTGATTCTAGCACTTCTAGTGTTTTTACAGGGACACAACAAATAGTTCTGTATCATTATGGTCTATGTTGTAAATTTATTTAAAGTGCGATAGCATCTAAATGCCTTATCCGTTGGAGTGAAAAATTTATATACGAGTTATAGGCCACCATCAAAAAACTATATAGATTTTGGTGATCCTAACACTTAACGAGTTTTACAGGGACACAAATAAAAATTGTTCATCATTAAGACCAAAAGGCTCAAATTATTTAAAGTGCGACAGGGACTAAACGCCTTATTCAAATGAACCGAAAATTTATATACTTATTATAGGTCACCGTCACATGAATATTATGAACTTTAGAGAATCTAGCACTTATGGTTCTTTTTCAGGGACAAAATGCAATTTCCTGTATCATTGTGGCATATGGGCTGAAACTTTAAAGTACAATAAATAATGTAATGCCTTTTCTGATGGAGCTGAAAATTTGTATAAATATTATAAGTCACTGTTGCACTAACTATAAACATTTTGGTGATTCTAGCATTTGTAGGTTTTTACAGGGATACAACAAAATATTTTTTATTATTATGATCTAAGTGTTCGGTAAAATAGAGTTAAATTAAACATCATGTACTATATAAAGAAAAATACTCAAACTCCCTATTATAATTTTCTCTCTTTTGTTTATTTAACGACTCCTCTTACTTTACTTTATCTACAGAACCATAAATTACTCAATGTTCGGAAAGTCGAGTGGAGTCACTCCAGATTTTTTATTTATTTATTTATTTATTTTTGAAACGTAGTAAAATAAACAATGCCAACGAAATTCAAAGTAACCAATAGAAATTAATATTTAACTAAATTAAATATTCTGATAAATACTAAAGTACATTAATAAAAATAGTTGATTTATTTGATTTCATTAATTAATCAAAATTGAGTTTATTCACAATAAACTTATCGTTACTTTATACCTCGATTGATTTCTGCAAACCATATATCAATACAAGATGATGAAATGAAAATGAACCAAGATTTTAAATAAAGCAAAGAGAGATTATTAACACAAGAACAATATAAAAACATTTTAAGACCAGTTATTGGGAAGAGTTAAAAACGATCAAAGCTGTTAAAATATCTTGTCAGAAAAAACCATTTCCACAGTTGAGGAAAAAAGCTAGATATCAATCTCTAGTTCGACATTAAAGCTACATATACACACACACACACATATAAATATATATATATATATATATATATACATATATATATATATATATTTATACTAGTTAATTGTAGGGCGACTAAAGTGTCCTTTGAAAAATGATCATTTCATTTTATTTGTTTATTACTTCAAATAGTTCCTTTGCTAGAAAGTCCTTGCGAAATTTCCTCACTTATCTCTTCGTTACCTTTAAAATTGAAAATTATTATTAATATTATTTTATATACGTCATTTTTTAGATCATTAAGACATCATATAGACGCGAATTTAATATTATATATATATATATATATATATTTTTTTTTTTCTTTACGTAAAACATATTTTATTTTATGCAGAAAAAAAAAAAGCCAACAATTAAAAATTTAAATGTCTATTTTCATATTTTAATTAATTTTAAAAATCGAATCAAAAATTCGCTACAAATAAGGTACAAATGAAGGGACGATTTTTCTGAATCCGTCGGATTAAACAGCTTATCGATCGGACAATTAGATTTTTTAAAATTAACTAAAGTATGAAAATTAGTTGGCTACTTGCGTTCACACACAAACAGATTCCAAGGAAATCTCTCAGCCTTTTTAACTCTTTGACGCAGATGGAAAACCGGTGTCCCTTTTGCTTATTTATTTTTTGACGCTCTTATTACAAATATTATTATTGTATGATAGTTTTTTAGTATAAAAGAGAGTCTAATAGTTACTATAAAAAATCTATTAGATTATCAGAGTAAATTTTTTACTAAAATAAAAATGTTAAATAAAAGTAGTTTGAAAAAATTTTATCAACCAATTTCAAAAATTTATTTCTAATTAAATTTGATTATTTAAAAAAGATCAGTAATGAATTATTGCTACTCCTATATCTAAGTAATTGTAAATAAGTGCAATTTGTAAAAATATTTATTCATGGGACGCCCGTGTCCCATGATGAATTTACCTTTAACGCAGAAAGGGACACCAGTGCCCCACTCAATATTTTAGAACCAAAATTAATTAACATTTTAAATATAACATTTTCCACATATTTAGATCTAAAATAACTTAAAACTATCAAAAAAGTGTAAAAATTATGTTTGATGAGAAATCTGCTTCAAAGGGAAGCGTGTCAGAGACAGTCAGTGATGAGCGTAACTATACATGATGATATATATATGAATTGATAAAAGCTGATAAAGGCAGTGGATTGATAAATGGTGAAATTGTTGATGATGCTATATAAATCCGGATATCATAATTCTAATTTTTCAAAATGCGTTTTAAAATTCATTGAATTACAATTAATAAATAAATAAACAAATGGAACATTTTATTATTTGTGTAATCCTATTTGTAAGAATTTACATTTCAATGCAGTTCGATGGATTTCTTCTAAATCTTGTCGTCCAAGCATTTATATAATACTTTAAGTCTTAAATTTTTGTAACTTCATGTATTTAATTCTATTTAGATGTCAAATAAAATCCAATAATGCTTAAATTGTTCAAATTTTTTCTCGACAAATGAACTGTACAAATGGCCTGTTTTATCAAGATAAACCTTTATTTATTTACTTACTTTTTCATTTATTATGTTTAGCTGTATTCTGATGTTTTTTTAAGTCAATATGTATTTTTTTTTTTTTGAGACTGCAGATACTTATTACAGTGGTAGAATCGATATTTTTTCATCTAGCAACATATTTTTCGAATTTTTAAAATACGTAACATCTAAAATTTAACAGTGTGCTAAATTTTATTCATTCCAATTCGTGTTGTATTGATTTTTATTTAAATATTTACAGATTTAAATTATAATTTATTTCGTTGTGTTGCTTTTACATTTATATGTATATATATATATATAGTTCCCGCCACTTATTAAAATCACATTCGTTCTGAGCCAAAGTTATTTTAATAAGCAGCTGATTTTTATATCCGAAGAACGTTCTTGGCCTTAAGGAAAATGTATTGCTTCCCTGAATTTCAAAAGAAACTTCAAAAGGTAACGAATAATAGAATTAGTAAGCAATATTAATTTATTTTTGGTAGATAATTAACTAATTGTTTCTTCGATATAAGTAAATTAAACGCATTGTAAGTTCCCGTGCACTTTCTTTCGAGGAAAATCACCATTACTCTAACAAAAGTTCACTGCTGTTCTTATAAATTTAAAATCTTTCCGTGTAAACCTCATGAATTATAGTAATTTCAAAATAAGAACTAGAAATCGCCTTCTAATAATTAGAAAAAAATAAATAAAATCATTTCAAATCAAATTTGTATTTTATTTCTGCACTTTGAAAAATACGTTTTTTGAAATTGTTACGGAGATAAGTTGCGGCGCGTGTTTAATTTATAACTGTGCTGCAAGTATAAAATCTTGAACAGTGAGCGATAACGGAGGGTTTGTTATGCTTTAATTTCTTTTTCTATTAATATATATATATATATATATATATCACTATGTAAATAAAAAAAATTTTAGTGTGCATAAATGATATTTCTGGCTGCTGAGAATTTATTTTAGAGTTTATTAATCGGCGGTGCTGATTTTATTAATCGGCGGCTTTAAATGTAGTTTGTATTGATTCTATTCCGGTCCTGGCGATTTGATCAGATTAAGCGGCTGATTTTATTAACCATTGGTTTTATTAAGCGGCAGTTACTGTATATATACAATGGGTAACAAAAGTGTCCGAACACTAGCAAAAATTCCTACATAAATGTACGCTTAATACAGTTTTGCAAAAGAAATCCTTGTCGAATCCTGTTCTTAGTCAAAGTAAAAACATGATTGGGTAAGGATTTGTTTAACAAAACAGTATTAAGTATACTTTTTTTATATAGGAATTTGCGCTAGTGTTCGGACACTTTTGTTACCGACTGTATATTTCCCATTTTATTGAATTTTCCCACCTTATCGTTAAATATGCCTTCCATAGAGAGAAATTTACTTAGCAGACTATCATTTTGTATAAGTGCGTCTAA